>VFFE01006906.1:87632-182179 GCA_008921705.1 Burhinus oedicnemus
GCTGGAAAGGGGAGGCTTTGGCCTTTCCCGGGCACCCCGCCTCCCCCCCTGTCCCTGGCTCCCCTAATGTTTAATTGTCCTTGACAGACTTGCGATCCAGTGGCATCTGCACGCTGACATTTCTGGTCTTCCCATGCGTAAGCCCAGTGTGGGTTTGGTTTGCTTTTGGTTTGGTTTTTTTTTTTTAATGCTTTAGAAATTGAGGCGATTTCAGAAGTTAGTTGTTTCCCACCTTCCCTAAACTGAGAGTTTAAAAAAAAAACAACAAAACCAAACAAAATTGTCAAATGTTTTGGTGTAGAGCAAGGTGCTGTAAATAAAGAAAGCGGTGGTCTTCGTTCTAACTTTCTTCAGCCAGTTGCCGCCTTTCCTACCTTAAGCAGGGAGGAATAAAACACTGGCAGGCAGAGCAGAGCTAGCTGTGATCTGGGATGAGGGATTTCTGTTTGTGTGGGGTTTCTGCAGGGGTAGCAGTAATCCCAATTGCATTTTTTTTTCTTCAAAATAAAACAACTAAAAATGAATGTAGGGATTATAAAACTCTTTATGTGTACAGGACTTGCAGTACAGCAAGCTGGTAGTGGTATTTTTTTAAAATTGTAACCAGCACTGCTGCTTTAACTATCATTTTACATTTCATTTGTTTGGGCTCTAAGAACCTTATAAATGACTCTGGCTGGTAACCTTAGCCTCGACCTTCAGAGAGATGTTGGCCTCCTTAGACCTGCTCCTGGTCCATCTCCTGCACGGCATCCTTCGCGATTTCAGTCAAAACAGTGTTTTGTTTTGATCTTGTAATTGCGAGGGAGAGGGTAGCTGCTTTATGAGAGCTGAGTGGGAGGACCTGTGTTGGCTTTTACAGAAAGAACCCTAAAATGGAAAAGGGACTCTGTGTACGCTGTGTGCGTTCAGGTTTGTAAAAAGTCACCACAGTGTACAAGCAAATAGATATGTGGCCGTCTCTGAGACATGGTTTCTGATACGTTCTGCTGCATGCTGAGCTGAGAGGAGCACCAAAAACAGTCCTTCAGCTAGTAACTATAGTGATTTTTTTCTCCCCCCCCCCCCGACTTGAAATTTGCAATATAGATTTGTCTCGGTTGATATTTCCGAGGCCCTTTTGGCCCTAGGAGCTTAGGAACTGTATGAGGTAAACCTGAGAAGCTGTCACAGTCTTTTTTTAATGCAGGTTGACCTCATCCTGGTAACATGGGAAAACAGAGGCTTCTTTTGCTGATGAATAATCTGTTGGCAGGTTCTGCCCCGGTGCTGACGGCACCAGGAAGCGAGTCTGTGTGTCACTGGGCTCTTTCCTGCCCGGCAAGCCTAGGCTACAGCCACCAAAGGTGCAAGGTGGTAGCACAGATTGCATGGGAGAAGTGCCTCCTCTCCGTACCTCGCTGTCCTTGGAGGAGCTGCTGCTTGTGAGGGCTTTTCCCTGTGACTCCTGGTTTCTTGGTTGGCCTCTGGGATGGAGCATGGCCTGGGGTTGGCTACAACTCTCAGATCTGCACGCACAAGCCAAGCGAGGTGCAGCAGGCCTGTAAAATAGGTGCTGTGTTCTCTTCCTGCCTGCACTGTAAGGTAAAGAAAGTTCTTTTGGTTAAATGTGCTATGCAGGTGTTTTCCTCACGGTTAGACTGCTGGTGCGGGCAGCCCAAAATCCTTCCGAGTGGTGAGTGAAGCCTCCAAGGGGACAAGAGCAAGCTGGTTTGTAGGTTTGCAGGTTGTCGCCTTTTGATGGGAACAGAGGGGTGAAAATGCCATTTCCTTTACAGGGAACGTAGGTCATCTGGGGAGTCAACGTGGGTCAGAAGTGCTGCAGCTTTGCATACTTCTGGCCTTTTGGTGTAGCTGCCTGTGCTCCCCAAGTGCTGGTAAACAGCGTTTTTTTTCACTGACTCAGCTGGAGACCTGGGGAGCAATCTGGCAACGTGGTCCCTGCACTACTGACGTCTGAATCCTCGGCTGGAAAACTTTTTTGTATGTGCAGTGATTTTTTGGTGGTTCAGCAGTGTTGAAAAGGCAACTTGTGAAGTCTTGGCTATTTCTGCTAAAAGGAAAAGTCCCCTGGGAAGCACTTTGTAGGAGGAGGTGGAGTATCCTGTCTGGGAAAGAAACATTGCTCATCCCCGTTGCTTTAGAAGGGAGAGGAGAGGCCTGTGTTTTGCTGAGCATGTGAAGCCTAGAAAATAAATGAGATGTAAAAGTGGCTTAAAAGAGTCTCTGAAATGATGATGGATGGTGTAGGGGAGACTTGAGTTGCAAGCCTGAGGAACTGGTTGAACCAGAACTTTTGGAATTAAAGTGTTGGGATTTACCTCTATCTCTCAAAGCTGTGAGTGGTCACCCTCAATTCTGCTGAGCAACCCTGCTGACGATGACTGCTCCCTGGCCCAGGATGGGAGTCCTTAATGCAGGCGCTGTGAAGTGTGCCAGATGGCAGATGTCTCCCTGTGCTCGCAGTCTCTTGCGTAGATCCCCCAAAATATCCACTGCGGTTTAGGTACACCCCCCACCCCCTTAAAAATAGTTGTGTCTGGATACTCGCTTTCCTGAGAGGTGCGGAACATTCCTTCCTTTTGGAAGGAAGTAGATGCCAATAATATAGAAGGAACTTGAATGGTTGTTTGTCCATGGTGTTATAATACTGGTGAATCAGTATTTTTTGGTGGGTTTTTTGTTTGTTTTTTTTTTTTACAAACAGTACATTTCAGTAGGTGATTCTTAGTTGAGTCTTTGTAGTAGTCTTGCTCTAATCCATAGAGTATCACGAATAATATCTTGAAAAATTCCCCACAAAGTTTGCATGAGGATTAACTGCGGTGGGAGGTCAGCCTTGGAGTTCTGCAAGGCCAAGGTTAAAGTCGTATGGGCTGAGGGGGGCTGTTACTGACTTTCAGGTGACTCGTGTTTCTGGGAAGTGAGGTGAAAGCCCAGGAGGCATTTGAGCGTGTGGGTGAGTCAGGCTACTATCTTACTGTTTTCTTTATGAAAAGAAACCAAAACAGTGTGATCCAATTGGATGCTGCTTTTTGTTTCTGCCTGTATGTAGGGGGGGAAAAAAGACCAAAACCAAACAACCCTCCCCAAAAACCTATGCTGCAGCTATAAGGACGGTGTCTCTGTGATGAGGACCAGAGCAGCAGAAACGTTTAGAAGGATGTTGCCAGAAATCAGAAATTTGCTAGGCATGTGGGGTAGAGTACCGCAAGCCCCAGGTACTCCTCTGAGCTACAACAAACCAGGGGGGGATTGCCCCAGGGTCCAGTTTCAGGGGGCTATGTTTTGTGTTACTCTGTGTACCTGCAGTATTGTAAGAGAGTGCTGAATTGCACCGAGGTGTGTAAGCGTTGAGGGGGTGCCTGGTCGAGCTAGGATTTTGTTTGTCTTGGTCTACTTCTAGCAAAAGATACAGGCTGCATTTCTTCAGGTCTGTGAAAAGTCAGTCTTTCAATTAGCAGTATTTTTCTGAAGGTAGTACTTGTAGTCTTTTCCCCTTAAAATATGTAAGTTTGGGGATTCAGGTTTAATAATTGTCAGATATTTCACTGAGGTTTTTTCGGATACATGCCTGTGTGCGTGCTGCTAGCTAATGTATATTTCAAGGCATTTAATGGTAGTCATTATCAACCAATGTAAAATCAGCTTAAATTTGTTTTTTACTCCGTTTTGAAAAAACGGACATTGTGAGAAGGTTTCATCATGGTTTTCTTTAGCAGACCTGCAGGCCAATGTGTGTATGAAGAGCTTGGTAAGGCTGTGAACGCACAACCTGTGCCCAGTGGGGGAAGGTGGCCCCCCGAGCTGCCTAAATGTGTGGTTGAGCTAATTGCAGAGGACTTCTGACCCCTGCCTGGTTTACCCCCAGCACTCCCTTTCCCTGGAGCATGCAGCACCGTAACCTGAAGTCACTGTCATCCTTTAAAATTACACGTGAGCTTCTTCTGAAATAACTTCACTTTAAAATAAGACCTATCCGAGGTAAATTTTGCAGATTTACATGATCTTCAACCCAATTCCAGAGTGGTCTGGTTCAAGACATCACTTTGAAGTGTATTTTGTCAGTTATTGCCTTCTAGCTTCTGCCAAGTGCCAGCTGCTAATCAGCTGACCAGTGACATTTAGATTAGGAATTAAACTATTTCTCCTCTTGGAATGGGACATGTGATTTTTGTTTTTATTTTTTCCCCATTGGTTTTCCTGTGTACTTTGTGAGGCAGGGCATGTATGCTGCGCTCTGCACTGCTAGGTAGGATTCTGGCTCCTCTGTGTTTCAGTAGTCTGGGTTTTTTTGAGGGTGCAAGCCAGGCAAACTGGTGAAGAATCTCAAGTGAGTTATTTGGTAAATGTCGAGGTATCCCAAGAGCTTTGGTGCTTTTAGCAGCACAGATTTTGCTGGGGCAGAGTGTGTGCCATGTCCCTAGATGTAATCAGGAACGAAAAGAAGGTGTTAGTGGATTTAACTGAGTAAGAAGTTGTATAGCCCAGAGACTCGCATCATCTAGGCTCACTTGTAAGCTTTATGCAACATGTCAGAGAATGGGTCTGGAATTGTACACGGGGGTGGCTAGTTTCTTACGTAAGAGCTATATTAGCTAAAAGCATATTTAATGGCAGTGTTAGCCCAGTGCAGTCATGGGAGGGGTGAGTTTTCTGCAGTTGTCTTCCCAGAAGGAGCCTTCCATGCTAAAACAAAATAGTTTCTAGTTCAAGCAACAGCCTTATGAAGTTGTCAATTACTTAGTTATAAGACAGCTTAGTTTTGGGATTCTGGCTGGGGAAAATTCAGGGTTTAACTCTCCAACTCGGATCTTCTACAAGTGTTCTAGTAGTTATATATGAAGAGGTTACTAACCTCTGGTTGCACCACCGGCAATGACATTTTGGATCTAAGGAGAACATATACTGCCGTAATGTTTTTATTGTGTCGTGGGCCTTCTCCCCTTTGTACAGGAGCTTGTCAGCAGCTGAAGAGAGCAGGTGGTAAGTTATAAATGTGCTGAAGACAAGCTGGAATCCACTTTGGGTTTAGCACTTGCTGCCTTCCAAGCTCTCCCCACCTGCATTAATCATGGCTAATAAGGGGTCCGAACTGACTAGGTGCTGCACACTTGCCTTGAGACTTGGAAGCTGCTTCCTTTGAAGGTGACTTTTTCCAGTGAAAATAGTGATTTGGACAGACTGAGGCTGTGCGTTGGAACAGCAGCTTGCCAGCTGCAGGACTTGGTGCTGCGCTCCTGGAAAGTCACAACCAATTTGCCTTCATTTGTACTAAGTAAGTGTTTACTTGTGCTTCACATGTGGAAGGAGACAGGAAGTCTCTGAGGAGAAACACGCCATAAGCAAACTCTGTTTATGGAGGAGCTCTCTTTTGATAACGAGAGGTAACTGAATAAATAAGTTGCCCAGGAAAGGATGCCTTCTTTCTTGGACGGGGGGAAGGATGTTCTTCTGGCAGTATCGTTTTGAAAACATACCTCCTTAAATCAGATACTGGCTGCTGTACTTTTTTGAGTGTAGGAACAATACTGACAGTGATTTACATGCACAAGGAAAAGATTTGGAGAGGCTTAAGTTAAAGACAGTTGCAAGGTAATTCTCTCTCATTTGTGCCTTTTTATCATTACAGAAACTTTCCTTTTCTCCCTTTGTGGGAGGTCCAGGCATTGCCCCTAAAGGAAATGAAGGTTATTGTTAGCTGCCTATGGTATGATGCAGTAGAATGAAAGCAGAGGAGAGCTGCTCCAGCTCCTCTGAAGTGAGGAGCTCTCGCTACCCTGTTGCCAGAGTATCTGAGCCCTGGCACAGGCTGTGAAAATGTCCTTCCGTTCCTTTCAGGGCTGCCGGGAAATAATACACTGAGATAGGAAGGTGAAGCAATGCAGAGTATGTGTGGCCAAGTCAGGAATTGATCTCTGGCCTTCCAGATTGAGTGCTTTAATTGCAGTCTGTGTTTTCTCTCAAATGCTGCCTCTGTGTGTTTTTACATGGGCGTGCTCTTGGCACACATGTGATTTGGGCATAAATTTACGCTTGCTCTGTGGCAGAACCCATGCTGACATCAGGACCCCGGGCCATGTGTCACAGGATTGGATTAAAGACTTTTTTGGAACAAGATGCTCATAGCATCTGGTTTGCTTCATGATTTTGCAGAAACAAATTACGTACCGGTGACGGGTGATCTCATAGATTAAAAATAAAAAAAAGCCATCAGCAGCTGAGTTCCCCAAGCAGAGACTTTGTGTGCGTGTACATCCACCCTGCAGCTGAGCTGGGAGCTGATGCTGTGATGGGGACAGGTAGATCTGATCTTCGTTCATTTACTATTGGGAACATGCTGGTTTTACTTCCTATTCGGTGTTCGTAGGGCTGGAATAGGGAGATGACCCCAAAATGTACCTGTGTGAACTTAAAAAAGCAATCTGGCTTGCTGCTCTCGAGGGTGTGATAGTAAAATACATGGTCTTCTGAAGCTATCAATGCACAGCCGTTATTCAGATGAAATCTTAGCTTGTGTCTCCTTTACTTCTGTAAGCTAAACAATGCTTGTAAGGTTGATGTGTGCTTTTGCTGCACAACTGTAATGGCAGCAGTAAAATAAACTTGGAACTTGTCTCTTAAAGAAATGCAGAATGCTCCATGGGAAGCATGATGTGGCCTGGTTTGTGCGGGCTCTCCCTGAACATCAGTTTTTGTTCAAAGCACCATAGCAAGGAAGGTGAACGCTTGGTTTGATGTGGTATACCTGGTTTTGTGACTTTACTGCTGTCCTGGATTGAGCGTGGAAGTTATTCAGATGTTGCGGGAGTGACGGCGATGTAAAACTCAGATTTTCAAAGTCTTTTAAAATACTTAAAATGAACAAAAATAATCAGTGCTGACGTGCGAGGAGCACAGAAGCGCAGACCTATTGCTTTATGTGCCTTCTCTGCGTGACCTACCAGCTAAGTCAGTCATACTTTAGTTACCTGTCATGAGCCTCTGTAGGATTAATTGCTTCTGACTTGGGAAGTGCTTCAGAAATAAAGACCTTCTCTCCAGCGTTTAGCTGCTGCTTCGAGGAGTGAGCTGGATCGATAGGAAATCCCTGCCTTGTGACTGCAGTGCGTTCATGTGTAGATATTGGTGGCTGCTGTTGGCCCTTGGGCTCTGGTCTAATAATGCTCTTCATGACCTTTGGAAAGAAGTATCTCATACCACGGGATGTGCAGATGGTTGGTGGCACGATAGATATGGTGAAATCCGTAAAGAAAATATCCTTTTAAATTAGGAGAAGGATCTGTGAAAGCACGTGTGTGCGTGCGTACGCTCATGTGCTGACATGCCTGCCTTTCTTTTTTACCCAGATATTGTAGCTCCTCTCGTTAAGCAGGGATATGCATGGTGTGTAGAGAGCAGGTGAATAACAAGGAATAGCCAGCCCTCTGGGATCCAGCACAAGTAGGCAGGAGATGTTGGCTGGAGGGAAGAGGCAGCCCCACGTCTCTTTGGGGAGAGAGCTGGGGTAAAGGCAGGAGATAGGCAAGGATGGCTCAGTGGCTGGGATCGAAAGGTTCTTTCTTCGTAGGATCCCTGTTGCTTTGAGTAGTGTTCTGCAAATGTCCCGTTAGGCAACTTACACACTTGAGAGGTATCTGCTAAACTCACCTTTTTCTGTTTTTGTGCCTTGGCTCCCCCTTGCAGTGCAGGTAGTGTCAGCAGGATGCTTGTCACCATGTTGGGGATGTGGATGCTAGCTGATGTGCACTGAGTATTCTCTGGGAATTTCAGCAAGCTTGCAAAAAAACCCCAAAAAAGCTGCTTGCAAAGTTGAGTGTGTATTGACTTAAGCTCTTTGGTGGCTGCATATTCATTATGGCCCTTTCGCAAATCAGCGAGTGTAACATGACACAAGAAGCCAGCCCCAGTTGTCAACTGGTGAGATCCTGCTGGTTCTTAAGTTCTTTTTTGTTGTTGTTGATTATATTTGTAAGGAAATAAATAATAAAAAAAAAAGCATCGCAGAGCACTGATGTGTGGATAGTGGAGTGACAAGGGGTGAGGAAGGGCAGGTGTGGCAGAGAGAAAGGGAAGGGGCAGTACAGACTTGGGTCAAACTCGGTCCTGGGGTGCCTTGAGTGCGTATTTCTGGCAAGAAAAATTCTGGTGAAAGGCAGAGCTTTTCTTTTGGCCTTTAGCTGTTGCTTTTGATTTAGAAGACGTACTTACGTGAATGTGAATTTACGCTTCTGTTTCTGTACCCAATTACCAGTTGTAGTTTGAACTGTTGTGCTGTCTCTGCTCTTCAGCGAACATAAAGACTCCTGTGTACTAGGTGTCATACAACATGTGGTTCTGTGCATGGTTCTTCCCCTTCCCCTCTCTGCAAAGTAGACAAACAGATGGTGGAGGAAAGACTTACCAAATTATTTCACAAATGAGAAACTGAAGCCCGTGAAGATGTAGCGATTTGATAAGGGCTATGTGGGAAAGCAGTGACGAAGCTTTGTATTAAATGCAAATGTAACTCCTTGTCTGGTGTTTTAACCACAGTGTCATTAATATTCATGTCACCATAGTATCGAGGAACTTTTATCGTGGACTAGGGCCCTGTGTCACATAATGCAAATGCAGAACAAAGACTGTCCGTGCTCCTGGGAGATGCCTGGCTGCCCTTGCCTGTGCCTGCTGAGGTTCAACATTTGCATTCGGTACCAAAATATGCTCGTGTGCTGCCGTGTTGGGAGACATATTCAGAAAGGCGCATTTCTGGGTGCAAGCAGCTGTAATCTTACAGCTGATCACGACATGATAATTAACACAGTCTCTTCTAATGATCTGATGTTAGTCAGAGACCACAGGAAACACACAGACTCAACCTTGCTCACACAGCCTTCAACAGAACATGTGACAGGATTAAACATGTATTGGATTTTTTTTAAAATTAAAATGACGCTATTTTTGGAGTGGGACAGATGGTGGTTTTCTACCTTTTGCTTTTGTTCTGAACTTAACAACATAAGAAGCACTTACGTTATACCTTCGAAGCTTTTTTTGCTGCCGAGCAGGCTAGAAATGCATATATTGGTACATTATATGTAAGTTGGGATTCTCAGGCAGTTATGTAAGTTCATTTGAGCTGATAAATTAAATCCCTAATAATTATGGGGCTGGTGAGTAACAGTCACAAGACTGCAGGTTCTGGACCCCTGCAACCCTTTCCTGTTTCTGGACGTCTGACAAGTGAACAGACAGGCAGATGCCTGTTCATATCTCTCTCCTTCCTCACCTGTGTATATGTGGAAAAACTCAAAGCCCTGCTTCACGTAGGGCTGATTTTTTTTTTTAATTTTTTTTTAAACCTATTTTATTTTTCCCTGTGCTGCGTGATGGATATTGTGTGCTCCTGATGGTTTGAATTCCCTGCGAGCTGCCTGGTGGGTAGTAGATACCTCTCTCCATGCTTGGCATGTACCGAGGAGTTGAAAAGTTCATTGCTGTCTTCAGGGTTCGATTAGAATATCCTCTTCTAGGGGAATATTATGTAGCCCTTAAGTTGTGTTTTCCTGTTACTCAGTGAGATGGCACTTCTGTGGCTCAAGAGTATCCCTGTAGTTACATGGGAAACCTGAAAAGGTTGGAATCTGGATTCCTGGGTTTAAACAGAAGAAACTTGTTTGATGCAAACCTCCATACAGTGCTGTGAAACTCTTACAGTATTGTGTTAGCTGTAAGCTTGAGCTTTTCCTAGAATGTATGTTTTAGGGTTTCTCTTCTGTTTTTCATGCTGCTTCGCTCACTAGGGCTGTCTGGGTGCTACCATAGTAATCAAAATTCCTAAATGTCTAACTTGTCTGTTGCCATGAGCTCTCTTTGGATCCTTGCATAATTGCTTCCCGAGTGGAGTTTGCTGTTACCATAGCACTTAAGGGCTCCAGTAAGCCCTCTCTGACTGGCCCTCGAAAGCAAGTCCAGTTAAAAACCAGTCCCAGCCCTGGCCAGCTTAGTTTTGCTTCCTCCTTCCTTCCCGCCTCCAGCTACAACCTGCTCTCAGCTCAACTAGTTTTGTTTTTTCTCTCCTCTCCTGTCGACGTGATTCACCGCTTCCTTGCCTTTCCAGTGAAGCTTTTCAGCTGCACGCAGTTGCTGCAGCTTCTTGCTGGCTTTGCAGTTCCAGTCATGTTCACTCAAAACCAGTCATGCTCTGCAGCATGTTTATGCCATTGCTAATTTCACTTGGAGATGAACGAGGTCTCAGATGCTATTAGCAGCTGCTTGGAATAATAGCAGCTGAAATGTGCTTTTTAGAGGGCTGACTGATAACTAAACAAATGATTTTTTTTTAATTTTTTTTTTATTCGTGACCCATTAATTTTTTTTTTTCCAGTCTTACGGGGGAAGTTCAAGGACTAAAATTGTCACAATAGAGGGGGACTGAGTCTGCTTTGCCAAGTAATCTACTTGGAGGCCGTGTATCTTGCTGCATAGTAATAAAACACTGCTCCGTCAGCTTTGGGTTTCCAAGTCTGCCTGTCAGGGAGGAATCGAGTGGATGCACAAGACTGTAAAGCGGAGCACATGCCTAGCAAATCTACCCACGTGAACGTCTAAACGTGCTTCCTGCTGTGAGGGCCGATACAGTTCCGTAGCCTTTAGTGAGTTGCTATTTGTTATGAAATTGCTATCACAAATACTGTGAGACTTTAATACTCCTAAATTAAAGTGTCCTGGCTGTGTTCTGACTGTATTCTTGGAGGATGGGTAGTGTGACAAGCTATTGCTGGCCTTGGACTAGAGCTTTTGAATAGGGAATGCAGAGTTAACGCATAGGATGGATCTTGCCCACTGATTATTTTAGGGTTCTAATATGCTGTTCCATAGCAGAGATTAATTTCCTTTCCTTCTAGCCCCCCCGCCATTTTTTTCTCCTCTCCTTTCTCTGCTACTTTGATTTACATCTTCCTTTCTTGATTTTCTCCATGGAACTGGCTGGGAGTTGAAGGGGTATCGTCTAGGGGGAGGAGTGGCTCTTAAAGATCTGTAATGAAACGGGGTCCTGAAAAATAGAAAGAAGTGAAGCTAAAACAGCTTTAAATCAGACCTATCAAAATAAAACCCAGAGAAGTGAGAAAGAGGCAGTTAAGCTTTTTCCATGTCATCAATGCAGTGAAAATGCCTGTGACTATATAAATATTTTGTGGCTGTTTGCAGTTGTGAGCGTCATAGCTAATAAACTAAGTGTTCATCCAAAAAACCCACGACAATCCCTAGCCAACCGTTCTTGCTGTCCCAAAATGAGGAGAGGTAAAGACTGTACTTCTGTTCTGAGTGACGTTTCTGGTTGTATTATTTTGCACAATTTAGGCACTCGTGGCCATGACTGCCACACTAACATTAACTATGACGTTCTGCCTATTTAAAAAGCGCCTAGAAGAGGGTGGAGCCTGTAAATCTAAATCTGTCTTGTCGTGGCCTAGATATTGCAGCAATGACACTAAGCGAGGGCCCTATAATTATGTTGGTAATATTGGCTAATCACATTAGGATTCTCAGCTATGGTAAATCTGTGTAGGGCTAACTCTGCCCCTGCTTTGCTCTTGCTGAGAATCTGACCCGTGAGCTCTACCCGAGCTTGAGCCCTTGTTTTACCTGGGGGGAGGTCCTTTGCTCTGGCAGATGTGCTAGATGCTCTATTAAAGTTTGTCTGGTGGTATTTTAAGAGCTGGGGCTGTGAGAGCTATTGCTTTTTATCGGTTGGTAGTGAGAGGAGTTTATAAAAAGCAGGGCTTTGTGTGCACACCTTGGGCTTTTTTGCCGTATTGGATGCAGATCTCTGCCTTGATGGTGTGTGTTGTCTAATCGATGCGTGTGACTGGAGATACCTTTGTAGCTAGGCTTGGGGGGGTTTTTTGTTCTTTTTAAACTTTTTCTTTCCCCCCCCTCCCACTAAGTCAGTTGTGCAGCAGTTGCATTTTGTACCCGGCACAAAGCTGATGCAGATTCTGGTCTTTCTGTGCCCAGCAAACTTGCTCAGCATGAAGCTGCCTGACAGATTGTTGCTGGCCAGCCATGGAGGCTCCTCTTCTTTTAAGCCAATGGAACATGCAAACTCTATTGCTCATATGTGCAAATTCACTTTGTGGAGACCAAATCCTTTCCAGCTCAAATGTGAGCTGCGTGGAGAATTTCTTGCTGCTTAAAGTGGTTATCGTTGGTGGAAGAGTGCAGAGCCTCACGCCTAAACCTGGAGACCTCTGGAGCTGTAGGGCTGCACGTGTAATTCCCTCTGGCACAGGCTGGCTGCGTGAAACGGAGGATTGAATGTGAGTTTATGACCTGCTCTGCGCAGAACTGGTGTTGGTGTGAATAGGAACGGGGTGAACTCGGAATCTACCTTGATTTCCCAACGCTACTTTCCTCTGGCAGTAGGACAATCCTGTGAAGCCCCAGGGTTGGTAGGGGGAAGCGAGTTGCGTTACGGTCCTTGCGTGCTCTGCAAGGAGGGAAGGTGGGTTGGTGATTTTATGGGGCTGCTGCCCAGCAAAGTGTGACTAGTCTTCAAGAGTTTGTTGCATGCCAGGAGGATGCTATCCCTGGATAACTTGACACACAACTTGTGTCCGTGTTCCTCGTGTATTTTCTTTAGTTAAAGTAACCCTAGAAATATTCATAAAATGAGAAGCTGCATTTCCTTTAAGTTCAGTTTAACTCGGAGCTCTCTTGACTTTTTACAGTTGTATCACTGTTACAGTCTTGTTTTGAATATGGTCGCTATTAAATTCCTGACCTTCTTGCAAATATACCTGCTTAGCTAATTTTCCATCTGCTTAGTATCTCATCTGGGTAGATGCAGGTTTCAGCTGATTCTCCTGATATTTGTGCCTGTGTCAGGTTTCCTGTCTTGAAATACTAGGTGTCCTTTAGTCTTTACCTAGGTGCTGTCTACTTTCCCTGCAGCTCTGAAGCTCTGATTCACTCCTACAGCCACTTAAAATGGTCAGAACGTGGATGAAATCTGAGTGATTGTGTCCGTTGCTATTTAGGCAAGTGAAGCTCTTTCAGCTGGGGTTAGTGGTTTGCTTTTTTTGGTCTTTGCCCTCAAGATAACTCTTACATGTTCAGACTATTTAATTGGCGGTTGATGTTTCAAGATCTGATTTGATAAGTTTCCCAGAGCAGTTCTATCTCCACTCCAGTATGAAGCCTTTTAAAGTGCTGTTTAGGGGCAATGGAAGCAGCTCAAAGGAACAGACTCTAACCCACAACTGAAAGCTTAGTAAACCAACCAGAAGGTACGCTGATTTTTTGTTTTGTTTTAATGGTATTTAACTCTCTGTACAAGTGAATGTGGTGAGCTCAGACACCGAGAGCTGTATCTTTCCTCTTGGAAATGAGCACAGGGAGCTTCCCAGGGACTGCTCCCGTGCATGAAAGGAAGCGTGGTACTTTGTTTTCCACTGTCTCATTTGCTTCATAGCTATTAGGCCTGCGTGGACTATAAGGACTTGTATCTTCGTGTTTTAGAGCCCTGGAGCTGAGGGGGAACCCCTGCAGTACTGTGCAGAGACCCTACTTTCTACCCTGCGGAGACCGGTGGTTTGTATTCCTGATGCGTAGAGTTCATCTTAATAGCTTGCTCCAGATACTGCTCTAGGAGGTGCTGGGGCAGGCCTTTTCGATTGAAGTAGTCTCTTGAACTTGGCACTGTTAGGCTTTAGCATAAGTGACTTAAAAAAATAAAACAAAAACCAACTAAGTAAAGCTTGTTATTTCCTTTGAGGTAGAAAATCTCGGTGGAGGGTAGACCTGTTTAGTTTAGCACTATTATCTGCTTTTCTCAGCTGGAGAGTCTGTTGGCAAGGGATAAGGGGTTTTGTTTTGTTCTCATTCAAAACTGGACTCTTTGGTTTATAACACACGTGTACACGCACACAAACACGCGAGCCGCTTGGAGTTAGAGGAACTTGGTGTAGTAAGACCAGGAGATCCATACCCAGCCCTTCCTGGTTCCACAGAGGCTGCTGCTTGTTCTGTTGTCTGTGCAGCGTGTCCTGCGTTTCACCTCTCTGTTCTCATTGCCGCCTTCAGAAAGGCATTCAAGTCGCACTCGCAGCTGTGGGTTTCTGTGTGTGAGCTGGTGGCGGAGCACACCCTGTTGCTACTTTGTGCTTGAGCTTGCAAGCTGTTGACACAGCTTAGCCTAGGTAAAGAAAATCCTAATTTTGTAGCCTGGATCATGGGGAAACAAACACCAATTATGTCCACATACTTCCGAGACATGATGCAAGCCTGTGCCTCTAGGATAGGCTGTGTGTTTTCTGTGCGTGCAACTTGAGGGTGAATAATCTTTGCTTATATGGATCTAAAGTAACATGTAAATACCCTAATGTAACCAGGGGATTACGGAATTGGGTGGGAGAGTGAGTCATAGGCATTAATTAAATCCCAAACCCCAAGTGTCATGATGAACGACACTCCAACATATACCGATAAAACAACAAAATACAAACACAAAGGAGAACATTAATACAACCACCAGGCTTCAAGGCCAGGTTGGACGGGGCTTTGAGCAACCTGGTCTAGTGGGAGGTGTCCCTGCCCATGGCAGGGGGGTTGGAACGAGATGAGCTTTAAGGTCCCTTCTAACCCAAACCATTCTGTGATTCTATGAAGTCTTTTTAGTCTTTCTGTGCAGGGTAATCTGGAAAAGACACTCTGGATAGGATACCTCCAGCAGTGCAGGAGGTTGTGGAGAAAAGACTGGCAGTAGCTTGTTGATGTCTGCGGCGTGTAGGGTAAGAATCTGGGGTTGAAATCAAGTCAACGGAGAGTTTGGTGAGACTTCTGAGGGTGAGGGTAACGGCACCCCAGGGATAAACTGCTCAGGAGCATGTGGAGAATGTGTAAGAAGAGTAGTTAAAGAACAGGTTAGACGGATGTGTCGGGAGTGACTGTGGGCATGACCAAGTCCTGCCTATAAGTGAGAGGCTGAGTCAGGTGAAATCTCATGCCAGACGGTGACAGGACCATGATTTTTCAGTGAGACAGTCCTGTCTTGCTTACCAGCATCCTATTGCAGTTTGGAGAGGGTGAAATGAGGCTGGAGAAAGCCTCCCTCTGTCCGTTAATCTTGTCATCCTCAACCTACCTGTGTTTGACTCCACTGAGGCAAGAATAAAACGCCTTTTTTTTTTTTTTTTTTTAATGCAGATTTTGTATGTTAGAAGCTATAAAACAACTGGAGGGAGAGAGAAGTTTGAAGGCCCAAAGCGCTCACCTTTTTGGATGCTGCTTAGGTAGAGATGACCATGAAAGGGGAAGAAAATACCGGAGGCCATGCGAGTGATCCTGCCGTTACATGTTTAACTGCAGTGAGTCTGGTGTCTTTGCTTGGGGAAAACTGAAGTGCCCCTTTGCCTGCAGGCTTTATCGTAGCAGACTACCTCCTGGTGCCTTCTGAAAAAGCAGAGGGTGTAGGAAATGCTGTTTGACTGTATCAGCGATGCATCTTTCACCAGACTGAGGCAAGCTTGCGAGTAACACAGCTAATGTTCACTTTTAGGACTGAATTCTTGGCAACAGTCAGGGCCCTTTGTGATACCCGGCAGTACTGGGAAACCTCTAAAAATGTTTCTTCCTGTTGGTGATATGTTGTGCCATACCCAAAATGTAATGAGAGGTGTTTCTGGGTGAACCTTCAGTCCCGTCCTGTTAGGATGACTTGCTACTGCCTCTTACTATGAGATGCTGCGGTTCAAGGGGTCTTTTCTGGACTTTTCTGGGTTGGACACCTGAAGGTGCCCTTCCAGCACAAATTTGCTTTTTGGAGACAGCCTGCAGAGCTCGTGTCTGCAAAGCAGAGCTCAGGGACGTGAGCTGTGTACGCAGGGCCTTTGCTTCATGCTGCTGATACGAGTAGTGTGTTGTCACACTGACCCAAGCGTTCTTTGGTCAGGTTCTTAATTTTTTACTTTTTTTTTTGTTAATCACACGTTTTCCTACCCTGGTAGCGTCCTCTGTAAGACCATGACTTAAAGAAGAGAGTATTTGTTTGCAAATTGCTTGTGTCTCTGACAATCTCCATCTCAAGGAATTGGGAGCAGAGATGATGTTCCAGGTTGAACTCAGCAAGTCATAGATCGTGCCAGTGTCGTCCTTACTTTCTTTGATAAAGCTGTGATCTTGGATGTGTACAGACCTAATGCAAAGTCTGCCTCGTAACTGTGACCTCTTAATTAAACCTCGAACCACTTTAAAACCAAATCTTGAGGGAGCTATTTTATCTTTCTTTAAAGGTGTTAATGCTGACATCTCTGTCTAACTTTAAGGGTGTTGTAGATGCTTCATAGAGCAGAAAAAACAATGTGCAGTGATCCTGACTCTTCCAATTCCTTGTTATGTATCAAAGGAGAACACTTCACAATACAAATCCCAGTTTGTGGGTGCATTTGGTAATAAGAAGGGGTAATATTGGAACAGAAAACTTACCTTGGGGTGAAATATCCTGCCCTGGAAACAAAGAGCTCAGAAGTGATGGAGAAGTTACATCAAAAGGGGTAAAATGGGATTTGAAATTGTATGGTTTTTAGCAGGTATGCTGCAGTAATACCCTCCTGCTGGGCGATGGAAGAGTGGAATAAAAGATAGCAGAAAGAATACATTGGCACCGATTAATACTGACAAATATAGCACTATAATCCTGACGTCCATCAGAGTTGACTAGTGGAACTATAATTAAAATAAAAAACCCATATAAAAATTAACCAGCAAATATTTGTCTGTGTGGAGGGTAACACAAGATCATTGCACGTAGGTCAGGGCAATCCCAAGCACAAATCCAGGCTGGGTGGAGAATGGCTGGAGAGCAGCCCTGAGGAGAGGGACTTGGGGGTGCTGGTGGATGAGAAGCTCAACAGGAGCCGGCAACGTGCGCTGGCAGCCCAGAAAGCCCCCCGCACCCTGGGCTGCATCCCCAGCAGCGTGGGCAGCAGGGCCAGGGAGGGGATTCTGCAGCAGAGGGGCACTCTGGGGAGACCCCCCCTGGAATACTGTGTCCAGCTCTGGGGCCCCCAACATCAGAAGGACATGGAGCTGTTGGAGTGGGGCCAGAGGAGGCCCCGGAGCTGCTGGGAGGGCTGGAGCCCCTCTGCTGTGAGGCCAGGCTGGGAGAGTTGGGGGGGTTCAGTCTGGAGAAGAGAAGGCTGCGGGGAGACCTTGGAGCCCCTTCCAGTATCTGAAAGGGGCTCCAGGAAAGCTGGGGAGGGACTCTGGGTCAGGGAGTGGAGCCATAGGATGAGGGGCAATGGTTTGAACTTTCCTGAAAGAGGGGAGATTTAGATGAGATGTTGGGAAGAAATTGTTGGCTGTGAGGGTGGTGAGACCCTGACCCAGGTTGCCCCGAGAAGCTGTGGCTGCCCCATCCCTGGAGGTGTTCAAGGCCAGGTTGGACGGGGCTTGGAGCAACCTGTGGAATGTGTCCCTGCCCAGGGTAGGAGGGTTGGGACTTGATGATCTTCAAGGTCCCTTCCAACCTAAAGCATTCTATGACAAGTAAGGGACAGTTGCCCTTTGCTTTCCTGCCAATTGTTGCTGTGTTCTTGGGATGGGGACTGGTGCTTTTTACAGGAGCTGCTGGGCGAGACTCCTCTTGTCAGTAAGACTCGTGTTGTGATGCGCAGTAATGCTTTGTAGCAGTAACAGGAAGTTTCTCTGAAGGTCTCGGCAGCCCCAGTGGGGTCTGAGGAGAGGATTCCAGGGCACCTTGGTGTTTTTTCCCTGTCCTACAGATGAGTGACTTGTCCCTCTTCATCCTTGGTTTATGGGTGGGGAGAACCGAGACTGGGTTATTCTTTGACCTTTGTTGAAAACTGGCTTTAAGAGCACTGGAAGAGAAGCACTGTCACATCCGAGTGCTTTTCCTTGATGTGCTCGCAGAGCCGGATGCTAACGTTAGTTGAACTTGGACATTGTCTAAAATAATTACAGATTATTGTATTGCTTAACTTTGCCCCAAGTGTTTTCATTGGCCCTTTTTCTTTGTGGTGAAGGGTAAGTGACTCTGAAGTTGAGGTCTGCTGAAGCCATCTCTGTCCCTGAAAAAGATCCCCCAATATTTCGGTGCTTTATGATCAAGAATGACTATTGTGTATACACAATGAGGGAAATTTTTTTTTTTTTCTGAAAGACTCTGTTATGCCAGCTAGAGAGAGGCGTCAGAGGTGCAGATGGGCTTTGTCAGTGCAGCAGCAGAGAGAAACTGGTTCTGGTGTTGCCCAGTGATGGCTAATGTGCAGTGTCTGCGTGTCAGCTGGTTGCGGCTACGACTGTGGGAAAAATAAGTGCAGGGAGCTACGTTTTAGTAAAGCTTTGGGAATGGTGAGCTGCAAACACCCTGTGCAAGGGAGCCGATGTGATTTTCCTGTAACTGGATCACAGCATCCTGACTTAGGGGTGGGGAAAAAATTAAGAAATTGAGTAAGCCTGCCCCTTGTACTTAGGAAAGTAAATGCTAAGGAAGTTCTTCTGGCTTGTGAGATAAGGCAAAAATATGACATAATTCTTGATGGATAGGAATCGATAAGTATTTGGACTGTGCAAATGAGGAGTGGCTTTGTGCCTGGTTCAGCAGAGCACTTAAAATTAAGTGCCTGCTAGCACAACCGGAGCTCAAAATGCCTCGCTGGCTGTCCCTGGAGGCTAAATATTCCTAGGGCAGCTGTTGGGGACATCTGAAAAGCACTTGGCTGTCCCCTCAGCTTCAGTACTAAAGCACGGTGGGCTGTCTCGCATGCAGAGCTTGGAGGTGGATGAGATAGAGCTAAAACACAGAAAGCTGGAAACAATTCAGTCGAAAACCACATGCATTGTTTGTCCAGCTCAGGAAAGAATTTCACCCCTGAAGAATAAAGTTTTTAGTGGCATCCAGTACGTTTATCAGGAACTATGGTAATTCCAGATATTGTTAATTTGTTTGTAGAAGGGCGATGGAGAAAATCCAAAACGAAGTAGTGATTTTTTTTTTTTTTAAATTTTTTGTTTAAAGTGGGAATCGATGATGTGAGAGTTGGCCTCTTCAAGCCCAATGATTTGACTAACTTAACTGAAAAGAGGAGCGATTCCTCCTCCTCAAACCTAGCTGCTTTTGGGTTATCCAACACAGCCTTGGAAAAAAAGTGAGGGATGTGATCTAAGACAAAACTTGAAAACGGTTGCAGAGGGAAGACACATCCATGTGGTGGAGATGTTTTTGTAGCTGTTACTGCAGAGCTCGGACACGCAGCTGGGAGATCGTCATGCGACACGTTAAGTTTGCTCCCCTGCAAACAGCACTTAGCGTCTCTGGGAGGTACTTTCAAACGTGGATTTTAAAAGGAGGGGTTCTGCCTAATTGCATTTGGATGAAGCTATTTCTACTTCCTTAGCGTACCCGCTGTCTCTTGCAGAGGGTGGTGGATCAGCATAGCGGGGTGACACAGAAAATGCAGTGTGTTGGGAACGCTGATGGCTTGCGAAAAGGCCTTTGGTCCTGCGGGTCCTGTGAAATCTAACCTGCTTTACCCTGTGTGCACAGGGCAGAGTCCAGCCGGTCCTCTCCTGGGCTATGATTAACTCGGGTGAAGTGCTCTGTTGAGTTGGTGCTTCCAACGTTGTCTGGCTACGGTTGAACTTGCTTTATTTTGGCTCAGCGTGAACAAAATGGGCTTGTTGTGGGGACCTGTTGCCTGGCAGGCACAAAACCTGCCTGCAGAAATACCTTGTTCTCTTCTCTGCTGGTTAAACGGTTATCTGATAGGGTATGTTTGGAGGTCTGGAGCAGAACTGAAACGCAGCTCAAACAGCTGAGTAAGTGGTTGTGTGTGGAGATACAGTACTCGTGTTGGTAGGAAGGGGGTTCTTGGGACAAGCTATTTCTGATGGCTTCCCTACCACCACCACGGATGGTGCCGTCCCAGAAGGACAAAGCCGGTCTAGGCTGTGCCGGAGGGCAGTGGTGTTCACCCTCACACCAGGACACAAGGGTACGGCGTTCTGCGTACAGTTCATCTGCTGCAGCAGCACTTAATGAGCTTGGCTAATTTGTACGTTCACCAGTGAAAGGCAGCTCTGGAAGAGCTTATCACAAAAGGGTGATGGAAGGAGCAACCCGTTTCTCTGTGAACTTCCTCACCGTAACATTAGTTAGGGCAACTTGCTTGGAAGCAGCGTCTTGTGCCTGTTTGCAGACGGGCATTGCTGGCTGCCTGTGACTTACTGGTTGCAAGAGGATTCCAGGCTTGCGGTACCCGTGAATCACTTAAATGCAGCAGAGTGCTATCTTCTTACCTTGCGAGGAGCTAAGGGAAGGGATCACGTGCAGCTTTGGGCGCCGGGTTTTACCTACTTTAGCAGTGCTTGCCTGGCTGCGTAGAGTTCTGCATCCTGCTGAAATTACAGAAGGGCTGAAAATATAACTAACAGTGCTGGAAACTGGCCAGCACACGGACACAAACCTGCATGGAAAGTTGCTCTGGCATCCATATTGACTGGAGATAATCGGAACTTCACCCCCTTCCCCACCACCCCCCCCAAGCTTGTCCTAAAAGAACAACAGTCAGGCCAGAAGCGTGTAGCACGGTGACCGCGTTCCCACGCTGTTGTAGAGGCAGATGCCGGCCGAAGTGCAAAAGGCAGTGATGCTTCCCAAGAAGACCGATGGCTGTTGCTGGCTCTAAGCTGATGGTGACCGCAATACTGACTGCACGCTACCTGGTCAGCAATGTAATATGTCTTAAGGATGAGCGTATAAATGACCTTTTATGTCTTAGAATGAGAGCGGTATTTTAGTTCCTGCTGGCTTGTAGGGGAGAAGAGTTGAATTTCCTTCAGAACTTTAAATCGCAGGCACTTGTTTATGAATGCCAGGGAGAACTGTCCTCTGAGCTGAGTCCCAGGCTTAGTTCTTGCTTCTCTCCCTTCTGGTGCTTGCAAAATCTCTGGATTTATTTGCTTTATTGCATCTGAAGCCCGGGACTGGTCTCTTGCCTTTTGCTTTCCATACGTGTACTGGAAAAAAGGCTCTACCGGCAAAGACGTGAGGCTGTTCCTAGTGCCTGGATTACTTTGCCTCTAAGCTCTGCCTTGTGTGTGACCCACCCTCCCCGGCCACGTGTGGCATGGCTATCTAACTTGACTCGAGGCAACGCAGGCTCTTGAGCTGACCTTGGCTGGCTTGGAGTTACACCAATCCTGGAACCTCCATCTATTGTATTGGAGCTGGCACAGCGCATTGGAGCTGGCAATTTCTGGCTGTTGGAAAGGTTGTCCTGCTTGCCGTTCACTGAAAATAGAAGTAAATGGTCCTGTAATGTGCATCTGGCAGTGCTTCATAATAATTGCTTGTCAATTTGTCTTTGATCCATTTCCTTTCAGCTCTGCCCAGATTTAGCAAAGTTGGGGGCTGGGCTGGAATAAGGAGGGAGGAATTGGTTGTGGTGGGAGGCTCTGGAGGCTGAAAGGTAGTCCTGGAGGCTGAGGAGGTGGTAATGTCGTAGATAAGTAGTGTGCAAGGAGGAAGGGTTAACCAGTGGGGAGCAGCCGTTACCAAGATAGTTAAAAGCTAAAGGAAGTGTATTAATTTCAGCATGATGCTGTGAAAAACCATCAGGGTTCAAGTGAGACTTGTCTAAGCAAAACCTGCTTGTTCCAGTGCCCCCGTCCTTACGGCTGTCACCCACGGGAGAAGATACCCGTCAGGTTCCGCAAACAGGTCCCTCTTCTACTGCGTGATGCTGCGTGGTAGGTGAAAGAGAACTCTTAAATCCATTAGAAAGTCTTCGTTAGGCAGTGCTGGCTGCAGTCCAGGGGCTTGATAGCTTGGTCCCTTCCTGGGCTGTGCTGAACAGCGTCGCTGTTCTGGGCCGTCTGATGCTGCCGAGTGAAAACTTCAGCCATCTATTGGGTCCTCCTGCCCCTCTTCTCTGTCGTACCTTGCTGAAAAATGTGAACCGGATTTTCTGTCCGCTGCTTACCAGCAAAGCTGCTGCTTTTGAGGTAGCTGTAGGGGCACAGGTCCTCCTGGAACCGTTCTTTAAGCACGCGTCTCAAGTATTGGCCACAGTTGCCAATTTCAAGTGCTTCAAAATGCATCCAGTGTATTAGCTAGTAACCTACATATGCACCTTAAGCCCTAACCTTAAAACCATGCCGTGGTGTTACTGTTAACCTTTTTTTTTGCAATCAACCCCTAACTTTAAAATGATGACGTGGTGTTACTGTTAACCTTTTTTTTGCAATCAACCCCTAACTTTAAAATGATGACGTGGTGTTACTGTTAACCTTTTTTTTGCAATCAACCCCTAACTTTAAAATGATGACGTGGTGTTACTGTTAACCTTTTTTGCGATGCAACAGTTTTGGGCGAGTGCCCCTTTCTTTAGCAGGACGGGCAGTTCATGAGCGGTCAGTACTAACCATGTGAGGGACTTGGGAGGTGAAGGATAGACCCAAGCTGCAAAATCATCTCTTGTGCACAGGAAACTTAAAAGGAAATCTCTCTAGGACTAGGTACAGTGGTTGTTGCATGAGAAGCCGATGAGCAGATACAGCTATGGCTCCGACGGTGGCCTGGGAAGACCTGCAGCCCGGAAGGAGCAGCGTTCCCGTTGTAGCTCTGGTTTGCTCTGGCACATGGATGTGATCGAGCCCCGTTTCTGTAAATAGGTGCACCGTGCGTGAAAGCCGGTGGCCTGATTCCTCCGCACTGTCTGTGCACCTGCTGCTTCCTTTGGAAGCCAGTTTGCAGGTGTACATTCCCGATATTCCCAAAACTGGCCTGTATGTCCTGCTAGTGGACTTGGATCTTGCGTTTCTAGAGCCATTTGTGTAAGAGGAGTGTGGCAAGAAGCTGCTGTGCTTTGTGCTCTTTCTCTATCCCTTTCTGCTTCCCTCCTGCTGTTTTACGGAGTGTTTCACAGTCCCGCTCTCTGCATGCAAAACTGGGAGGGCTGAAGCCAATTAATGGCTGTCATAAATGCAGAGAAATTCAGATTAGGGTGGCATTTTTCACACCTTTTCCGATTGAAATGTGGAACGACAACCTGAGGGAAGCTAAACATTCTTCATTATGCTGTGCCTTTCTGGACTAAATCCTGGGTACATTCAAAACCGGGGCTCAGTAAACTCTAGTTTGGAAGGAATATCGTGGCCTGTTTTGACTGAGGCAATCACATCAGGTGACGTGTTAGTCGTTTAGAAAGTAAAGCTTTGCACTCTCTCTCAAATGGATGTGGATCGTCAAATTTTGCTTCTGTGATGGCGAAGTCGCTTACTGTAGATTGCTGTGTAAAAATTGCTATATGTACCCTGATTAAATCAATACTTGTTTTCTCTGGAGAGAAGCATGCTGCTTTTACTAGTAGCAAAATTGTCGTGCTTTAATCTGCAGTCAGTGGGAGTTTAATAATAAAGTAACCAAATTGGTAGGTGTATTTGCAGACAAAATAAGTTAAATGATTTTGCACAGCTTCCATGTGTGGTGTCGTCAGCTGAAGTTTGCAGGAGTTAAAGGTAAGAGAGGGAAGGACACGAGGCTGTAATTTTCCTACGACTTGTGTAAATACCGTGACAACTCTGCAAATGTTGCGGGCTTCCTCTTCCCTGGACACGGCTCCGTCTGACGTGTTCGTCTCTCGCTGCTCCATTTGGAAGACGGTCTGGGCCGTATTTCTGTCAGGCCCCTATGTGTTGATGTTGCAGTCTTGTATCAGAAAGCATTAACTGACAATTTTGTTGTTATTGTTGTTAGATCCTAAATTTCTCTTTCCTTTGAGGCCTCAGGATGCTTTAGCCGTGTTCTCCATTGCATAGAAACTGTAGTTTTCTTTGCTGGTTGGCCCTGGTTGCTTGTAAGCAAAATAGCGTGATGTACATATTCTAGCGAGGGTGCTCTGGGAGTGACTTTGTTAATTAGCACAGGATCCAGACGAGGGGAAAGGTACCTTGCCCAAATCTTTGCTAATGAGACATTAGCAGTTGGCCTGGAGACGTACCAGTCCCACTTCAGCGGAAGCAAAGATTAAGAAGAAGGTGGTCCTTGAATTTAGTGGATCTGATTTTTTAAAAAAAAAGAAGTTTTAATTGATCTATTTTTGCCGCTCAGCTTGTGTTTCTTTCTGCTGAGTGTAGTACTGTAAACAGAGCTGCAGTATCCTGCTGGCTTCCAGGCTGGAGGAGCTGTGGGAAGGGAACTGAACCCCTGGAGAGGAGAAGAGGCTTCTGATGGACGGCTTCTGACTTTCTTGTTTCAGGGGGGAGCAGGAAATAAGTCTTGTGATTCCCAAAAAGTTTTGATGATGACTGAGATTCTGTAATAAAAAAAAAAAATTTAAAAAAAGAAAAATGGTTTGGGTTTGTTTTTTTTTTTGTTTAATGTTTTCTCTAGAATTTATCTGTGGTCCATGGAAATATTGTACAGAAATTTTAAAAAGTCCAAACCTGATCTCCCCAATGGTTTTTTTAAAAAGCATAATGTGTTAAGAAAGCGGGGACTGGGGAAGCGATGCTGGTTATGGGTCCCTTATTTCTTACTGGCCCCGTTGTGGGTTGTAAGAGGGGGAGGAGGGGAGTCAGTGGAGTGCTGTCTTGCTTTTTTTCAATGTAGAAATCCTTTGGGCTGAGGATATCACGGCGGGATGGGCATATTTGTTCTCCAGAATGAGACAAATGTGGCTAGGATAGAAAAATAAGGCTACTGCTGCGGGTTTAGGAGTTCTTTAAAATGACTTGTAATTTGAGCTCCTCAACTTGAAGCAGCTTAAGGGAGGGAGTCCGGGTTATTTTTGTGTCTGAATTTGAGCACTATGAAGAAATGAGGCCCTCCAGAACGACAAGGGTTTTAAAACCCTTTCTGGCAGGAGTGAGCAGCATCTCTATGGCGTGCTGTATCCCAGGGCCATGTCCCATTTTTCCAAATTTGAATATCCATTTTGGAGCCTGGTTGTAGTTTTTAAGACTTTTAATTGAAGTCTTGACACTTTATTTTCTTCTTTTCTTTTTTTTTTTTTCCTTCATCTTTCCGTTTCATCTTTTGCAACTTCTCTCAGGCTGCTGCCTGTTAGTTCTCCTCCTAAAAGTCCTTGGGACTTCCTCGGAAAACCTGGTCTAGTTCCTATGGCAAACTATGATGTGTAAAAGTAAGGGGTTTGCATGCCAAGAGGGGTTGTTGAACGGCTCTGGTGCTGACCGGCGTGTTATTTGCACGTGTGACTCTTCTGTGGTTGGTTTGGAAGATGGGCTGTGATGGGCGCCATAAAAGCGGTTTGATGACAGATGAGGAGGGTTATACTTTGAACATAGAAGTGCTGTCTGGTCATTTTCTCTTTTTCAATCTTTTTGTAGTAAAAATAAACCTGAGTTTGAGTAAAAGCCACAGTGGGCCTTTTGGCTGTGGTGTTTATTAACAGCTTGTAAGCACCAGTTGTTGCAAGACTCGGGTTGTCAAATGCAACCTATTTTAACACTAAATTTTACCCAAATGTGGCTGTCTTGCTTGTCATGTTTTGCATGATGGGAAGAAATTCATTTATGTGCCAAATAACCAGTAGTAATAATTATGTACAAACATGTCAAATGTAACTATGTATGTATTGTTGATCTGGTGGTTTCTGGCAGTGCAGCAAAGGGCTCAAACCTTTAAAATGCTACTTCTTTGGGATGTGACTAGCTTTTTTCGGTGTGTAACTACAATTTTTGGTGCAGGGGGACTTCTGAAGGCTACGGCAGCGCCGAATCATGACTTAATATTGAGCTGTTCCCTTAGAAATCCTTAAGCATAAAAGAAATAGGTGTCGCAATGTAAGGTAACGGAGAGCAAATGAAGTGCTGTTAGGTTGTGGCATCGACAATGTCATCGTGCTTCCCTTTTTACTGTTGTGCAGCACTTCTTGGCTACTTGGATCCGTGTGACTCTTTGTTCTGATTCATTGTGATCTCTGGGAGCCAGATGCCCATGTACCTCCGTCCTCAATCAGCTTCCTATTTCTGTCCAGGACTACAAATGTACAACCCATCTATTTTGATGCATTGCTAACAGAGATGAAAAGCTTTCATCCTAAACAAGTCAAGTATGTCCCAGGAGTCCTGACTTTACTGATAGCAATGTCCACAAAATGAATTGTGGTGATTTTTGGTTTCTTTTTCCCCCCCGCCTTGTTCTTCTGTCCTTTTTCAAAAGCACTAACATCAAACCATGTGTGGGAGATGGGTTTCTTCTGCTTCTTGCACAAATCAGCTTTGTAATGCAACTTAGATGCTTCAAAAGTTGGGAAGCTTTTTAAGTTTAGACCTTTGGTAATTCAGGGGATGTTCTGTAGCTCTTATTTCTGTCCAAGGCAACGTTGCCTTCAGCTTGCTTCTTCATAATGGAAATTTGTGGAGCAATGAAGGACTGTCTGGCAGGGCAAGTAGCCAGTGTAATTGCTTGTTTTTATGGAGATGGTAAATGTTAACTTTGCTTCCATTAACTGAAGATTTGCCCCTTTGGATTCCTTTTAGTTCCCAGAAACAGTTCAGGGCAGAGTTGGAAGCTCTGGAGCTTCCATGTCTCCATTGGTAGCTGCTGAGTGCCCTTCCTCTCCCGACTGTACTCTGAAGGCAGCTGGAGGCAGGGACAGGGTCGGAGCAGGGACCAAGAGGTTTCTTTTTTAATGAAGAGGATGATTTTGTGTCTTCCGCAGGTGGATTTGCGATAGTGTTTCTTGTGAGGACTAACAATGGGATGAAATGTGCCCTGAAGCGTATGTACGTCAATAACGAGTACGACTTGCAAGTCTGCAAAAGAGAAATCCAAATCATGGTAAGTCACCACTTTGTACTGGGACCCCAGACTGGGAGTGGAATGGTGTGAGAGCCTGGTCACCTTCTGCCTGTAATCTGTGTAGCATCATGTTGTAAACTATGGGTTTTTGTAGCAAAACTGTGTGCCTCTTGGAAAGACCTAACTCCTGGAGTTATGCAACTATGTGAAAATCTCATATTGAATTATTTAAATAGTTTTTGTGGATGAGGAAAAACACAGGAGCTGAAAAAGCAGAGGGAATCTCAGGTAAATGAGGGGAGGAAAAAATTCCTGTGTCAACCCCATGACTTACTGGGAAAAGGAAGAGCTGAGGAAGTGAGCGTGGCTGGGGGTGTTAGACTTGATGGTGTAACAGTCTTCAGTTCAGGGCTGAAGTCTTCAGCCTTTTGGACTCCATCAGAAAAGGCTGATGATTCTGATGTCTCTGAACTCAAATCAGTGCGTGGATGGAAGACCTCCATCCGGAGATGAATTTGTATCACAACAGCTTCTAATCTTTTGCATTGGGATGAAGGCTATCGCTGTGTTGGTGAGGCTGATAGATTAAAACCAGTTATTTGTGGCGCAGTTACTGCCTGGGCTTTTGAAACAGGGAATTGCTTATAATAAGCACTGGGGTGTTGCTCTAGATTATCGGATACAAGGAGTTATATGATAGGACAGCTATTTTTAATAGGTTTTTTTCAAACTTAGTGTCTCTAAACAAAAACTTGAGATGATCCAAATAGATTTGCTTAGTCTCGCTTGGAGCCTGGTAAACATGGAAAGTGCCACTTTTGAAGTTGTATTCAAAGATATTGGCAAATATTTAGAGCGACTGTGAGGTGGGGAAGGAAATACAAAATCCTCATTCTGCTAACTTAAAACACAAGGTGTAGGTTTGGGGTAGATCATCTTCTTATCAGAAGCTCTTACCTGTAGCAATTCTGAGTGTGTTTTTGAAGTAGCTTTTAATTAGGTTAATACCTTTAGAGTTAACTTCTGGGGTTTGTGCGATAGTGTAATGAAGCTCCTGGGCATGCTTTGTCATCGCCATAGCTAATGCTACATGGGAAAAGTTATGATCAGATCTTACATCAAAGGTTTTAGCTGTGCTCACAAAGCTTGTTTACTTGGATTTTACTTGCCCGTGCTTTCCATTGTCTCCGTGTCTTTGGTGCCTCTTTGAAACGCGTGGCTGACCTGGAAAGTGAGGGTGAGAAGTATCCTTCTTACTCGGCAGGTCCGCTTGCTGCCGTACTGAATCTTATCATAAGCACTAATCTTTGTCCTGAAGAACCAGGACGTCACTAAAAGGAAAGAGTTTCTTCTTTCCTAGCTTTTGTGCCATAAAGAAGTATTTTACACTTCACTGTGCTTTTTGCAACCCTACAACCTTACAGCAGAATCTTGATTTCTTTTATTGGTGAAGCTGAACATTGAACTGGACTGACAATCACACCTGGGAGTGTGTGTGAAGCTGGCGCTCCCAAAGAAATGAATTTTCCCTGCAAGTTTAGCACGTGTCATGGATAAGTCATTGATATGAGAACTTGTGCTTTAATCCATCGAGTTACTTAAAATAAGATACTTCTAAAAGCGAAGTTAAAATTTATTTTATTACCTTAGTGGATTTTTTTGAGTGTGCAAAGATTTGAGATACTGTTTGCCAGCAGAAGAGCGGAAGGCACAACATGTACTGTGCGTGCCCACCACACAACATCTGCCTTGTTCTCCCCTCTATGTGAAAGAGAGGCAGCTCCAGGTAGCTTGGCCTGGGCCATCAAAGGGAACATGCAAAAAATCTGGACCAATCCCTGAACAAGTTAGTTCATCAGGTTGGCTGTTTCTCTGCTGTTTGTCTCAAATCCTTCTGGAAGGAGAATAAGGTAGAGACAGACCTCAAGTTTGTTCAAGTTTTGTGTGACAATTAATCCAAAGTGACAGAAGTTTGCGCCTAGACAGGAGAAGAGCTCGGAAAGCTGTTCAGTGTAGAGGAACCAGATTAAAATGTTGCTCACTCTACATGGCTGGTTTATGCTTTGAGTTTATTTATCTTACAGCGGGATCTGTCTGGCCACAAGAACATTGTTGGATACATCGATTCCAGTATAAACTCAGTAAGCAGCGGCGACGTCTGGGAAGTGCTGATACTAATGGACTTCTGTCGAGGTGAGTGTGGGCTCAACGTATCGTTCCTTGGTAGATTGTGCCCTTTTTGGCACTTACAGGAAACTTGCACAACATCTTCCTTTAAAAAAACCCAGACCTGTTCCTGGGTCTGGCCCTTCCTTGGCTGCCAAGGAGCCATTCTGAACAAAGCAAACCCAAAACTAGGTGTGGAGAAGCGGATGATACGTGAGGCCGTGTTGACCCTGTTAATGGGACTGGTACCATTTTTACCCCTGCCCATGGTGGTCCTAGATCCTTTCTGTTGTGAAGGAGAACCCTTAAATACATATTGCTGTTTTCTGTAGGCTGGTCCGCGCAAGAAGTGGCTCTTCCAAAGCTGCCAGGCTATGGAATGAAATTTGTCTTCACTTTGTCATATTGCAAGCTTTTTCCACTTCAGCCTGACTTAGGATTGTTCTGGAAGAAGCTTGAAATGGATAGTGTGAAGCCAAAAAGTATTCTTTTTACCTCTGACCTTTTTGCTTGGCTGTCTCTAGCCGGACAGGCTCTTCCAGTCTTTTCCAGCTGTCCCAAAGCTTTGATCTCTTGTGGCTAGGATGTGGTGTTTGGAAAATGATGCATGTGCTGTGCTCAAATGCCTCTCGCTGGAATAGCGTTAAGCAAAAATAATGTTTTGGCCAGGTGACTTCCCAAGTCTGTGGCTGTTTCGGATGGTGGCAGCTGATGGAAGTAGGTATTGTTGGGACTGTTTGGCTTTTAACTGAAGCCAGGTGCATTGTAGCAAGAACAACTGGATGCTAAAATGCCTTTAAACATGTACAGCTTTCTGTTCTGCCGTGCCCTCTTTGCTGCTTCGTTTTGATGCAGGAATCTTGTCTGACTTGCGTTGGGTTTATTTGCTGGTGGAAGGAAGAACCTTATGTGTAGTTTTGCTGCAGGAGTCATTGCGTAAGCTCTCTGGAAGCTTAAACCTAAATATCACAAGGAGCGTTGTAAGAAATAGGCCTGGCAGTACTAGTAAATCCGTATTCCGTGTTGCAGACCCCACTGTGGAGGGAAGTGCAAACCATAGCAATTCAGAAAGCACTCCCTCCAGCTGCATGAGCCTCCCCTCTGTGCCAAATTTTGGGCTGATGAAGTAAAATCCATCTTTCTAAGGTGTTCCCTTCCATCTGAAAGGAGAAGAGCTGGAAGGTGGTATTTCTCACGTGGCTTGCTTTTGCCAAGTGCTCTGCTCGGCACATGCCTGCCTCTGTCTCCGACATTCAGGGTGAAGCCGAGGAATTGCTGTTACACGCGGAATTTTCCCTTGTTACTTTCCTTTTGTGTCAAACAGTTTCCAAACCAAATCAGTGTGTCTTTGTGTGCAGAACTGCCCTCGCTTTGAGTGTGACATGTTCACAGCTGTACTGTTTCTTTTGTAGCATGAAAATAAAGTTTTCCGACCCTTGTGATGTGAAATGATACAATTTTGCTTTGCCAAAGGTTCAGAAAGGAGATTTTTCTCTGTGCGTAGGGTGTTTTGAAGAGGGAAGAACCTCTGTGTGGATTGTTTTGGAAAAGCCTTGACAGCAACAAAACCTCAAAGTTGCGGCAAATTCAGGACTCGTTCGTGAAAACTTGCTTTTTGTTTGTCTGGAGTTTCCCTTGTTACAGATGGATTTTTAATTTTTTTTGCCTGTCTGACTGTAGCCATGCCAGTTAGCAGTGTATGGGGGTTTTGGGTGTCTGCCTTTCTCCTTCCTCTTGCTGACACATGGCAAACTATTTTGTGGACTGTGGGTGCCCCAAATTCAGCCTTTTATTCCTCTAGTCTGACAAAAAAAGTCTTATTTTGAAGAAGAAAGAAGAAGATGCAGCTCAGTCAGAATTACAGTTCAGTGTTAACACAGCCAGGTGAACGTGGGCCTTAGAAGCTAACTCGCCGCTCTTGAAGCGTTGTTCAAAGACAAGATGAGATGTAATGCCTGCCGGCAGATATGCAAAACCCCCTGGGATTTAGGCGAGGAAATGAGAATGAAACGAGATGAGTAAGCAGATTGCAAAAAGCCTCTGGGGAAGGCTTGGTGCGAATTTTGAATTTGAACTCGTGAACTTCGTGTGCGCTGACTGTACAGCCGTAGTTCGATGGGGAGCAGACTAGGACAAGTCATGTCTGGTAGGACTGGGGCTTAGACCGGGCCAAACCTCATTTTTGCATACCCGCTCTGATTCTTGGTGTTTGTTTCTCCTCAGGAGGTCAAGTGGTGAACCTCATGAACCAGCGTCTGCAGACAGGGTTCACGGAGAATGAGGTCCTGCAGATCTTCTGCGACACCTGCGAAGCCGTAGCGAGGTTGCATCAGTGCAAAACGCCAATAATCCACAGGGATTTGAAGGTGAGTTGTGGCCTGCGGTAATACGGCAGGGAGCGTGCCTCCTCCTTAACATGTCTGCTGCCTACGCCACGGCAGACAGGCTTTGAATACCGGCACTGTGTTTCTGTTGTTAGTAATGAGGAAAAGTGGGCATAAATACCTCTCTCTATTGGAAGATAAAAAAAGAAATGAGCCTCTCATTGCTGCTTACCATATGTTTACCATCTATAGATCTACTTAAAAAACACAAATGTTTGTGAATAATTCTGTTTCGCACAGGAGATGTGCCAGAACGTATGTGATGAATTATTCACAGTGACTTTCTACCACCTGAAATACTACTGATGTTATAAGGTAGTTCACAAAAAGCATGCTGTAAATTTGTTTCCTGGACCCACGTTAAAAGGATCCCTCCAGCGGTGCTGGCCTTGGGGCAGGAGTCCTTAGAAGCTTTTGAAACTGGCCTCTAACTCTCTGTTGACCATGAAAGTGCATTGTAAGACTCTTGTGTGCTTAGCTGGGAACAGAGCTAGGCCAGTGGGCAGAGCTTTTGAAAAATCCCATGCCTATAATCAAACAAACAAACAAAAAGACGTTCCCTTTCCTCTCAACTAGCTTGTAAAATGCCCGAATAGTATATTCAGCCTAGAAGGAGGCTCCTGTGTACATCTGAAATTCAGATGTGCTTTGTAGGTCAGGTTCTGTTTTCAGAGCCCTCAGCAGATGTTTGGTTTGTGGCCATTGTTTTATAGGAGCAAAAGACGCCACGTGTGCCAACGAGAGCCAGGTAGCGTGGGCGAAAAAATCCTCAGGGTTTGGTATGCTTTGACACAGAATCATAGAATCATAGAATGGTTTAGGTTGGAAGGGACCTTAAAGATCATCTAGTTCCAACCCCTTTGCCATGTTTCAAATGATTGTGACCCCACTGCTCAGTCAGTTTGAATATATGAAACAAGTCCGACATCTGGGTTTTTTAGAGTGAAATGGCAGGAGTCATAAATTTGAGGCCTGGATTTAAAGCTATTAAGGTCTGTGGGAATCACGCGGAGTTTGTATAGGCAGGGAAAACTGGGGTGAGAGGATGAGGCTTAGGAGCAGGAACCTCTACAGTTGATATTAACCCCTGCTGTTACCTTTTTGACGAATCCCTGGGGTTTTTTAATAAAGAACAAACTCATTGTGTGGCATGCAAATAAATTCTGTGACATCTGTGATGGATTAGTGAGTTGATCTTGAGTGTTACTCTCTACAGTGAGTTGCGATTGAAATGGGCTGGTATGGTCTGATGTCTAGCCCACTCTGCATGCTTACATCAGTAAAGTTTGCAAGGCCTGGCTCTTGGTTGGTAAGCTCAGCCCAAGGTCAGAGAGTTGGCCCTTCTCTTCTTTGAGACGTTTCCCAGTTGGGTATTGTATTATTTCTGTTGTGACGACCTCTGGAGCTCCAGTCACGATTGAGGATCTAAGTACTAACACAGAACTAATGACTTAGATATGTTCTGGCTTTGTTTGAGGTCAAATTTAGTAATGCCAAGGGGGAGCTGCAATTCCGGAACAATTTCAAGAGAGATTAAGGTCCAAAAAAGCTTTGTACAAGTTCTGAGTGTAAGGAGAGGCATCCCTTGGGTAGGTGTTTTGTTGGGGTGAACATAACCCTGTTGAAGAGTGGGCAGATGTTGACTTTGCAGACAGCTGCCTGGAGACGGGAGGCTTTTTTTGCCTTCCAGCTCTTTGATGTTGCTCTAACACTGGAGGTTCCTGCCCAGAGAGCTCTGCCAGCAGAAGGGATCGTGTGAATAATCTTTAAGACCTTTCAGAAAACGCAGCTGGATTAATTTCAGTGGCCTGTGGCTGTGATTTTGAGTTAACCCAACAGGCTTTGCCTGAAGCAGAACAACCTCCTGTTGGCACAATCTCCAACTGGTGGGAAGCGACCAACAGCTGGGGATGGCAGCATCTTTAAGCAGCGCGCCTATAGGCAAAAGCGGGCATCACACTGAGAATAAAGGCCACGAAAAAGATAGCATGTGTTATGGTTTGAGAAACCCATAACAATGTATTGTTGTTTAGACAATTATTTAATCACCCAATGATCTGTCCTCACCCAGGAGAGGGAATCGGGGAAAAATAAAGAAACATGAGGGTTGAAGTATGAACAGATTTAATAGGATAAAACTAAATAATTAACATTAATAACACTAAAGAACCCGTATGGATCCTGATACCAATATAAAATAGACAAGGGTTATACTCAGCCCATTCTATCTGTAGGAAGCTGTGCACTCCCAGCAGAGGACAACAAATGTAGGACACCGCGAGCGCTATGGCTTTGGGAGAAGGGAAGGGCTCAGGGCTCCGGCACGGGGGCAAGACGTTCTCAGGATCACAGCCATCAAGAGAGAGAGAACTCCTCAGCAAACTTTCTGATTTTTATTGAATGTGCCGTTCATGGTACGAAATAACCCCGTTGGCCAGCTTGGGCTGAGTGCCCGGGTCTCGTTCCTCCTCATCCCTGCCCCTGGCCAGCTCCAAAACACTGAGACCTTGACACCCGCACACCAGAGCTGGCTGTAAAGTAAATATTTTCACCAATTCAGACACTAGAGTCTCCTAAAAGTGCAGTTTTCCCAAGCAATAGAAGAGAAATTAGTCCTGTGTCGCTCACACCAGGATGGTGTGTCATCCCTGTGTTTGCTTAGTAAGGCTTTCCTTCCTGACCTGATGGTTAACTCTCAGGTGCTTTGTCAGCCTGTCCCTGTGTGCTTACAGCTGAACGACGTGCTGTACAGGGTGCGATGTTTAGTTTCATGTGCTTTGATTGACTGCCACAAAAACAGGCGTATATTGATACTGCTTTCTCCGAAAAATTAGGAAGCCCGTCGTGTGCCGCCCCTGCAGAGGCAGCGTAAGCCTACTGGCAGTAGGTTTGCCTTGCGTGGTTACCTTTACTTGTTCTTGCAGGTTTTTTCCCCACCCTCAGGGTTCATAGGCCATTGCTGCTGCAGGGCATTCCCTGAAAGGTTTATTTTTGTTCTCCTCTCTATGGAGTAAGAACACTTCCTATACCTAGGAAGTAGGGTAAGTTAGGCCTTTTAACAATGAAGAAGGAATGGCGAAATCTTCTTGCGGCTATCTGTTGTTATTACCCTGGCTGTGAAGTCTCTGCTTCTAAGTCGGAATCTGTGCAGAGAAACTGTAACTGTCAGCCCACAGAGGAGCGGGGTTTGGTGAGGCTGGAGGGAGGGGAAAATCTATCTAGGGCTGATGATAACCATTTACACAACTACCCTATACCTAGTGGCGGTTGTTTGCATAACTTGTTTTACATTTAACCGTGTCCTTTCAGTCTCACATCCTGTAACTCATGTTGTTCAAAGCACCAGCTTAGAGGCAGCTTTGATTTCTACAGCTCTGAGCTTTCTGCAGTGAGAGGTCTCCCACTTCTGCCTGTGATGCTTCTGCTAGTCTGAACCCATCTGGTTCCGGGAGTGGATGACTGGCTCGCAGATGAGTGGCTGATTTTTCTTGTAGTAGATGCACAGCAGGATACAGCAAAACACTATGTCAGTCAACCCAGAGGATGCTGTTGATCAAGATATCTTTCTCCTTTCCTTTCCCTACTTTCTGAAATAACCAGAAGGTTGTGCTCTCATGTTAAGGATTTAGTTTCTTCTGCTTTCGTTGTAGCAGGAGTCCTCCTAGCATTGCACTTCTCTGTGGTGCGATAAGACAGTCATGCTGTGCTGTTCTTATCTCTCTGCCTTCCATCACCCTTCTTTGTAATGCCAAGTCTTGTCCTGATGCCACCAACAAGCCTTTGCCTGGAATTTGTTTGGACGGCTCTGTGTTCAGAGGGTGCTGTGTAAAATTGTTCAGTCCTCTAATGTTAAGCCCTTGTATCGACCGTGATAAGAATATGCCTGTGCCAAAATCAGTTCTCTTAGATGTCGCATTGCATTCGTTTCTTTGCTATGAAACGCTAAACAAGCTTTCAGAAGTAAATAGTGAATGGTGGCAGGGGAGGAAGGGAAGTTGAAACATCTCTGAAGAGACCTGAAGGGGTTGGAAAGCAGTCAGAAAGGGTACCTTGGTTATGCGTCCCTCCCAAATCGCTACCTGAACTTAGAAATACCGGCTTTAGAAGCCACTGCTCTCCTGAGAGGATAACGTGTATTGATTTTGCTAGTTAAAGAAAGGCTTATGCCTTATCCCTTGCCAGTCTGTGTCTGTGCAGTGTTTTTACCAGTTTACTTAAGCGTTTAACAAGGAAAGGCTTTTGTTTCAGAGAGTCGAGATCAAAGCTAGCTACGTTCTGTAACTAAAAAAACTTAAGGCAACTCGTAGTTTCGCTTAAAGACTTTTGGGGTCTAAATCTGACTTTAAGCGTTGGGCATGTCCAAGTCTGCAGCCGGAGTTGTAAGCGCTCAGCAATGCTGAAAACTGGATTGCAGCTTTCCGAGTGCTTGACTGGAAGAAGGCGGCACCTCCATGCTCTTTTTAAGACGGTGTCCTCTGGCCTGGCAGGCCGTGGCAGTAATTCGGGTACTTAGGTTTGCTGTTTGGTGGTTTTTTGGTTTGTTTTTTTTTCCCTTCTTTATTCTGGAGGTTAGTGAACAAGCCTGGTTGCTGGATAGTCCAGCGCTGATGTTTAATAAAACTCGCAGGATGTCTCAGTGAGAAGTCACGTCAGACTTCTCAGCCAGATAAAGTGGAAGGATTCTTCTGGAAATGTTTGCTGAGTATTTGCAGGGAATAGGGAATAATGCTGTCAGTGTTGATGTACTAGGGAGAACATCTGTGTGCAATGCTCTATTCAAAGCAGATGGATAGCGGAGGGGGGAAGGGGTGTTGTTTAACCCTTGGTTTCAAGCCAGCATTTCCCCCCTCAGCTGCTCTAATTTGGCTGTGTTTTCCGATGCTTAAAATGCTGACTCCTTTTTCTTTCCTTCTTATAAAGATTGTCCTTGATGGGGAGGTCTACTTCCAAAAGGTTTCGTTAGTGAATGCTTATGTGGTGATTTTTTTGAAATCTATGTGCAGTATGTTTTATCTCATTGCTGTATCTGAGTATTTGACATTGATTGAAGATAAATATGTTAAAAATCGTGTGCGTTCCCTTGAGAGAACATGCTGTTAATGCCACTGTACAGATGAGGAACTGGAATACAGGGATGCTCTGCCAAAGCAAAGAACTGAACCCAGGTTTTCCTACATCTTGTGTTGGTGTCGTAACATTTAGACAGTGTTCGAAAGTAGACACAAGCTAGATTTTTGTTAATGCATAATTAAGTGTGAGTATTTAGGGGAAAGGCAGTGACTCTGCTGATTTTATTTTTTTTTTTCACCTGTCCCAGGTGTTTGTTTAAGCATTTGTTTCAGCTGTCTGATTCAAGCTAGCAAATAATATTTGAAAGAAGGGGGTCATCTCAGCAGCCTGGGTGAACCTCTGCTGATACAACCACTGTTTAGGGAGTATGGGGTACCCAACACATTCTGATAACGAGCAACTAAACTGTGAGTGTGAGCTGAGGTTTGTTTTGAATGAGACCCTAAGTGACCTGTGAAGTGCAGGCAGAGAGCTGGAGATGTATTATAATTTCATAAAGTACAGAAGCGTGTGTGCTGTCACCCATTTGCTGCCTCTCTGCCCCACTAGACAGCGAGGGGTTATAGCCCTTGATAAAGCTGTGGACAGCTTGTATTAGCTGTCCCAAATTCAGATCATAGAATCAGTTAGGTTGGAAAAGACCTTTAAGATCACCTAGTCCAACCACTGACCCTGCTCTGCCAGGTCTGCCACTAAACCATGTCTCTAAGCACCATATCTAGAAGACTTTTAAACACATCTAGGGATGGTGACTCGATCACCTCCCTGGGCAGCCTGTTCCAATGGTTGATAACTCAGTGAAAAATTTTTTCCTAATGTCCAGCCTAAACCACCCTTGGCACAACTTGAACCCGTTTCCTCTTGTCCTATCCAGGCGCCAGACTGTCGGTCATAGTAGCTCAGGGAAGTTGAGCAGCAAAGACACTGGGACACAGTTCTTGTCCTGAACACACAGTAGCCTTAGTAGAGGCAAGGTGATGTGCTTGCAAAAGGAGAAAGGAGAGGTGGCAGGATGGAAGGCCGTGTTACAACTATGCTTCCATGATTTGACTTCTGTTTTCGGAGATGTGACAGAGTTTTGATGCATCTTTGCTGTCATACTATGCTTTTATGTCAGACATGTCTGATATGTCTTCAGGCACTAAAATCCCTGGCTCATCTAAAGAAAGCAAATGGATTTTTTTGTCTGAGCAATTCTGTATTTGTCTGTGATGCTCGTAGGTTGAAAACATCCTGCTGCACGATCGTGGCCACTATGTCCTGTGTGACTTTGGAAGTGCTACTAACAAATTCCAGAACCCTCAAACAGAAGGGGTGAATGCAGTAGAGGAGGAGATCAAAAAGTAAGTGTGCTTTTCCTTTTCAGCTGGGACATAGTATGGATTTGAAGGGTAATTTTTCCTTGTAGTGGGACTAAATTTTCCTCAGGCCTGTTGCAGTGGATTGGATGCTGCTCCATAGAAGTGTCTGCCACAGGTAAATAAGCACCTGGGGGAAGGCAAAACAATAAATTGAGCTTCATGTAATTGCTTTGGACCTGAAAGACTGAGTGTACTAATGCAGAGAAGTTGCCCACCTTGACGAGGTAGTGACGTGCTCGGTTATGTATGGGGTCAGTCTCTCTCTGTCCCTCATCTATCTTGGCTACAGCAGATGACAAAATCTCTGTCCTCCATGAGCCACTCATCATAAATCCTTGCGGTGACTAAGGGAATGCATGGCCTAACTCCTCAGCTCTTCGTAGAAAATGTGAGGACCACGAGGTGTTTAATGGCTCTTTCTCTTGCCCAGTGTGTGACCAGCTATAGTGGTAGCAGCAAGGTGCACCTTGATGCTTTTACAAAGGGAGCTTAGCTGGCAGTTCAGTAGGTCCTAGATCAGGAGCGGAGCAGGCTCCAGGTCCTTGGTCTTGCTTTAGTTTTAACAACATCACTGCTGTAAACTTTCCAGTTCTGTTAATGCAATATTCTGGCTAGAAAACGGCATGTTAGAAATGTGTGCAAATGCCTCCTTTTTGTTAGGATTCAATTACACCTGCATGGATTTCCTAGACTTGTTTGACTGAAGTTTTTTATAGCGCTCCTAGTCTGGCTTTGCATTCCCTTTGGAATGCCCTATTTGTACACTTATTAACAAGCCCACTTTGCATTTAGCAATGCTTTCTTGTGATGAAGGTACATAGCGTGCAAGGTGCCACAGCAGAAATTAGAGACCTACTGATAGGAAATCTTATCGTAAGAGTCTCTTAAACTGTGCCGCAGTTTCCAGCTTTTCTATTTGTCGTGATTTGTTAAAATGAGGCAGATTCTAGCTATAGTTTGAGATACAAAATAATCTTTCCCTTGTTTACAGTCACTCTGAGCAGGAGTCCTGGTATGGAAGTCTATTTATTAGGAGCTGCGTATCCAGTTACAATCTTTGTCATACAGTTGGCCAAAGCCCCGGCAGTGAGGACATTGCAGAGGACGTTTGACTGCTGACCTTGTTCATACTCTGAGTCCTTGAATATTTCTGTTCTAGTTCTTAAAATGACCGTACTGTTTTGTGAGTAAATTGCTTGCTTTGGAAAGGATCTTGGTTACTGCTTTGGTTTCACAGGGCAGTTTGCAGTCATTAGTATTTTATTGTTAGAGGTATGTAGCAGATGCTGTTGTTAAAAGATTTTCCAAGAGATTGTGGTTTTCACTATCCCTTTCCCTAAAATGAACAGGGAAAGAGTGAATTTTGAATTATTTGGAAATGTGACACAGTGAAAATGCATCTGATATCCATTTCAAACTCACTGATAGATCTCTCTGCTACAGGTACACTACGTTATCCTATAGAGCACCAGAAATGGTCAACCTCTATAGTGGCAAACTTATTACTACAAAAGCAGACATATGGGTACGTATAGAAACTGCTTAACATCATACAACCAGACTACAGCTTGCTTTCATTACCGTAATGACAGGGTAACTTTCTGGCTGGGGCTAACCCAGTTTCCATAAGAGACTGGACAGTTTCTGAATAAAGAGTTCCTCCGCTTGACGTTTGCGATGAGTTACTGCTGAGCAGGGTGGCTTGTGGATAAAACACGCGTGCTTCTTTGCATGCTACCTCCCGTGTGGTTTTGATTTAGAGATGTATGAAATTCCAGCATTGAACAGTGCAAACCTGATCGTATATCTTAAGAGTTAAAACAGAAAATTCAGTGTCTTGTGACTGCTTGTGCCGGGGTTGGCTTGCAAGCATCTGAAATCAAGGTTACTGGTTAGAATTTAGTAGAAAACTGAGACAATAGACCTCCCCCCAGGAGCAACGGTATGCTTATCCTGGACGGTGTAACACAGGTCTGAGTTGTCAAACCTGGCCAAAGACCAAGCTTTTGCGCTGCGGCTTCTAATGATCGGTGCAATCTTGCCATGCTTTTCATGCTGAGAGCGAAATGCAACTGTGGTGTACTCCATTACTCCCTAACCTGATCCAGAACGGAAGGCTTCCCTTTAGTTGGGACAAAAATGAAAAAAAAAGTCTGTGCTGTTTGAAGTGTAGTGGCAATTCAGCAAAGGGAATGTGTTTAAAATGCTAATTCAGAGCATGTTTGTATGGTTTCTGAAGCCCTGAGCTAGGAAGTAACAAGGCAGAAGCAGTGTAAGGAGAGTTTTAATGTATTCTCAATAGCTCTGCATCTGCCTGTACAAGAGGGAAAATTGCTGGTGTGGCATCTGCTGAGAAAGAGTCCTCTGTCCTTTCTGCGAGCTCAGCTCGCGTCAGGAGCGCAGCAGCTCCTGTGGGGCTCTTGCAGCGCTGAGTTCCGCAGGAGGTTTGTAGAACCGGGCCCCGTACCAGTGCCGGGTCACTCGCCTTGGTGTTCCAGACCCAGAGAGGGAAGGTCACAGCTGTAACAGCATGAAAAGACTGTCCAGGGCCTCAAAGGCAGCCGGAGGAGAGCCTAGGATTTGCATTCCTTCCTGTGATAATGTGGAAAGGTGGAGACCCAAAGGCTCGAACGGCTCTCTCCTTCCTGGCATGGAAGGAATTCTGTTCTAGTGACCCGCTCAGCATTTCCAAAGGAGCGTGTGGTGGTGTGCACAGTGGGGCCTCGGCTTCAAGGACTGTTCCAGTGCTTGTCCCGCTTGTAACCTCCCTTTCCTTAAATCTCATCGAGGTTATTTTAAACCAGAGTTCCATTTAATTGTGAAATCCTGTGACAAAAGATATGAGCTGATGATGAGTTGCTTAGGATTAGGAAATGTTTCCCCCTCTCCCCTCTGAGATGGTGGGAGTGTTTCATAATTAGCCCCTTTGTGCAAAAATTGTATTTTCTTTTGAAATAGGTGGTGGTTCTTGCTGTCAAAAGCAGCACGGAAATAGATGGAAGGGTGATATAACCTAGCAGCCTGCAGATTTATCTGTGTATCTCTCCCTGGTACATATTTAATGGTTGAACTTAAGCTTGGAAACTGTTTGGATTTTTCTTTGTCAGAATAAATGTATTAAGGATGACGGTTACCATTTATTTTTGCTATTACTTCATTTTTTCCTCCCAGTACGTGGTGGAAACAGGCTTTGCCTGTTGAATGATGTGAAGGGTTACACTATGTGTAGTGGTATGTGGAGCTGGGGGGGGGTGTGTGGTGACAATATTCGCACGATCCCCCTGATTACAGCATCTCAGCCTAGCGAGGGAGAGCTCTTCATGTATTTATCATCCCACAGAGCTCTGCTTGTTTTCAAGTCCATCACAGGGATGTTAAAAAGGAGGCCTGAGGTCACGCGGGACCCCTATAGCAGAACAAGCTAGAGCACTTTCCGTTGCCTCCAATGGTATATGAATTGTACCGTTCCCCGCTTTGCTTCAGTTTGTTAAATCCTTTGCTCTGTTCTCTCTCTTCAGGCCCTGGGCTGTTTACTGTACAAGCTGTGTTACTTCACCTTGCCATTTGGGGAGAGTCAGGTGGCAATCTGTGATGGCAATTTCACCATTCCAGATAATTCTCGGCACTCGCAAGACATGCACTGCCTCATCCGTGAGTGTCTCTGACAGTGGTATAATCTACTTCCGCAGAACTGAAAAAGCAGCAGAGGTGTTTTGTTCTTATATTCCCTGCTCCTACAGTAAAACAGTTGGTGTTTTTCTTCCTTTAAGAGACTTGCACACAGGGGTGGATAAAGTGATCTTTTAGTAGCTTAGGAGATCACTCTTCGAAGGAAACGATGACGAAGAGATTTCTCTTTGGCTAGGCTGTAGTGGACTCTGTGGAAAGGCAGGAAAACAGACAACCGTTTGGTTTGAGAGTCCTACAGAAACTTGCACAATAAGCCTATTTATGCAGAAACGTATTTCTCCAGTAATAAATCTATTTGGATAAGGAACTGAAAAGAACCACAGTGACTTAGACTGGCGATAAGAATTCATCTTCTGTGAACTGAGAAACAGAACTGAAATGATTTATAAATAACCCACTGACTAGAGTGAATGTGTAATTAAGGGTACAATGCACTACTCTTGGCAAAGCTGGGGCAGCTCTCGTTTTCAGCACAGCATTTGATTCCCCCCCCCTCCCCTTTCCTAGCCACAATCTTGACTAACACAGAGTTGGATGTGTTTGCAGAGCAGCCTGGTGTTTTCTTTGCTTATGTGGTGCTATATGTGCAGTGGTATATGTGGCTGGCCTGTCTTCCTGCCCCATTGACACACCGGGGCTGGATTGAACTCTTTTCCTGCAGATTCACGTGGAAATACAGAAGGTGAAACTGATGCTATTCCCTGACCGGGCAGGCTGTATTTCCTCTCCTTGCCCTAGAACCTTCAATCGATAACAGCTACAAATTTTTCATAGCTGTATTGGAAAATGTCTCCTACTGCATTCTGACTGTCTGTCTGTCCCCTTTCTCTCTGACCCTGATGGTCAGCTCAGCCCGCTGACCACCGACTGCATGCTTGGAAAGAGGCAGGGCACCCTGTTGGCATCTGGTTGTACCAACTGGAGCTCTGCCGCAAATGGCTCACGTGAATCTGTCTGTTGTAGTGCTCTGATATTAGCCTCTCTGTCTTTTAAAGGGTATATGCTTGAGCCAGACCCTGATAAGAGACCCGATATTTATCAGGTCTCCTACTTCGCGTTCAAATTGGCAAAGAAGGAATGCCCAGTCCAGAACGTCCAGGTGAGTAGCAAAGGAGTGGACTGATGTGGGGCTTTGTGGGAGGAGACGGGGGGTGGCAATTGCTGAATACTGAGCATTCTGCTGTATTCTGACACTTGTTCCTCAGTTCTGTAATTAGGAGGGTCGTCTTTTTTCTTTTTTTTTTTTTTTTTTGGAGTGGGCTTTTGTTTCATACGTTGTTTATTTCTGTTTGTCCCTGACTTACCTCCTCACCCAGTTACCAGTGTGAGGCCAACCAAGAGATCTTGTGCATGTGAAAATGGAAAATTAGGCCATGCTTGTGAAACCGATTTGATTTCCAGGCACATTCATCATAGCGTGTGTAATTTGTGCTGCAGTTGGTTTTAAACACAGCAGTTTTGTGTCTGCCGTCTGGCTGGGACTAGCCAATTTTACATTTGAACTGCATCAGACCTTACACAACCATCTGCCCCTTCTTAGCGTATCTTTGTAGACTTCAATTGAAAAATAGAGTTGACAAGTAATTTCTTATGGTATTATGGATATCTGTGACATGACGTTTTATTTTGTTGTTTCTGGGTAAGAAGAAACCTTTTTCCCCCCCTGCCATGTTCAGATGCTTATTTATGTTCTTTATGAAAAAGAATTGGTTTTGGTACTATTATGCCTGTATTTTTTATAGCAGTATTAATGTATTGCTACTGTTGTCCCCAGGTTGTCTTAAAAATACCCAGGTTGTGCTATGAAGCTTTATGTTCAGATTCCACATGTAGTAAATGGTCAAAAAGCTGAACTGTGGTTTGTTTGTTTTTTGGGTTTTTTTTCCCCCTGGTAAAGACTCTCCCAATCTACTGTCTCCTCATGACATTAACATTGAGTGGTTTGTCCTGTGTCCAGCATGAGGAATAGTTGCTTTGTGGATCCACCAGTCTTCCTATTTCACTGCGATGCTTTCAAAAAATATTTCTGACTTTGTTTTCTGCCCTTAAAATACAAAATTTGGTGTTTTTTGTCATCTGCAGAACTCTCCGATCCCTGCTAAACTCCCAGATCCAGTTAAAGCAAGTGAAGCTGCTGCAAAGAAGAGTCAGCCAAAGGCCAGGTAACCACATCTGCATTGTGCTCGGCCCTCTCTCTTTTTATTGTCTGTTGTCTTTCTGCTGTTTATTAGCAAAGGTGCTTGGTATATTTAGCTTGTGGGCTTACATTTACACGTGGAGACAAACACTGCAGTCCTGAGGCTTCTGCTTCAACGACATAAATAACCATTGATCTGAAAGACAGAAAATGCAGATATTAGGGGAAATTTTTCTGCGGGGGGAGGGTGCGTGACTTGAGCGATACTCAGCATGACTCAACAGCTAGGCTTTTTGTACCGAAGACATCGCCTGACAGCAGCGCTTGAAGTTCGTGCACTTAGATGAATCTACTGTGTCATCCATCCGGAGGCAGTACCCAGAGTACCTGAGAGCAAAGTCAGGAGAAAGACTGCAGCTGGCCTGCAGTGGGCCTGGAACTGGCCCAGAGAACGCGAGTCTGCTGAGAAACCGCACTGGGGACTATTGCTGTTTGAGTTTCACCCTTGGCAGATGATAACCTGACCCAATAATTACCGTATGAAATTGCTGTGATTTCTGCAAGAGTCCTGTAATTTATTCTGGGGGCACACGCAAAAGCCCAAGCAGCCTTCGTCTGAAGAGCCCAATTAGTGGGGAAACCACTGTATTGCTGTGGTTTTTCTCCTCTCCTGCTGCTGCTCGCTCTGCTTGTGATACTGTAATGGAGACTTACAAATTCTATTGGGCAAAACTTGTACCTTATAGTACTGCAAAGTGAGCAGCACGGCAGTGGGCGCTCGAAAACCAGTGGTTTTCTTCAGAGTCTGAAGTAGGGCATCTCTCCTCCTGTCTGTCAGTCCCAGGAGTCTGCTTTGTTTGTTTTTATAATTGAGTGCAGTTACCCTCACGTAAGTAGAACAACTTGATATCTAACAAGCAAATGTATCCACAGAAGGGCAGGGTAGTGTCTGGCTTTTCGGCTCTGTTGCTGTGTATTTTTGGAGCTCAGTAAATATTGAGCAGAGATCAGAAGAGGTCCAATGACCTGATTCTGGGGTAGATGTACTAAAGTTAAGGTACTTCCAAAGATGGCAATTTAGACAACTCTGCCCAAAGGTACCAGCTGCTCTTAAGCTAATTTGTTATGTCCTTCATCTGCTCATCCAGAACTCTAAGTGGATTTAAACAATATGTTATAGCAAATACTTGAATGAGTTGAGTGATTTTGACAAGTTCCAGCTGTCCAACAGGAGAACATGCCACAATTGGCAAAGAAGTCAAAATGATAGTGTTGGATTAATTGTTGTGAATGCATCCGTTAAGTTTTACTGTGCTCGCGGTTTTCTGGAAAGAGACGGCGTGTGTGTCTGGATGCCCACAAGTGTTTCACCTTTATCAGTCACGTACTGCTGCTAAATTATGGATGAGTTTTTAAACTGCTGCCATGTGTTGCACGCACCAACTATCAGGCTATCAAAGACTGTGCTCTTACTGCTCTTCCTTTTATTCCTTACTTTATTTTGTAGGCTGACAGATCCCATTCCTACAACAGAAACTTCCATAGCACCCCGCCAGAGACCTAAAGCAGGACAGACACAACCCAACCCTGGAATTTTACCCATTCAGCCAGCTCTGACGCCTCGGAAGAGACCCACAGCTCAAGCAGCCATTCAGCCACAAGGTGAAACGATGTTCCCCTGTGCGGTGCCTTCCTGCCGGGCACTGTTGTACTGCGGGGCTGTGGTGCACATTGATCTAATGGATCTGTTTTGTTGGGGTTTTTTGGGTTTGTTGTTTTTTTTTGTTTCCCCCTACCAGTTGCAGGACCTGCTGCCCTGGGCAGTGGTCAGCCTTCGCTCCCTGCCAGCCTCCCCCAGCAAAAAGCAGCACCTCAACAGACTCCAGCACAGCCACAAGCCAAGCAGACGCCGGCTCCGCAGCAGGCTTCGCAGGCGCAGCCCCAGGTCCCTTCTACTCAGCCACAAGCCACACCTCAGCATCAGCAGCAGCTTTTCTTGAAGCAGCAGCTTCTGCAACAGCAGCAGCAGCAACAGCAACAGGCTGCGTATTACCAGCAGCAGCAGATGATGCAAGCTCAGCAGGTAGGTGTGTGATGATGGTTTTTGCATGCTTCCTGTGCGACAGGCCTGCAAGGCTGTATCTTTGCATTTATGGCAAGTCCCCTGTTTTTTGGGGGGAGCATTTAGGTGTTTTCCAATGCATCTCCAGTTCTCGAGCAAGTTTTTTTGCTACGCAAGGCTGGCATTTTTAACTGTCAATGTGGAAGGCCTTGAGGTAGTTTTGTCAAGTACAAACATGAAATAAGCAGTGCTGGTTAAGATTTTTACAGCTCCAGGTGTTTTCAGGGTCTTGAGGTCAATGCTCAGCTGATGAGCAGAGGGGTGCAATTTCTCTTCTGCTCTCTTTGTGACACAAGAAGCCTGGCATGCCTTTTTAACGGTAAGATTCAGGTCTGCTTTTGTGTAGACTGCGGTGATAGGGATGTGTTAGACGGGATGCGTCTAGATGAGACTTGCGTGCTTAACTGAGGTGTTTATAGCAGCACAGATCTTATGCTTTAGCATATTTACCAGCGGAAGCAAAGGGACAGTAAATCTCCCTGTCCTGGGGAAAGGTTTAGAATTGACAAAAATGGAGAAAGGAGTTTGGGACCACGGGACGGTCTGTGCTGTGGGAGCCCCGTATGGGCAGACGTAACACGGAAAGGATGTAACGTTAGACCAGAAGGCCGTTTTCCCCCATGCCTTTGCAGATGGTCTCCAGGCCATTGCAGCCTGTTACTGCTTTGTCACTTGCTGTAACCACTCCTGTGGCTGGCCCCAAATTGTGGTGGTACCCCAGTTTCCAGCTGCGCGACAAGCGGCTCAACAACTGGTTGTTTCCCAGTTCCCAGTGATGCAGCAAGGAGCGCCAGCACAGCAGCAGCTGATGCAGAACTATTACCAGCAGCAGCAACAGCAGCAGCAGAATGATGGCCCAGCAGGCAGCAATGCAGCAGAAGACAGCAGTAGCAGCAGTCCAGCAAAAGCAACAAGTCCCGGCGCAGCCACCCCAGGCCCAGCAAAGCACAGCCCAGCCAGCGCAGCCGCAGGAGCAGGTGGTAAGAGCCTCGCGGGAAGGAATGGGGCAGCAGGATTTGGAGTTCTGGCAAGTGCTCTCCAGGTCCTTTATGCCAGGAGCACCCCAGCAGGGTGGCTGGCTTTTTGGACCCGCAGAGCCCAGGTAATAGGTGCCCTAGGGCCTGCTGTCCCCTAAGTGCATTATTACTGAGTCGCAGATGTCGGCACTAACCTTGCTGCCTCAGAGACACGTGCAGTTGTTTGGACTGCTCTTTCCAATGGGTCGCTGTACGCTGGAGTTGTGCTCTGGGTCCATAGAGAGAAGGTGATGAGTAGAAAGCAGATGAGAAGATATAAGTAGCTGCTTAATACAGCTTCTCTCTATCCCTCCCCTGTCACGCCGCCTTAGAAGACATGTGATCAACTCTTTTTAAAATTACTTGTGCTTAACACATCAGAGTGGGCACCAGGCAGCAACTACTTCACATTGCTGCTTGTGTGGAAAACTTCCGTCTCGTATTCTGGGCTCTGATGCACAGGAAGGTGCAAGCCACCTTCCTAGTTGTTTCTAGTGTTGGGATAACTTTTTTTTCTTTAATGAATACCACGGAAAGGAGACTTTTCAAAGCACCGTATCTAAAAATAAATAAATAAATCATCCACTTTACTAATCACCTGAATGTGCGTCCAAAATAAATGCTCTTTACTTAATGGAAAATATGGCTGTCTGCAAGAGGGAAATAGCCAGCTGTCTGCAGTGTTAAAGGCAGGGGAGCTGTGCCAGAGGGCAGGATCCCCGTCGCCAAAGTGCCGCTGCAGTACATACAGGAAGAAGCTGTGCCTTTTGCTTTCATTCCTACACAATCCCATCCGCTCTTGCTTGGTTTTGGGAGCGCAAAGGGATGTCCCTAAGTTTAGTTGCGTGTTGGGAAAGAAAGCATGTGCGGGCACCAGGCAAGAGGAGGTTGCCCATTATTTTGTTGTACCAGGTCGCATGTGTGCAAAGCAAACAGCGTCTGGTAACAGCCACTTCAGGTACACAATATTTGAGTCCAACTGAGGGTCAATTTGTGCTTGCTTGTTCATGAGTTGCCAGTCATTCAGGACCTAATTCATCTCTTGAGCGTGCTTCCTTGCAACTGACATCAGGAATTAATTTGACTAATAAACTCCATAAGCCAGTGACCTGAGCAATGCTGGGGAAGCGTTGTTTGCTTTACTCTCTGGTGTATCTCAAGGCTCTCTGATATTCATGCCTTTTGCTTTTATATTAATTTTCGGTACTAAGCTGGTTGTTAGGGTAGGTGACAAGCTTGGAGCTGTTGTGTTTCTGGTCTTGTTATTGATTTGCTGAATGACCTGGGGCAAGTCAGTGTATTGAAATTGGTGGGAGATCATCGGTACATGCAGACAGGTCTTGGATGACGCCCATTATTACCCTTTTCCTTTTAGAGGAGAAATGCCCGAAACATAGTACTGAAGTGCGTCTCTAAAGAGCTTTGCTGTGATTCACGAGCACAAAAAGAGTTTTAATTTTATTCAATCAGCTGGATTGAAAATTAGCCTTATCCCCCCGGAAGGCTGCTCAGAATGGATGTGTATGGACACTTTTCCGCTCCTGCAGCAGTCAGGAGGGGAAAAGCAGTTGTTGGCTCATTTAAAAAATGATAGTGAGACATGGTCTCTGCAGAGCAGAGGTTACCAAGGCAGGACCCGTCAAAATCTTTTCACGTTACAAGACTTCAGCTTAAGCTCTGCATTCATTTCTGTGGAGATTTCGGCACTACCCTTTTATTTCTCAGCACCAAATGTACCGTTCTGCAGTGACCTATATAGCGAGACGTAAGGTGGGTGCATCAGAAGCAGTCAGGTCAGCTTGCTTCTCAGCCGCAGTGAATTAGTCTGCCTGAAAATGCCAGACGAAAACCAAGACAGCTAACCACTTGTTTGCCTTGCCCCACTGTAGTTAAGCACCATACTGGAGATGTAACTCATTTCTCATTGCCCTCTTAGGTCTTTTCAAGTCTTTCATCCTTCTTCCTTGGTTGAAAATGGCCTGGGATGATATGGGGTGAGGAACAGGCAGCTATTGCCCAGGCAGTGGAGGTGACACGCACAGCTTTCTGCTCTTTTCATCCTGGTTTTCCTGCTTTAAATCCAACCATGATATCTCACTGACAGACAGATTTTGAAAAAATCATATAATTGAAAGTGATGCTGTTGTTTATCACTACAAAGCAGTATTCCAAATATTTATGGGTTTGTGAGTTTAACACAAGACCGAGGTAGTAAGATCAGAAGTTTCCAAAGGATTTGTAGCTGGGCTGTCTTGGCTTACACCTAAACCAAATGTGCCTGTTTTTCTCCTCCAGATTTTAACGACAAATGTTGCTCCTCTGGTCCTTGCACCTATAAGAAAGCTAAGAAAGCTTCTTGCACAAGATTTCTGCAGAAGACCTGTACTTCTTTAGGGATTTGACCCCAATCACACGTTATCCGCTGGAAGAAGCGCTGCTCTTCACCTTACCCCCACTCCATGTGTCCATATGACAAGACTCCTGCGCACTATGATCTGGTTTCTTTTTTTACCTCTGCCCTGGATCTCAGCCTCTTTACCCATGAGCAAGTTTCTGGGACCAGCTAGCCTTTAATGACAAGCGCTAATAGAGGCTTTGCCTCCAGAGCTGCACCATAGAAAGGGGAGAAAGCTTCTGCTTGTGTGTTTGTACTAATCCTGAAATACAGCAAATTCCCCCTGCTCCCAATTCTTTTGTTTGGTCTTTTCCCCTCCAGACTATCCCTAGTCTTGAAGGTCAGGTCCTCCAGCATATAGCTGTTTTTAAATCATGACTGTTGTTCATGGACAAGGACATACCTTTTTACTCTCTGTCCTAGATGCAGGCACAAATGAGGCAACAGCAAAAACCTCAAACCACTCCCCCCGCAGCAGTGCAAGGGCAGAAGCTGGGCTCTCTCACCCCTCCGTCCTCCCCCAAGACGCAGCGTGCAGGGCACAGGAGGATTCTGAGCGACGTGACCCACAGTGCGGTTTTTGGGGTTCCGGCCAGCAAGTCTACTCAGCTCCTGCAGGCAGCTGCTGCTGAAGCCAGTCTCAACAAGTCCAAGTAAGGTGGCTGCTTACTGGGTGTCAAAGGGTATAGAGGGAGGAGGGGGTAGATGGGGCTCTTCGGAGATTTCCTAGGCGAAGCTCTGATATAAAGGTAAGCAGCAAACTCTGAGGTCGAAATGAGTCTTTGCCTTCCCAAGACCACAGAAAAGTGGCAGAAAGTTGCTGAAAAAACTTCCCCAGGGGCAGGAGTCCTCCTGAGCGCTTCCGTGCTCCCCAAAAGCTAAGCGAACAGGGCCTTCCTCTGGATTACAAAAGCTAGTGTTGTTTCAGCTGTTCCACCAGTAGCCCTGGTGCACGCTTCACACTTGCTTCTCAGCATCAGCACTTCCCCAGGTGTACTTGCTACGTCACTTTTACAGTGTCTACAGGCAAGAAGCCTTCACATGGGCATTGCAGGAAATTATTTCGAATGGGGTGCTTGTGATGCTTGTTTTAATCCCTGACACCAGCATGCTCAACCAGATTTTGAGTAGGTAAGGCTAACTGGCCCCAGCTTTCTGGGCATGCAAGTAAAATAACTTGTGCTGAGTGTTTTAAGTATAATGTAGTAGCTTGGACCAGCTCATAGTGCTGGCCAGAGAATTTCAGATTGGTTATTAATGACTGTTGTTTGGTTGGGATGATCACATCCAGATCTGCTTCCACCACACCCTCCGGTTCCCCAAGGACCTCACAGCAGAATGTCTATAACCCGCCCGATGTCTCCACGTGGAATCCCTTTGATGATGATAACTTCTCCAAGCTCACAGCAGAGGAGCTGCTGAACAAGGACTTTGCAAAGCTAGGTGACGGTAGGTTCATGGAGATGGTTTAATACCAGCCTGCTCTCAAAATGGAAGATGGCATGGAATGATGATGCTTTTGGTCAGATGCTGCTGGGGTGATCCCGTATTATCGTGGTCCCTCTGTGCCTGTAAGAGCTAAATCCTTCCAGGTTTTCCTTCTCAGTCCCTGTCCTCTTTGCTGAGCAATTGCAATTAAAGGAGCATGATCCTCAAAGGAACTAACTGCTTTTAAAGCGGCCTTGATCAGTTGGTTGTAGAAGCTACAGTTTAAACTCTGCTTCGTCTGCAAGTTACGATTTGCAGGAAGGGGCTTAAGTCACATACTGAAATAGTGTCCTAAAAATCTAGGTAAGTAACAGCCTTCAGAATGGAAGTTTTTCCCCTAAATCTGCATCTGGCATTTCAGGGAAAGCTCCAGAAAAGATGGGCAGTTCCATGGAGAACTTGATTCCAGGTTTCCAGCCGGCTTCATCTGCAGCCCAGGCAGATGCATTTGGTGGCTCTTCCTTCACTGCTGGATCAGGTGAGTTTGTGAATGCGTCCTAGAGGGTGATGCCCAGGACAGCACTGCAGAAAAATGGCAACTCTTTGTCATAGCCTCTTTAAAAGGAAGGTAAAACTGATATAAATGGAGCTGGGCCTTGGCACTGAGAACTCCCAGGTAGGGTTGGCCCTTCAGTAAAGAAGGGAGAGTAGGAACGGCACGTGCACTTGTCACAGTTGGGTAGTCGAGACAGGAGACACCATCTATAGGCAGAGGTGAGGCTTTTGGTGAGGGAAGAAACTTAAGTGAGCCTCCTAAGTTCACAAGAAAGCTTCTTAACATGTTGAAGTTCCATGCAGCTTATAATTAAAAGTAAAATGTGTAGCGTGCAATAAGGTAATTGGACTCGGAGACATTGGTCAGACATGCTGGAGGACATTCCTTGCCTGCAGTTGTTAGGCTGTATGAAGGAGGAGAGGAGCAGGGATAATAATGTCTCTGCCGCAGAAGGAGGAGAATAGCAGAGACAGGAGAGAGCAGGGAAAATCTCCAGAGGAGAGCACAGTTAGTCTCATAATTGACATGTTAAAGGGTGAAGGCAAGAAGTTTTGCAATGTGTCCAGAGGCCAGGAGTCCTTGGCTGGTCTAAGGAGCTTTTCTGCATAGGCCTCTGCACGTGTGACCTTGTCCAGTATCTCCTTTGGTGCCTGAGTGCCAAGGTTTTGCCACGGGCAGACCCTTGTATGCCAAAAAACCTCAGTGAGTGCTGCTGATTGTTTCTAGTTCTTCAGCATCAGTTGTCACTGAATGCAACAAAGACGTGCCAAGCGCAGTATTGGAAAACTGCTTCCAGGAGCCCTAAATGCAAGTAATCGTCTCCCCCGCCTTACATAGCCATTGTTACCGGTGACAAATGCAACTGTCTGATGCTTCCTCACTGAAGCGCGCCAACCCTTGGGAAGAGATTGAAGAATCCTTTGTGGGGCAAGAAGTGACAAATCCATTTACGCTTATTTCTATTTATAAAAAGAGATTTAGAGGAGCTTATAACTGAGCTTGGTGTTGTTGGCTCTTACCTGAGAATTAAGGAGTTGAAGTCCATGATGCAAGAGTGCTCTAGGGTGTTGCTTTCTGAGTTTGTCCAGCTGTTCAGTGCCCTGTGGACAGTGTATGATGTCCCATCAGCCTTTGTGGAGCAATGTTGAGTCGCAGCAGCTCCAGATTCAGATTCAGCTGTAATATACCTTCTGCAAAGCCTGAGAAGCACCTGCATGTGCCGGGCTTTCTGGACACTGTAGCATATTTGATTTTTAGTAGTTGTCTCTAAAATGTGCCCCTTGACTCTCCTGTCCTGTGGTTTGGCATAGGAAGGTGTCTTGGAAATTCGGTACTGGGCTGGGCACTTCTAGTCCTTTTCTTTTTCTTTCCCCGTAGATATGAGCCTGCTTAAGCCTGTCTGATGCAAGATGCTGCATCTTTTATTTCAGACAAAGAGGCCCAACATGGGGGCTGGCCTGCTGTGTGCCCTTTGTTTAGACATTTCACCTTTTGTACCGCTGTAGAGCGAGATAATAGTACTTCCCTTTCAAGGAGTGTTTTGAGATCTGTGGGTGAAATTGTCTTGGAGAGCTACATGGTAATAGTTGGGTTTTTTCTTTTCACTAGCAACATAAACTTGTTCCGAGAGTTCATGTGTGCGTGTTGTTCTTGCCAGGCCCTAGCTCGGACTCTAATATTGAGCTGTTGTGCTGAGATTTCGCTTGATGTGTTCTGCTTTTCTCTCTTCTCTGTTTCACTCTGCCTTTTCTCTTCCTGGTTACCAGCTGAAAAAACGAAAGACATTCTGAGTCTGGACACTAGCCCTCCTCTTCTGACTGTGCCTGATCCTTTCATTCCTCTCCCGTTATCCGACACGCCAGGTAACTGGAACTGAGTTTATGGAGGGGGGCAGATTCTTGGTGTTTGTTTTGCACTCTTCATCTTCCAGTTCTATTTCTAGGCACACCTGAAATGGTGCTGGGCGCTGACAAGCTCTGCTGAACTGGGTGGTAGCAATGCTGTGTAGCGCTTTCTGCCATTGAATGTCTGCGTGCTGGTGGGAGCGGTGCCGAGCACCAGAGCCCTTAAGTTTCACGGCAGACCCTAGGGTTATCAGATTGTTTCTAATGCCAACAGTGGTGGTGTCTTTAAAGGTTCAGTGTTCAAAGCCAAAGTAATCGCTGGGTAATTACCTGTTGTGACCTAAGCCATTGTCAACTCGGTCTCCAACTTTGAAATTGTAGTTTTTATTATTGTTAATATTTCTTTCCCCAAAGGGCCAGTGTTTCTTTGGCTGCCAAGATCTATTGCAAATGCGCGCTTCATGTGAAGCACAAGTTAACATGTAACCTTTTCTGATTTGGCAAAATTTTCTAGTGCAGTTGGTAGCTATTTCCGTTTACTTTGCAGTACTAGTTAAAAGTCTTTCCTGTGTGCACATTTCTGACGGCAGCAGCCAACACTTTTTAGCACAAGATTATGTAAGTGCTTAGGAGCTTATTTGCAAATCAGTGGGATTTGGAATATGGGAATGTTTTTATCTTGGAGTTTCTCTAAGCCCTCTGGCGAATGTGTGTGACAGGTCCCTTCTTGTCAGCTAGCCCCAGGGGACAAGTGCTTGTTGCAGCTCTCACCCTTGTCCTCGGCTCAAGCTGTGGATCGCTGGTGGTTTGACAGGAGAGGACCCAAGCTCCAAAACGTTGTGCTTGTAAAGATGGCATCTCTCCATGGAAAGTTAAGCAATTCAGGGAAAAAAAAAAATTATCTCTTTTTTCTGTAACTGTGTGGGACTTGCTTCCTTCTGGTTGATGCTCAAAAAGCACGAGAAACATGTTTTGGTTCAAAAGAGATTTTACTCACGAATGCCACAGTTTGAGAAAAGAAGCAGAACTTATAGGCTTTCTCCCCTGTGTGAGCACTTGCCAGGAGCTGACCTGCCCAGCTATAATTTGAAAAGAACCTGCAGAAGGCAGATGACTGCATGTTTTTCTTCTCCCTGCAGATGCTATTGGAAGGGTTGGTTTTTCCTGACTTGAAGTCTGTCAGCCCAGGCTACTATTTAATTCTCTGCCGGTATGCTCAACGCATACAGTTGCACACAGAGACCGTTGTTTTCCTTATTGCCTACTGCATTTTGATACAGCACAACCATAAGAAGCAGCAGTCGCAGCCTTAGCTGCGGGAGATCTCAAATTCTTTACAGGACAGAAACCACTGCAGAGAAATTGCCTTTCAACCCTGCTCTTGGGTGCAAATTATCGGCGCAGCAGTTGTCTGCAGTTTTTGTGGTGCCAGGTTGCTCGTCCCACAAATCTGTCCCTGACTGGTTGTGTATCTTCGCAGGCAGGTGCTAAACCTTCTTTTGCTAATCTCTCCGCCTGTGTGTGTCTGGTCCCGCTGAATTCAGTGGATCCCCTCCCGTGGGGGCAAAGCAGGGAGCAAGGGCGCGCAGGAGATGTGGCTCTGTTGTCTTTGCAGGAACCTGCAGGAAGCCATCTCTGATTTACTGTTGGTTTTGTTTTTTTCCCACTTAAAATTTGAGGCCAGGAGCTCTGAATGTTTTCAAGAACCAGAGCTACAGACTTACCCTTAGCTTTGAAAACAGAGAGGGGTTGTCTGTGCCTGTAAATTCAACAGAAAAGATAAAAATCCTGGATTTGGACTCAGGTTTTCAATCTGTCTATCTGTCATGCAGAACAGAGTCATCTTTGTTCTTCTGTGTCTGCATTACCTGTGCAGAAACATCCCCACAGCGAGCAGGGAGATCTTGGACGTGAGGGATGTGCTGTCTTGCATGTGAAAGGCATTCTTTTAGGTGTGCCCCTTGGGTCAGCAGAGCTGGGATTGACTTTAGTCTCTCAATATATCAGCGTCTCCAGTTGCACATCTCCAAGCTGCCTTAGTTTTGTGCAGAAGCAGCTGAATTTCTTTGAACGCTTGCTAAATATTTGCTTTCAGTTTGGAATATTTTTATTTCTGAAAAAAACCTTGATAGTGAATCTCATTGCTTTGAAAACATGTTACGTCTTGTCTTTTTATAGACTGGGAGCACGCGTTAGTCCTTTCAGGAGTAAAAGCGTGAGCCTTTACCTCTTGGTTACAAGAGCAGTGTTGTTCAGGAAGGCTTTCAGTACAGGCATAAGCGAGGCTTTGATTTAGGGTTTTCCCTATTTGTCATACAGAGCCAGTTTTGTCAGCTCTCCGCGCTCTAAACCTGCGGCAGCTGAGAGCTCAGCTGCTTTTTTTTGCTCAGGCCACAAACTTGCTCCTTGTGCTGGCACCTAAGGGTGCAGGTGGCATCGCTGGAATGTTGGCCGGAGACCTCCTTGGGCTTTCCCACCTTCCCTCTGTATGCTCAGAAGGACAGATGAGCCTTTCTACCACAAGATTCCCGAGAAACAAGTAAATGATGCGTAACGCATGACAAATAGCCACGGGGTGCATCCCTGGACAGCCGCAATGTGGTCCAATGGAGGACCGTGCTGCCGTGGAGCCACAGCCAACAGATGTGGCGTTAAGTGTGACTGCTGGCTTGTAGGTTTAGTGGGATCGCACTTTTGGTTCTGTGTAGTCAGTTAAACGTGTACGGTAAAGACAAACCTTGGACAGCAAGTTCTAGCGGACTGTCCTGTTTGTGTGGATCACGGTGCTGGAGATGCCTAATATCTTAGAGGAGGTTGTCTTTCATTTGTTGTGGGTGACAAGCTTCTCGGTAAGCGCTTCTAAAGAAGAGGTAACAGCACCCTGTAGAAGGCAGAAATATCAGCTCTGGATAATAATAAAAGTGGAAGTAGGATGGTTTTCAGTATATTCCTCCTTCTCCGATGCGTAATGGCTGCAATTCTTAATGGAATTGTAACTAGTAAGAGGAGCTGGCAAGAGGGATGTAAAAATATGGCAAAACATCTGTTAAAATAAGGGAGAATTAAATATTCATACTGAAAACATTTTTCCTTGTGCATGTGTAGGAAAGCGAGCCAAGTTCTTCTTAATAAGCTTATTGCAGGCTTCACTGCTTATTAATCATAATGGAATATTTGACCAGAATAGTAATTTTTCTGCTACGTGTGGCCACTTAATGTCTATCAGTATGAATTTAGCTCGTATGAGCATGGGAGGCTAAATTTTGCACAGGGTATTCTGGAGACCTGAAATTAAACTGAGTTATGAAGCTTCAAGGCAGACCTTTCCCTCTGTCATTGAGGCTTTGCTCTGTGAATAGTCCCAACTCTAGAGTTTTTATGCCCATTATGTACAGTAGATTTTGTTTCTTTTGATTTCATTTCTATTGGCACAAATGGACTTTGGACTCATTCCTGAAAACCTGCCTTACAGAAGTATTTAGTGGCAGGTTTGACCCAGAGAGGTGAATACTTCTGCTTTATAGAATCATAGAATAGAATCATAGAATCGTTTAGGTTGGAGAAGATCACCTAGTCCAACCATTGACCCTACTGTACCAGGTCTGCCACTAAACCATGTCTCCAAGCACCACATCTACACGACTTTTAAACACATCTAGGGATGGTGACTCGACCACCTCCCTGGGAAGCCTGTTCCAGTGTTCGATAACTCTTTCCGTGAAAATTTTTTTCCTAATGTCCAGCCTGAACCTCCCCTGGCACAACTTGAACCTGTTTCCTCTTGTCCTATCGCTGGTTACTCGGGAGAAGAGACCAGCGCCCATCTCACTACAACCTCCTTTCGGGTAGTTGTAGAGAGCAATAAGGTCTCCCCTCAATCTTCTCTTCTCCAGACTAAACAATCCTAATTCCTTCAGCTGCTCCTCATAAGACGTTCTCCAGACCCCTCACCGGGGGTCCCATGTCCCTTGTTAACTGCTGAAATTGAAATGCTTAAGTGCTGTCTTAATGTAGTTACCCGCACTCTTCAGACACCCATTAATGTCAGGAAAGGCTTTAGATAGATCCTCTTTACTCCAGACACATCTGCTCAGATAAACAAGTTTTTGAGTGAGTGAAGGGTGGACCCAGCGAAATGCCCTCTGAGATACTGCCAAAAATACTCCCTTCCAGTTGTTTGAGGGTTGTTTTTTTGGGGTGGGAGGGGGTTGCCTCCTTGCTTTAGTTCTGGATAAATGTTCTTCTCCCAGGTACCTTGTGCAGTCCTGGCTTATTCTCTCCTCGCTGCAGAAGAGGAGAGAGACAAGGTGGTGGGTGTGGGTCCTTGGCAGCAGAGCAAGCAAGGGGAGGTTGTTGAGCAGCAGCGCTGAGGTGTGAGAGCTGAGAAGAAGCTCTGCTCCTCCCTGTGACTGGATGGAGGACCAACTCCCCCGTGCTGCGGATTGCACCGCACTGATTCACGTGCGGGCTGAGTCCGTGTGCGCAGGGTGAGGGTGCTGGCGGCCTCTCTGCACCAGGACCGAGTACAATGCTCTCTTTGCACGATGAATCAAGCTTTTCTACCCCCCTTCAAAAGAGAGTGGGTCATTCTTTGTGAATTTACACGACCATTTACTCCCTGCAATAATTCAGCATCTTAGCTGCAGCTGAGAGACAAATGTCTCTTTAGTGTCGTTAGTTATTTGTTTGAAGAACAGCAGTGCCAAGCGGCCTCTGCGACGTTGTCTTGGCCGTAACAGAAAGTGAGATAAGAGAAATTCCGTGGCCAGCACAGCGAAGTAAACATGCAGACGTAGCTGGGGAAGGAGACACAGGCCAAGAAAGCACGCCTGTGCCATCCGGGCACACACTGGATTCTCGTTTTTGAGGGAAAGGCAAACAGTGTTGCTTATTATGAAGAGTCATTGTCACGTTGGAGTTGTCTGAAGCTTTTTAAATAGTGCTTCAAGGATTTTTATTTCCTTCAAATACTCGCAGACCTGTGTGGGGTTTTTTTCACGTTAGCCCGAGGGGATGCTTATCAGGGCTAAGGAAGTAGATATTTTGCAGTGCAACTTCAAAACAAAATGCGTCCACACCCTTGGCCTGTTTCTAGAGCTAGCTATCAAATTGCGTGGCTCTGATAACCGCTCCGGCTCAAAACGTAATTGGCTTCAGAAATAGGAGTTTTAAGCAAAACTGGATTTTTCTCCTTGTGTTCTAATGCGTGGCCTTCAGGAACTGGGGTTCCAAGCTTCCTCTGCAGGGTGCGAAAGCAGCATTGCGAGCTGGAGGTGAGTTTCAGGCTATCGCAACGTTTGAAGAACTGGAAATGGGAAAGAATCGTGAAGTGCTGAGATTGGATTGCTGAAGCTGGCGGTTTCTAGCGCCTGGAAACATGAGCTAGGACTCAAATCACTGACATCCCTGTCAAAACACACGAGTTCAGCTGCTTTAGCAGGGCCACTATTGCTAATGTAGGAGGGCTCTTTTATATTTTGGCACAAAATACTTGATGAAGTGTTTTTAATCAGCATAACTGTACCCCAGGCCCATAAATTCTGAGGAGATAATGTATGCCCACTTATGTCAGGGCGTTTATAACAACTGTAAAAGAAAACTGTATTTCTAATAAGAACCTGTATTTGTACCAAGATGACACACTGAGATACAGTAATTGCAGACATGCACAAACACATATTGATGTGTACAAATGATTTGAGTTTACGTCTTGAGCTTGGAAAATGCAAAAGGAGACCTCATCTAGTAACTTGATGAATTAATTGCCATATTATTAACTGAGAGTACAATATGGTGTTTTGATGCTTTGGAGCAACAAAGCCAATGGCCCACTGGAATCCCAATGAAATGAGTGTAAATAGTATCTAGTGTTGTTTCCATCTGGGTTTTGAGTTTGATCTGAGGGGGTATTATTTGACAAATATTTGAGATCTCGAAAGTTAAACTAAGATTGCTTGATTTTTGATCTCTTAAGGAGCCACTGTTGAATGTTGTCCTGCTATTCTCTGTGGTGTTTACATGGTGGTCATGTGCATGTGTATTTATAGCATGCCAATCACTATATTTTTTTCTTCTGTTTCTGTTTGTGCTATATAAGAAACAATTCCGTTTGACAGAAACTCCATTAGGAAAATGAAAGTCCAGTGCCTTCCCTTGATTAGTCAAAGTCCTCTGTTGCTGAATAATGTGCAGGGTTTCCTTTAATCTTTAATACTTGATTAATCAATAGGCAGAAATCTTCCTGAGTGACTAATCTATACCTACCTTGGTAATTGGCCCTCCCACTCGCAGCACAGTTGGCAGGATTTTTACAACCTTGTCTTTCTTTCTCAGTTGGCATCCGAAGAAAAGAACTCTGCTGTGTGCTCTATTGAATTGTCTTTCTTTTTGCTATCCCTCCGCAGTACACGAGTGAGTAATGTTCTTACTGTGTGCGGTGCCTGGCTGGTGGACTTCTTTGGCTTTGAGATGTTGCATCTTGATCGTTCAGTGTGTTACCAACGTGTGACAGATTTTTGCCCTCCGTTCCCTTTTTAACTTGCAAGTTTCTCAGGAGTCTTTTTATTCTAATAGCCTGCTCTAACTAAAACCCCATTTGCCTCCCTTGACTCTTGATTTATATTTTTTTTCATAATTCTAGTCCATCTTAAAATGCTTTCTGCATATACTTTTGTCGCTTAACCAGTATATCGCCACGTATAAATGCAGCATGCCAACTTGTAGTCTTTGGCAGTGGTGGTGTTGCAGATACAAAGTCTGTGCAAATTGACTAATTGTAAATCTTAAAAATCAGATTTGCGCATGTGTTGGAAAAGAAGGGATCTGAAGAAAAAGGTCAACATTTTCTCACTGGATTGTCCAAAGCTGTGCTCCTCAACCTACGCATGATTGATCTTGCTTTCTTGTCCCATGATATAAATCCATAGTTAAGTCTGCTGACGCTAAATGGCATTACTTCCTTCTTATGTTGGCATAAATCAGAGGAAAGGCTCTTGCTCTCATTCCAGGTGGAATTGATTTGGTTTTCCAGTCTCTGAAGCTACCAACATCTGCCGTTTGGGGATGCCTCTGAGAGCTGTTCGCTGTAGGCTCTTGCTTTGCTTTTTCTGCAACACGTTTTGCTTTCTCTGATAGAAAAAAATCAGTAATTTCTTACTGTGAGGAACTGGGAACTTAGGAAGAATGTGAAATGTTTGTCTAAAGGCTGCAGTATGTGGCTGGGCTTTAGCTCTGGAAAGGGTTGATCGGGCACTTTTTAATCCCCCCTGCATGCTTTTAAGCTTAGATACCTTCTTAAGACTTGCTAATGAATCTCGCTTACTCAGCCAGCATCCCTACTAGCTGGTGCAAAGCCGTAGCAAACTTGCTGCCATCCTGTCAGGACTGAAAACGTGCAAGGTAGAAAACCCGACAGAAAATGAAATATCAGTGATCAGATCATTGCACCTGAATCAAGCTTACTTTCCCCGTGACCTGGAGAGCATCTGGCAGATTTTTGATAGGCTGTCTGGGGAAGAGGATGCCTCCAGGAGGCAACCCCATGTGGGAGCACTGTTATCGATTAAAGCACACATTTCCCAGCTGGAGTTTGATAAAAGCCGTTCCTGAGAGCCCTTCAGGAGCTGTATGATATAAAATATCTTTGTACTGGGTTACATTTTTCTTAACCTTGTTTATCCTCGGGCCTGTTTGTATGTGAATAATCTGGATATGTCTATTGGATTTGAGGCAGAAAGACCTCTGATACTATAAAATCCTGAATTTAACTGCATGGTGATTGATATAACATATCACGTAACATACAGCGTTTTGTCCTGTCACGCTCCAGTCTGAGCTCTATACCTGCACAAAATTAGTCGCAATGGGCCCTGAAACTGCAGCATAGAAGTTTCTGTTTGTTTGTTTATTTCTTGTTCTGTTGCTGTTTGCTGCGTAACTGAAGTTCTGAAGTTCTTTACAATGAGGGTGGTGAAGCGCTGGAACAGGCTGCCCATAGAGGTGACAGAGGCCCCATCCCTGGAGACATTCCAGGCCAGGCTTGATGAGGCTCTGAGCAACCTGATCTAGTTAAAGATGTCCCTGCTTACTGCAGGGGGGGTTGGACTAGATGACCTTTAAAGGTCCCTTCCGACCCAACACATTCTATGATAACTGATCTTCTTTGCCATCACAACCACTTGTAAAATGCAGTTTGTGATTGTGTGCCCATGTGCCCAGAGAGTCAAAAGAAACTGAAATTGTAGTGGCAAAACGTCTCTCTTGGTTTTCCTCCAGTGGAAGATCTTTGCTAAGGGGGTGGCAGATGAGAGAGGGTGTTGTAGAGAAGTCCATGCCCGAGGCTGTAGCCTTCATCTCTTTCTGCAAATGGCGGATACGTCCTGCATGCTGTTTGCTTTATTGGTGGAGTCCGTTCTGCAACGGATGCTCGCTTCCTATATGCGTGACTTGGAACTGCTCCGTTTGTACAGATAACAGAAACGAGACTAATTATCCTAGTTTTTCCTCTTCTTGCACTGCTGTATTTCTTACTCGTTGAAATTAGTTAGCATTGATGGCTTCTCACCATCTCAGCCATGACTTCGCTTGCAGGTGAAGCAGCTTTTCTCTTGGAAATTCAAATTAAACTTCTGCTGGAGAATTCCCTTGGTAGCAGGACCCAAAATGCAGTTCAGTATCATGAGAGAGAGTGGTTTTTCTTTCTAGGTCTGCATATAGTTAAACTGCAGCTGCCTTACGTTCACGCACAGGGAAACGGTCTAGTGTGCAGAAGATGCCCCTTATTTGCCACTGCAAAGGCATGTAGCGTTCTTGGACTTGAATGTCTGATGTGGATTCAGAAAAGCTTCCTTTAGCACACGTGTGGTTTTTAATAAGCATGTTGTGCTAAAGAGACCAAACCTAACCCTCGCAGAGAAGGTGTTCCTGCTAACTAATGCAGAGCCGTGGATTTTGCTGGGCCTTCACTAACTTTTCCTTTGCTCCTGGTTGAACGTGAATTTCCCCACCAGTTAAAGCAACTGCTTTTCCTTTATCTCATTCCTACTGGTTAGCACAAGATACAACACAAAACAGAAACCAGGGAAATGAGCTGCTAGGCCTCAAAATAGACTGAGGCATCTCATTTTTGTTACTTTTGGTATCTCCTTTCCCATTCATCCTGACACCTTCTTGTTTTTGTTGACCTTCTTGGCCTCAAAAGGGATAAAGATCATTTTAATCGTGCCCTAGGAGGTGCAGTGGCTACCTGTAACAGCGTTGGCGGATCAGCACCAACAATGAAAGGAAACAAGAAAGGAGATCTTGTCTCACAAGTAACAAAATAAGACAAAGAACCACTGACAGTCTAAAGCTTTGCATAAAACCAGTTGAGCCCAGGGGACAGGAGGGAAAACTAACAGGTAGGGAGAACACCACCGTGGTTTTTCCTCATAATTTCTGTACATTTAAGAAGTGTGGCAGAGCTCAATGGGCAACTTTCTAGTACCTGACCAAGAGGTAGTTCCACTGTGTTACATGGAAAATCTGCAGTAATGGAAAAGGAGGAAACTGGAAAGGTAAGGTTGAAGAAGGCAGACTTTGAGGAGCATGACACTTGGAAGTGGGGTCATAAAAGGAATGATTACTGTATGTATGGGTTTGAAGATCTAGGTTGATGCAAGTGCCTTCAGAAGAGCTGTGCGTTGGCAGACAGGCCTTCTGTAAGAGTCTGCTTTGAAAGGAGTATCTTAGACCCGAATCTGTAAAATGGGGCTACGTTCGCAATGTACGTATGTGTCACTTCATAGCTTACAAACTTTGTCTCAAAGTGGGACCCAAACCCAATCTGAAACTGGCCAACTCTGAGACAGTCCATAGTTTCTCCTGCAGTTGTGTTCTGTGCCTTGCGACCCTGGATTAATTGATTTAAAACGCTGTTTAAGTCAGCTGTACTCTGGGTGAATACCTGTTATCTTACTGCTTCCCTTCTGGGAAAAGGAACTGAGCATGTCCCTGGCATCTTGCCCCCAGGTCTCTCTCCTGTGTTGTGTTATGTTTTCCCAACACGCTATAATCAGTTCCATCCTTCTTTAGCCCCCTTTTGATAGCATTAACACCTCTTTTGGTTGCCAAGCCCCTGCTCCCAGCCTCTCCGTTCATCCAAAGAAAAAGCCCCTCTTTGTGCAGCTGAGAAGCCAAGCAGGGTACCTATGGATTTGGGGTGCATTTTCTTTGGCAAATCCGACCTTTAAAATTGAGTATTCCTCAATGAGGTGAAAAGGTTTCAAGTACATTCAAAGCTGCTGTTCCCATCAGGTTTTTCCTTTTAGATGACCTTCTTCAGGCCATTAATGATGTAACAGCTGCTTCTTGCGTTGCTTTTTAGGTTTCCTTTCCTTCCTGGTTGCTTTAGTGTGTTGGCTTGTGAAGTTTTCTGTGGGGAGTAGGATTTGTCCTGCTTTGAATAAGTAGTTCCAAAGTCACTAGGCTATTTTGTTATTTAGAAAGGGCAATAAAAAAGATCAATATTATTACCGTGTATGTAACAGTGCAACTTAAGGTTTTCTTTGGCTTTCTCAGCATGGTAAGTCTTTTATACAGCAGTATTCCAGAGCCTATGCTTTTGCACAGTTATGGGCACATTTTCTTTGGATAATGAATAATAACACCAGGCTTTGAACTCAAAACATAAAATACAGATGTAAATATTTTGTAAAGGTATAACTGTGGCAGGGGCACGGCTCATTCCAATGTTAGGTTATAAATGCAGTCGTTTCAACAAGTTGAAATGGCCCAGTTTGTCCACGTGGAGCAACTTTTATCAGTGCTGTTCTGCTGAAGGTGATTACTTCTAGCAAATCCTGAAAATGGTCTTTATCTTCTTGTTCTGTGAAGAAACCCTGGTGAAAGCTAAATAATTAAGCTCATTATTGAAAACCTGGTTAGTATGACTGCAAAATCACTCATCCACCAGATTAATAATTGAGATTAACTTCTTGCCCAGGCTATCTAAATTTCTTTGTGTGAAGGATAATGGGGACCACAGGAGTTGTACTGCTGAGAATGACATGTCTGATTTGAAACCTGATAGTTGAAATAATTAATTGGTAACTAGACAGCTGTTTAACCCAAGGGCAAGTTCAGATGTCTGGCACTGTAGCATCTCAATGATTTCTGGTTTTGCTTAAGCTCTTAAGGGCTGTAAGTATTCCATTCTTGAGCAAATTAATAGGTGTTGTATACCTAGCTCTGGCATTCTTGGGCTTCTGATCACCTCTTCTGTTTCTTTTCATTATACAAAGACTAACAAAGACAAAGACCTCCCCAGCACAGGAAGGTGAGAGGGGAAAAACTGCAAGTTTTTTCTTTTTTCACAAATTTGATTTTCAGTGGGTCACATTAAACTTTTGTGCTTTGGGTAGGAGTGAAAGAACTTCGTGCTATTGTACAGTGGCTCCTTAGGGAGAGCAGCACACAGTGGGTGAGGATGTCCTCAGTTGTCTTAAATGACCGTGGCCAGCTGGTGACTAGCTGCCCTCTAATATCTCTAAGTGATAGCGTTATTTGCACACAAAATTGCGCATATGCTCTTCTGAGGCTGACACACTGGACTACGAGCCACTGAACTGTGCACCTGATTAATGTTGTCTTTTTTTTTGCTTTTTTCTCTGTTGCCTTCCTTCCTCCTTTTCCCGCTTAACCCAGAAAAACTGATTGAGGGACTCAAATCTCCTGAGACTGCGCTTCTGCTCCCTGATATCCTGCCTCTCGCTGACCCCTTTGGTAGCACGTCAGACGCTGTGAATGGTAAAAATAAACTCAGGGCGCCTCTTCCCTCTGTCTTACATGGCATGTCTTGTCCCGCATGGTAACTCTGCATGTTTACCCCTACCGGGCTCTCAAAACAGCCGCTGATGTTGGTGAAACGCAGTGTGGTAGGAAGTTATGGATTATGCTGAGACAGATCTGCCTTTTCCCTGTGAGACTAGGATCTGAACAGTGAAGACTTGGTATTTGCATTTAAAATCTAGACTTAAAGATTTGGCACAATAACATGGTGTGGTTGTGCCTTGGTCTTGGTAGAAGAAAGTTAATTGTTGACCGAAGGAGAAGATGCAAAAAATCCTTCCGTTTCTGCTGAAGACTTCATGTGTAACCGTGGCCCAGGCACGGAGCCTGTCCGTCTCTCCATCCACCCTCAGCAGGATGAGGACAGCGTTGCCTTTGACCTGGGGCTGCTGTGAGCCCAGATGCAACAGGCTCCAGGCAGTATAAAGATTTCGGAGTGTTGCAGAATCGTATTTTGACCTACTTGCCCAATGTACTAAAGACTAGTAATTGCAGGCTGCAGTTAGTTGCAATCAGCTGCTTTTGGGGTTTTGGGTCCCAGCCCCTGTCCCCTGGCTAGCTGGTTGCAACCTTGTAGCTCTGAATAGAAAGGTAGGAAATGAGTCACCTTAATAGTAAGACTTTTTAGTTTTTCTCCATTTTGCAGTTTTTGGCAGTTGTCTGAATACTCTTAGATAATGATCCTGCAAATCACAGACACACACACACTGCTAGGCAAACAAAAATATTCATTAATCTGCCTTAGGTTGACCAATTAGACCATTTCTGGTCCCAGCATTTGAGTGCATCCTTGTTCTTTAACTAAACTTCTTGGTCATTACCTTGATGTTGGTCCTTGAGGAGGAGACCCAGACAAGCATTATACCTGGCTGGTGTGACTCTGACAGTTATTTTCCATGTCTTTCCCCCTCCTCTTTATGGTTTCTGTAAAAGCAAACCTTTCTGTCCCGGCTTTGTAAACATCTCCTTTTGTATCCACAGAATGGACATCAACGTCAGACCATACTGGGGACTGGTGTTTTCAATAAGACGTTGAGTTCCAAAACTTTATCGCCTCTCTGTAGGGTCTGCAATCTTTGCTCCACTGGGCGCTCAAAATGAAAAAAAGATCCCACGTCTTGGCTATTTACAAGCTTAACTGGGAATATGTGAAGGGCTTCACAGTAGGTGTTTTAATGATCTGTTACTTCCAATGCAAGGGCACTCCTTAAAGGTCAGTGTTTTCCTTTGGCTGAAAAAGGGTCTTGCAAAAGGTGGTAGCTATTTGCCCAGCCCCAGGCCTTCTGCTTAGCTGCAGGGCAGGCATTATTAACCTCCCATTCCACCCTCTGGATATTTCAGATTGGGCTTGCACAAATTAAAATAAATAAATACATCAAACCCCACGGAAAAACTCAACCCCAACAAACAGTCTTGCCTTGTGATTAAATTAACCTTGGTCTAACTTCAGCCTCTTGTGGCTGCCAGCGTAGCTGTCGCGTGTTAAAGGGTCACTAAAGGATTCAGACAACTGCTGCCTTAGTTCCTACTTGTGCTGTGTCCTGCAAACTAACCTCTGGCTTCTTCTCTGCTCTACTGTTTTGCACACTTGGAAAGGAAAACCTGACGTAGCTGTTGAGAGTCTCATACCAGGCCTCGAGGCTCCGTTGCCCCAACGCCTTGTGTCGCAGACCGAGTCGGTTGCCTCCAACAGAACAGGTTGGTGAGGCAGGAGGGTGCTGGGGGGGGCAGGGATGCATTGTACCGGTGCGGGCTGCGTAAATCAGAAAGCACTGTCTGCTTGAATGTGAGCATCTCTGCTGCTTTTCCCACCAGTGTAAACTGGGCTTGCTCATGTGTCTTGTAAGTGGATGCTGCATGGTTCCGTGAAGGTCAATGTTACGTGTCTCCTTGTGAAGAACGGTACGGTATTCCTTCAGCCCACCGTTACAGATCTGTAGGTGCCAGAGTATTGCTCCGATGAAGTGCTTTTGAAATCTGGAGCAGTCACTGATATTTTTTTTTATTATTATTTTTTGGCTGTTCCATTGGGGCATGGTAGTTAGCAATTCATGTCCCTTCTTACTGTCAAGGCCTTGATCTGGCCACTTTTGCAGCAGATGGACTGCACCTCTTTTCAGAGGTCTCTGGTGGAATAGTCAGTCCACTTTGTTTTGTCTCTGCAACTCTCTTTCCCCTCCCCATGCTCCCCTTCGCTCCCCCTACTTTGACCTGTCTCTTGTGTGGGATTTTGTTGTCGCACTCGCGCTTTAGAGGGCAGTTTGCCCCAGAGAATGTGTTATATGTTGCTAAAGGCGTTGGGAATCTCTGCCCACCCTGCAGAGCAGTAAGGAATGTTTTCCAGCGTAAAAAATGGGAGCTTTTGTGCTGGCTTTGCATCAAAGCCCTGTTTGTACACTAAGCGAGCGGGAACAGGAATGTGAGAATATGAGCTTAACGGTGTTTGTGTCCTGTTTAATGCTGCCGTGCGGCCTTTGGATGTTAACCTGGATTCAGACTCTCTCACTGGGGAAGACTCTCTGCTTGACTGTTCTCTGCTTTCTAACCCTGCTGCTGACCTCTTGGATGAGTTTGCTCCCGTAGCTTTCGCAGCTCAGCCTCACAAAGGTAAACTGGCCCTCTGTCTCTAACACCTAACCAGTCCTGGGACGCGGTCTTTAGCTGTTGTGAAGTGAAGCTGATCCCGGTTTACACAAGCAGATCCTCTGACCCGTATTCCAGTGGTGGTTTTTTTTTTCCTTTTTTCCCCAAGCCATTGTTTTGTTTTCTTCCCAAGCTGGTGAAACTTGGAATGCCTGTTGAAGTACTAAGGGGAAAAATATAGATGAAAGTATTCAGCTTGACTGTAAAGAGAAGGTTTGCCAAGACAGATGGCATCTTCCAGGAGAAGGGGATACAGCGGGAGGGATACAGTAGGCTTCAAGGGTAGGCTTTTGTATGCAACCCTTCTTCAGGTTTGCAAGTGAATGCAGTCTGGCTTTGCTTTTTGCACGTGGGATTTAGGACCTGGTTTTATGCTGCATTATTAATTCTGGAAGGGAGCCTGATAATCATCTATACTGGTGTCACAGGTTTTTGAAACGAGAGGAGGTTTTTGGTTTGTTAGTTAGCATCCGAGGCATGTGACTGAGCTCCTTCAGACCTGGAGAATGTTTTCCTTTTCAGAGGTTATCAGGAGAAGGTTCTTGAGTCAAACCGCAGTGTCACAGCAGATGGCAATGAAAGTCTTAAGTGTGATATCCAACTGAAAAATGGAATGGTTTCATAATAACGCAAAAAAGCAGAGCTGAAGAAGAGAAGCAGACAATGTGTGGCAATTCCTAAGAGCTGCAGATCAGCCCTTGCAGTACACCAGTACTTGAGCTTGAATGGAATTGTGGAAATACTGTGCGGTCATCAGAGTTCTGTTCTCTTTCCAGTAACAAGCCAGAATAGAGGACCCTGGGAAGCTGGGTCCTAACTCAGGTGGCTTTATTCTTCCAAACTGCAGAGCATTCAGCTGAAATCTGGGCCTTCTCCATGCAGTGTGGCTGGAGCAGTGGCACGGGAATAGTCTGAAGAGTTATCAGCTGGAGTGCGACTTGCACGTGAATTTTCCTGCTCTGTTCTTGCGCATCCCCGTTATGGGCTAAAGCAGTTGTGAGCAGTGCATGTGTCCCTTGAGGACAACGCCAAACGTTAGCGGATGACTCACATAAGCCAAGCTTGTAGTGGATATTGGGTAGTACACGTACACCGGGGTTGGCGGGGAGACCAGGATTCCTGTGCTATTTATTGCCTGGAAAAGAGAGGCCCGGAGCACAAATACTAACTGCTGGGTGCCCCTTGACGATGGGTTTTGCTTAGCTCGTTTGGTTAAGTATCCCTATAGCAACAGAAAATGATCTGTCCTCAGAGGAATCGCTGTAAAAACAGTCTGTAATCAATTTTTACACTTGATGGCACTTCAGAATGAGTTTGTGTTTTTCATAGAGCTTTTGGGTTTAAACAAGCAGTTGTTCTAATTGCTCATTGCTATAATACACTTCCTTGCCACTTTATTTTGAGTAAATGGCTTGAAATGTATGTCGAGCAGTTATTACTCCATGTCTGGAACATAGCAAAGCCAAAACATTGTTGGTGTGACTTAATGAGAAAATGAATTAACAGACTCCTGCATGACTTCTCCCAGGCTGCCCTGCTGTTCCCTCTGGGATGAGAAAGGCTCACATTTGACGGGGAAAACAAGACTTCTGTTAGCGGAGGGGGGAGGCAAAATACTAAAAATCTTCCAAAACTTATTTGTGGCTTCTTTTCAAACCCTGCTTTTATAGCTCTGGGTGCGGTCGTTAGCTGCACATCTATCTCAAACTTTTTTGGTTTTGTTTGCTTTGTTTAATCCAGTCCTGGCTTTGGTGGTGTAAAGCACCTGTGGGGCAGATGCTGTGATCCACGGGTATCATCAGCCTGTGGAACTGCAGCGCTGCAAGTTACCAGTGGGGCCAGGAGGACCTGAAAAAGCAGCCATGGTCTGGGCATGGACTGATGCTCCAACCGTGCCATAGCATCCTTTATTAGGTTGTTTTCTGGCCTCTGAATTTTTGCTCAGCCTTCAGGATTCCTTGATTTGCATTTGCTGAATGCAGCACCAAGCTGCATGTATGTGAGAGGGGAGAATTTTTCTACTTATGGCAACACATAGTCACTGAGGTGAGCTCAAACACTTCTGAAGGAGTTTTGCCCTTGCCCATGGCAGGGGGGTTGGAACTAGATGATCTTTAAGGGCCCTTCCAACCTACACCATTCTGTGATTCTGTGAAACCGGGACGCTCGCCAGCCTTTCCCTCTCCTTAGGAAAGGCAGTCCGTGACTGAGCGGTGCTCCTTCGGTAGCTGCTTGTACAGCAAACGGAGCCGTGAGCAGCTGTATGTGTAAGTGGAGTGGAAGCAGCATGCTTGCAAAGGCTCCCAGGTAGGTTGAGAAGAGCCACAAATAAATAACTCCAGAGACAGAGTGATGACAAGATGAAACTTTCCATCAAGATATGAAACGTCTTTGTGTTTTTGACACTTTACAGGCTAGTCTTCTATAAAATCTGTGGGTTTTTATCCGGGTCTGATCCTCCAGAGGACAGCATATTTCCACGAGTGGTTTCTTGCATCATCTCACACAAAACCTGTTAGCGTATTTGTCAGCTTTAGGTAAAAAGCTATTATTCATGATAGGAGTCAAACAGGAATGTTCCTGTTCCTTGGAAACCATCGACTTGTACATGTCCTTGCTAGGCTTTCAGAAATAGTTCATGTAGTAATTGAGGACCTGATTTTGGAAGGTATTTTAGGTGTCTAAAGTAACAAATAGTGATGCACAGTGAGAGTGTGAAAGTCCCTAAAGGTATGTAATTGCCTGATAAGGCAGATAAATGTCTCATCTACTGTGGAGATTGTTGAAAGTGCCTCCCACCCAAGTGTCTAACTGCAGTTGACGTGGTTTGAAATCAATGGAATTACGTGCCAGAACTGCTCTAGGGGCCTTTAAAAAAATCTCTCTCGGTATCCAGTTACGTCTTCAGGCATTTAAACTCCTCAGAAATCTGACTTCATATTTCACTTCTTGTTTTATCACTGTAGGTGAAAGCTCAGGGGTTTTGTCTCACGTAGATGACTGGAATTTCTTCTGTGGTGTTTTTTTTTTTTTTTCCCCCAGCCCTCCTCTTCTCCCTGTGCATGAGAGCTGGTAACTGCAGAGCCAGATTGCTCTCTCAAACTGTACTAATCTGACCGCCACTGGATGATGACAAAGAATACCTTCGGTCCTTGGGAACTTAAGCCCCAGGCTTTCACCACAGCTTTGAACGATGCCAATGGTTAAGCCTTCAGATTGGCCGAATTTTATTCTGGTTCTCATGACCTGGCTTGCTTTTTGGTTTGTTTCCACACACACCCCTCCCCTTTTGTGCTTAATTGGCTCTCTTGCTTCTTACCTTCTTTACCAACAACTTACCAACTTTATTTCACCTTTTAAAGGAAACTTCTGCTTCTAAATCCTGTCTCTGAAAACGTAAAGATGTTCTAACACTTTTTTAGCAATTCTAACCAGCCTTCTCTGCTATCTTTGCTTCTTTTCCTTTTTGCTGTTTCTCCTTTATGCTGCAGAAGATACTAACCTGATATCAGGCTTTGATGCTCCTGAGGGCTCTGAAAAAGTGACAGAAGATGAGTTTGACCCAATTCCAGTGTTAATATCCAAAAATTCACAAGGTAAGCCAGCATTCGGGGGTGAAAAAGGGAAGGAAAAAAGGGAAAGTTCTGGGGCAGTGGTGCTGCAGCTCATGTGAAGTAATTCAAATCGTAAGCTGTAAGAAAATGTCTTTGTAGTATTTAGTGAGCTTAGTCTTTCTCTGATTTACATTGGCCTTGAAATTTCTTTAAATTCTCTTTGTGAGGAGATTGCATGTCCAAAAAGATAATAGACATGCAAGCTTCTTTAGGTCCCATGAAGTCATTTCTACCGGTCTGCCAGGCAGGGCACACAAACACCTCCGTGGCTGCAGTGCAATGGAGAATTGTGTTCTCCGATGTTCTTATTTACTGTTCAAGCCAATGGAAGGAGGTCCTTTGACTTTCAAGTGAACTGGCATGAGGCACAAGGAAGGGAGATGATGACAATCCTTTATCACTCTGAAACTCCTGCTGAAAGGGAGTTTTTTCAATTCCGACTCCTGTCTTTCAAAGGTGCTTGTGGGAACTGAGTGCGAGAAGTTTGGTAGACCGTACCCACCTCCTTTGAAGAACTTGGAGCAGTCAGAGTCCTTAGGACAGAGGCTGGAAAGTTTCTCCTTTTACAGCTTTCCCATCACCTAGATCACATTAATGCGGAGTCTTATGTAGGGCTGAGTCTAAGAAGCAGCATTGTTTCCTTAAAAGAAGTAATAGTGCTGCATTTTGTAGCTCTTGTAGGGTGAGAAGTAGGCAGTGTTTTGCAGTCTGGTCAGTCAAATAGGGCTTCTCTTTGCAGTCACACCGTTGGAAAGTTTTGAATACAACTTTCAATATGCTAACCTGGGTTTTAAAACATACTCCAGGGCTCCCTTTTTTTTGGGTTGGGATTTTTGGGGGGTTTTTTTGTTGTTTTTTTAGTTTGATGGTAGAACTTTTTTGACTTCCCTATCTCCCATTTTGGTTTACAGCAGGAATGTGCTGTACACCTGCTCTGCATCTAACGCTAGCTTTCAAAGGCTGACACTCATTAGAAAAAGTTCTCAGACATTAGAAACTCTGCTCCCGCTGAAAGTCAGAGAAGATTTCTACCAAAGCTGGGCCAACATAGGCTACCTTGAATAAAGAGGAGTATCTTTCCTTCAGTATCAAAGTACTGATTATAGAAAGCCACATGATAGCTCAGCTCTCCTTGAAGTAGCTGGCAACTCAAAGGTGCTCTTAAAACAGCAACTAATTTTCAAGATTTAAAACTTTGAACAGTCCTTTCTATAGGTGGTGGGAGTTCTTGTAATTGCTTTATAGATCCTTTAGTAAGGACAGAATTCTGCAGCTTGGATGTAAAACCTGGGGAAAAAAGAAATGGTTTGTAGAGATTTGTTGGCTGCTGTGATGTTTTTCCATGCAAGTCTAGCGAGTTGGGTGGTTTTGGGGGGTGGGGAGAGGGTGGAAGAGCAAGCAGGGGAATGTTGTTGCTATCGTGATGCAAGTAATGAGAAGAGCTTGAGCAAATTTTCTGTTTTGCTTTGACTTTTTTCTTTCTTGCTTGCTCTTGAACATCTGAAACTGTCGTGTGTGTGTGTCCTGTTCAATACTGAATTCCTATCTCTCGCACTTTCAGGTGGGCATTCTAGAAACAACAGTGGAAGCTCTGAGTCCAGTCTTCCCAACATAGCCAGGTCTTTACTGCTGGTGGATCAGCTCATAGACCTGTAGCAGTGACACAGTAGCAGACGCAGTTTCTGTAACGTACCTAATCCTCCGCTTTCATTTCCAGAAGAGTTACCTTCAGTTGTGGTTCTTTTGGGCTTTTTTTTTTTTTTTTTTTCCTTAATTAAAAGAAAACCAAATCTGCCAACAGGAGACAGTCACCCACCTTTCTCCCTGTCTTCCCACACCCTGGGAAAGATTCTGTCTCGGTTCTCCAGGTAGTCCTCTCTAAAGCTGGTAAAAACCCGTCGTGGTTCCTTCTGCACCTGTCTTTGCTAGCCTGTGTCTCAAGGGAGCACCGTCCTTAGCCGCCCTGCTGAGATGTACACATAGCACCATGGAAAGCCTAACTGTAAATGAATTAGATAATCGTAGCTGATGTATGATCCCTGCGTACCACAGACTCCTTTCTCCTTAGAGTAGTGCGTGAACAACTGTGTCCCAATCTTTGCGTTTTGTGGGTTTTTTGGGGTTTGGTTTTTGTTTTGTTCCTGTTTTCTGATGAACGGGCAGGAGGAAGGGGACAGGTGAAATCGGTAGGGACGCATCCCTCTCCTGCAGAATACAGGTTAGGAGAGCTGATGTTTTAAATTGCCGGGAGATGCTTCAGAGGAGGAGAAAGCACCGAATTCCTCTGAAGTAGTCTTGCCTAGTACCTCTGGTGATGGTGCGTATGAAGAGAGTTTTCCAGACTGCCCCCAGCTAACGGTTTGCTGTTTAACAATCCTGCTTGTGAATGAACTGCGCTTCCTTGGGGGAGGGGGGAAAAAAGACAAAAAGACAAAAAGAAAACAGATTGTTAAAGCTGCAAAAAATGACCCTAAGTGAAATATAACAAGGTTTTGAACCAAATACATGTGAGTATGGCTGTGACTAGCATTTTGTTGACCTTTTTTGGATGAAAAGGGCATTGTGGCAGCAGCAGATGTATTTTCTGTGACTTCTTTTCTGTGTTTGACTGCAAAAAAGAAAGTGCCCCCCCCCAACCTACTGTAAATTGTGTATGAAACAAATTGTCCGACGGTTGTTTGTCTATTTTTAATCCTGGTTTTAGTCAAGCATCTGGTATCTGTTCTGGGTTCCCCGTTTTCTCTTGTAACTGCATATAGTGCAAACCAGTTCAGTATGGAACCATTTGTTTCAGTAGACAAAGATTACTGTGGACTTTATTCCACTCTTCAGTCTTTGTGGAACAAGCATGCACTTGGTTCAGATGGTTTGAAATAAGTGCTGCTACAACTTGATGGGTTTTACCTTTTTCTTTTTCCCTTCACATGCTTAGTTTGTCAACTAGCTGGATACGCTAAACTTGTTTTCATTGGCTTATGGTCATGAAGTCCGGAATTTCTATCTTGTATTTGAAAGCTCTTTCTGAACAGAAGGACTCTTCCTCTGTAGTGGAATAATTAATAGCTTACTGCTAACCTTGTGTATGTGTATGTAGCTGTATTAGTAAAAGTGCAGTTTCCCATGTGCGAAAGTACGAACGACTGAAATATGTATGTACTGACCTCTCGCTAAGAAGGAAAGAAATCAAAGTTCGTGACTACTCCTTTCCTATCTCCAGTCTCTCCGCTACTCCCCCACCCCAACACTTAGTTTAACAAATTCTGTAAATAGAACTACCATCGATTGTGTCTGCTCTACATTCCTCTTCTTTTAAAACTTACACTTAATAATAAAAGTATTGCTTAAGTGTGTTGTATCATTACATGTGTATACTGCACTTTCCAAGAGAAGCTTTACATGAGAACTATGGAAATGACCTTAGTAAAATTGTGGATAGAACTTTATTATTTTTTTGTTTTATATTCCTAAAGCACAGGCAAGCTGGACTGGAAAACATGAAGACGCTATAGATAGAAAGTTATTGTATAGTCAGATACTGAGATTATATGAAAAGAGAATGGATTTTAAAAAGTAACCATCTACTGTATATTAGAAACAAAGATTTCTGTGAATTAAAGTACTTTTAAAGAATGTTTAAGATTTTAAATCTAATGGCACTTGTTCAAGGGTTCTGGAAAAAATTATAAATGCACTGGGTTGTTAATAATGCTATTAAATAAGCAGATGTGAATGTTTATTGCTTTTTCAAGTAGCTGTTCATGGATCTGGGTGGGAAATACGATACAACGGAAGCATGCATTTTTAGAGATGCCTATGATCTAGACCTCCGTCATCAGAAAATACTTGCTACTTCTTTGCGGAATGAATGGAAAATGCGAGAGAGATGAAATGAGTGAATATTTGGGATTAATTTTAAGCTCTCTAAGAATTGCGACTGTCCTACAGGCATTAGGTTAGTGTTGGTATGCTGCCCAAAAATTGAGGAGTTTGTGTGAAAGCTGCTGCTGTGAAGGAACAAATTGAACTTTCATCCAGTGTCCGCATGGGAGACGTTTGGTACTCAGCACTCCCAAAATGGTGTAAGAGGGATTCTCTCTTACATCGATGGTTGGAGCCTTGTTTGAAGCAGTGGGAGATGTTTCTGTCCCCTTTTTAAGGGTCGTAGGCTCAGGTGGTGTTAAGTAGCAGAATACAAACCTCCAGTCAGCAAGATCTCAGCAGAGCGGTTCTCCTCTCTGCCCGGTACGTGCTGTTTGTTCACGTCGGGATGACAGAGGAGCCTTTCTGCCCTAACAGGCTGGAGCTTGTAGTAGTGTTCTTGGTGTTAACTATTTTGATGGATCCTCCCGATAGGATACTACAAGTGCAACCACAGCACACAGAGCAATTTCCTTTCAAGTGAAATTTGTGCTTTGGATGCAAGAATAAACTCTGGTTTTGGGGTGGCGAGATGTTAAAAGGAATAGTGGGAACTTAGATGTTGGTTCTCGCTTTCCTCTGCAGGGGCTTGGGTTTTGCACCACCCCTGCCTTTGGAAATCTCCCTAGTTCATCTTTTAACCAGATAAGCACAAGTATCACACCCACAATTCAGAGATCAGCAAATTTGTGTTGTTTCTGACAATATTCACTGGGGTGGGTGCAGCTTCCTGAATTTGGGTTGTCCCAAGTCTTCACGGGCTTCCTTGGGACTTGACCAAGCGTGAAGGACTTGGCCAGGGCTGCAGGCACTGTGCAACCTGCTGGAGAAGTCTGAGAGATGGGTGGAAGAATCTTAGCCCTCATGGCTTCGTGGCAGACCTCCTGCATCCTCGCACAGCCCATTTACCACAAGCAAACAGCAGCTTGAGTGAATCTCTGTGTAGAGCTAAATTATTTTTAGAGGGGCTTCCTGTAAATGAATGATGATGGCGTTCTTCAGCCTGAAAGTTCGCAGGTTATTGCCTCCAAGTGACTTTCCAAAATCACCTTATTTAAAATAAAAAGGAAGTTGTTATTACAATGAAAGTTCAGGTGTGATTCAGACCAAAGGCAGAGTTCAGCAAGTTTTGGGGTACCCAAGCAAACATAAAATGTGGAGCACGTGGACCTCTGACTACAGAAAATGTCATCAAGCACAAAGTGTCCTGCGCTAGCGGCTGAAGCCTGTGTACGTCTGTATAAAGTTATTTCCTTTTCAGTCAATACATTTTCTGGTTCAGAGACTCCCATGGGAATCAGTCAGAGTTGGGAGTAGCTGGCATGGATGTGGGGGAAGCGTGAATGTGACGCGGGGGAGCGCTCTGATGAATGAGGCTCATCGGTCCTCTCAGTTACCAGTAGTCGGGTGAGACGAGTTCCCGTGACTTCTCTTTGCTGAGGTGTGTGGGCACCGCACGTGAAAACTGCATCACTCCAGCAGGAGACATAAGACTGGGGGCGGGAGGGGAAGGTTTTCTTTGTATTTATTTTTTGTTCCTCTGTAGTTTGTTTCCATAACTGAAAGACGCTGTGCTCTGGGGACAGCCGTGCCTACGCACAGGAGCGCAGACTCCACGCACAGCATCGGATCTCATCGTTCCTTAGGAGGAAGGGTGGGTTGCTTGGCTGGGGTTGTTTTAAGGACATTACTGATGTGTGAGACTTGTGCTCCTGCCCTCTGCAGGAGGGAGTTTATCCCCTAGAAACTTGCCTTATGTTTTTCTTACATGGTCACGGGCTGCCTCTTCAAAATGACTTGCATACGTAACGCTTGGCTTGTGCACGGTACCGACGAGGGGAGAACCAAACGATGCTGTTAGTCTCCAGTTGGTCGGTCTTGTTCAGAAACTGCTGGAACGTGGTGTGTGGTTGGTGCGTTTAACGCCTGCCCTGTCTCACTTTGCCTGGTGCAAATGACTGTACAAGTGCACCCAAACTGGGACACTAAATTCCTTATCTTCCGGATCCGAAGAATCCGCAGTCTGCTCCCAGATCTGCCACTGTGCAGCGACTTTGGGCAGAAACGCTTAATTCTGCTGTCCAGATTGTTGTCCAGTGGCATAGTGATGGTGATGCTGACCTTTGGTGTTCTGCTTTGCTACCTCCTCACTGAAAGCACTGGATGGGGGTAGTTCTGTATTGGCGTTTAACGTTATTCCTCCTAGGAATCGGAATACAAAGAAAAACTCCACTGTTTGAAGAATGAAGGAATGAGAAGTCTTTTGACCCTTTTTAAATACCAAACCAGTAATCTTGCATACTAGTAATTGTGCTGATTTTTCGCTACCTGTTACCATGTGTTGAAACCTTCCTGACTTTGGCTTTGTGAAATCAGGAGAGTTATTTGGTGGAAGAGCAGCTTTAGACTCTAGGAATGCCTCTGTCTCCCCTGACGTTCCTGTTTTGGGCTCTGCTCCAGAAGTGAGATCATCATCTTGGTGACAGCTCTGCCTCCTTGCAGCCCCCCTGTAATAGGGAGAGTAAATCCTTTAGAGACTTCCCGAGAGTTATTTTGGGACTTTGCCACTTCAGTGCACCGTTTTCCTTAAAAGATGGGGGAAGCTCCATGTGTCAGTGCCGTAACTTGGGGGTAAATGGTCTTTTCTTCAGGCTGCTATCTGAATACACGCAGGGTGTATTCCCGGGGTACCAAACGATAACTGGTTTTATTACGAAGGTTCTCCCTGCAGAAAGGGAGCCTGAGTATAGTTTAGGAATTGTTTCTTTAGTACATATATCTCACTCTGGAATAAAAAAAATACACAAATGTACAGGGAGAAACCTTGTCTATGGACTCAAGCTTCTGTAAAGATTTTACGCTGTAAAGCTTGCAGCTGGTAGGAATACGCATGTGTTAAAAACCTGAGCATTAACTGAAAACGTAAGGGATGCTTCCTCATGAAGTAACACACAGCTCTCGGGAGTCTGGAGGAGGAGGGGACAAAAGAGGCAGCTGCCCCTTGACTGTGTCCATCTTGGCATGGGCAGATGTTAGGAAATGCTGCCTTTGCGAAAGAGACATCTCTTTTTTTTTGCATGAGGGGTTGTGGGTGCTTTGTGTGGTGATTCACGCAAACCATCTGCCTGGATCTTTTCAGGCCTCTTGCACAGTGTCCCCTTGGCGTGAATGGGAGCCGAGTCATCACAGAGAAGGGGCAGGGCTTCAAACAAAAAGGCGCTGTTTTAGTTTCATGACATTTGTCCTTTACCCTCATGCTGTCGCCAGCTCGTGGAGTGACCCTTTCTCTCCTTTGCTGTAAGACAGAACAGAACGGCCATGCCTTTTCATGTGAAACGGTCCCTCCAGCGCTTCCTTCTCACCGGTCTCTGATCTCAGACCTGCCGAAGCATCTGTCGGCGCTGGCGAACTTAAATTCTCTGTCGGCCTAAAAGTGATGCAGCGTGTGCCTCTGAAACGCTCGCCTGCAAAGCCTGTGGCTATGGCCGCTTATGGGAATGCGCTGACCTCGTCTCGTTAGCTCTAACCGGACCTTTCCACAAAGGGGTTTGGAGTTCTTTAGTTTGATTGCACATTTCGGTATCTAAGCATAGCTCAGACCTTTTTTAACATACGAGATTAACAGCTGTGAGAGGAGATGTCTAAGCCGCTGTCTAGTTAGACATGCGGCCAGATGTTAGCTAAAGGAAAATGCTGGCATGATGTTGTCTTCCTTGTTGTAGTGATGCTGCTACAGCTCCTCCTGGGACTGTCCCTTTGCTTTCTGCAAACGGAACAGACTGAGGGAACCCAAGAACACGGGAAAGAAAAAGTGCCCGAGATCGGTTACCGTGGGCTGGTGTCTGGAAGCCAGGTCTTCCTCCTTCAACATCAGAAAAATAGAACACGGGAGTGTAGATGGTGCTCCTCTCTTGTCGGTAAATCCCCACGCGTCTCAGGTCACCCACTACGTTTTAATATCGCTGTGCCCATTTCTGTTGTTTGCGTATTATCAGGGCCCTTCCCTTCTTGCTGTATTGCCTCGCGGCTCTGAGTGAAACCAGCTCTTAACCGAAGGCTGGAACGAGTTCCTACCTAAGCATCGCTTCATTTTTCTTCCCAGAGTCATTCACAACTCCTGTATATCCCTTAGCGAGGGAGAAAACTGCTTCCAAGCATATTCGGTGCCCTTCTCACTTATGATGGGCAGAGAGAGCAAGAAAGCATTGGGAAAAGTAATTTTTCCAAAAACAGAGCATTCTGCCCATCGTACAGTGCCTCCGAGTTCAGACGAGTGTGCTGCTCCTGTCCTAAGCAAACAGGCTTATATCCTGTGAACCCTTCTCCTACTCTGTCCTAAATGTCATCGCTTACGTGAACGCTAGACACCTACTAATGCAAGTAACCCTTTAAAAAGAAAATTCTGAACAAATGACTTGATTGCGCTATTCTTGTGAAAAGCGGGTCACTAGTTTGCATTGGCATAATGTTCACCATGATGAATGCCTTTTTCCTGTACGCTGTGTTTCAGTGAGGACTGGGTAATTCAGAGGCCTTTGCGTGATGTGGCAACCGGTCTTGCTCTGCTTCAGCCTGTATTCTCAAAATCTCACAATAACACCTGGTAAATATATAACCAACCTGCTGGAAGAAAACGCAACCGTAGTCGTACTGTTCCTGTAATCTGAGATTAGCATCTGAGGTTAAACCATTGCTGACAACGCAGGCGTCAGGAGAGATAGACAGTATTTTTGCAGAGTAACTTATAAAATGTTCACATATCTACACTGTCTTTATTTAGCAGTGTAATGTATCTAAGTGAATAGTTTCCCAATAAATGCCGATTTTGATGCCTAATGAACGACTACTGTGTCTTTAATTGTGAGAAGTGACTGAGAACGGGTTAACCCGCATACGCCTACAGACTTGACCAAGAAAGCGTGCCTTGCGGGCTGCGATGGGCGTGCAAACGTGAACAATTAACCTGGGCAGAGTTCGGACGCGATGCTGCTATTTTGTCGCAGCCGGGTGGGTTTGTTAGTACCTCGCTTGTCCATCGCTCAGTGGATACCAAACCACCTCCTTACCCCTCCTCGTTCTTCCTGCAATTCATACTGCTTAGTTTTCATGTGCCTTTTTCCTATCCTCTTGCTAACATGAGTCCAATGACATACTCCTAAGCTGCCAATAGTTCTTTGAAGGTAAGATATCTTCTGTTCTGTCTGTGTGAGTCCTAAGGCAAAACCAACCCTATCTTGGGCGCTTGTAACTGGAGAAGAGCAGAAGAGCACGCCAGATTGTTGTAATTATGTTAGATACTCGATTTGAAGTCATGGTATGGATTGTTTAAAATCATTTGTCTTACAGTGGTTTAAAATAATGCTGCTATAGTTACCAGGATTCATTAAAAGCTATAGGCTGACCTTCATTCTTTGAAATGGGTATGTTATTTTAGCAGATTTAGGGCATCCCTGTGTATTTTACATGCCCGAGTGTAATTCCACGTGTCCGTGGGATGGCTCACAGAAGTAGAGGCTCTGCCAAGCCATCTATCTGTAGGGCAGGCAATAAGCAACAGGGCAAAATGAAATGACAAAAAACTGTCTGTTTGCTGGAGCCTCACTCCAGGCAGCGGTGTTCCAAAGTGAAAGCCTTCTCCGATGGTGGTGGTCGTTGTGGGTGGCAGAGAAAACCTTGTGGAATGGTGTTGAGAGAGTGCTGGGTGTGCCCATTCATGTGTCAAACCTCTTCCATCTCTTTCTCAAAACTGGTACTTGTGGTGTCCCCGAGCTGTGAGGCAGTGCCGAGTTGTGTGTCAGTTTGTGTGTTGTAAATACCTCCCCTGGCATTTTTATTTTCTTTGATTTGCCTTCCCTCTCCTTCCCATTTTCCATGCGTGTCGGTGGTTTAAATCTGAACAGCATGACGTTTCTTGTGTACTAAGTACCCTTCGTTCTTATTATGACGAAGGAGATGGAGGTTGTTGAGTAACGCTCTTCTCTTGCGCTTTTAGGTCTGCAGAGGGATCCGGCCCTATTCCCAGTTGTAGCTCTTGAACTCTCTAAAGGACCTTCTGGCAACGATGGACTTGCTTTGTACAAGGGTCAGTCTGAGATACTGAAAACGCAGCACAACTCAGAGTCAGACTACTTAACAAGAGATGGTCCTTCAAGCAACAGCTCCTTCTACAGCAGCGAAGGAGAGGGGACAGACCACGAAGGAGATATTTTGGATTGCAGCGGGTCCAGGCCTTTACTGATGGATTCGGAAGAGGAAGAGGAAACGTGCAAGTTGTGCACAGGGTTCCTGCAGTCTGCGCCCAGGGAAAGACATGAGGCCTCCAAAGAAGTTCCCCGCTCCCAGTCTTCCCAGACTAGAGCAGGGGAGACACTGTTTCCTGCCTTCCAGTCGCACACCGGGGAGGTTTTTAACGAACCAGATGTTTTTGCCACGGCTCCTTTCCGAAGCTCAAGAAAAGTGCCTGATGAGGTAGATGTCTTTACCAAAGCTCCTTTTATCTCCAAGGGCAACGTGGCCCACAGACATCCAGAAGAAGCAGATGTATTTCTGAGAGCCCCTTTCACTAAGAAGAAAAGCATAGAAGAGTTGACTTCCCATAGTATGTCTAAGGAACCGTTCGCACCACCCGTTTTCCTAAGTCAAGGAGGTGATGTCCAACACAGAGGTAACCCGATGTTCCCAAGTCTGGATTCAGCAATGCGTGGGTCCACGGCCTCAGCAAGATCTTCATATCCCTCTGCTGGGTTTACTCAGCCAAGCAATCTTCATCCCTCTTCCGTAAGAGCCGTGGAGAGCCCAGAGAACCTCCCATCTAAAGGCGTGCTGCAAGAGCAGGCTGGCATTGCCGGTGAGAGAAACCAAGGAGGACACGCGCTGCCCCAGGAAGCGGTGCTGGGCTCCGTGGTTAACCAGCCTTTCCGTCCACAATCCTTGTCAAAATATTCCCGTCACTACAGCCCGGAAGATGGGCAGGGTCTCGAAGTGAAGCCCATAGCTGCTTACAAAGTGGTGTCTCAGACCAACAGACAGGCGATAGCAGGATCTGTCTCTGTTGCCCCTCTGTCTTCCAGGACTACAGAGCTGCCCGGCGGGGATCCGTTCGCTTCAGCACCCTTTCCTTCCAAAGCCGGAAAGCAAAAGCCTTAATCTGCTGTGAGCTGGGAGGTGTGCTTCCCATAGGACCGCCTCTCACAGGACCTCGAACCTCTTAGTTGAAATGAATGACATAGCAATATATATATATATATATAAAAAAAAATAATTATTATTTTTTTGGTCAGAACTCTATTTGCAGTGATACATAGTTGAACCATTTTAAGTTATGTTAGTTAGTCTGAACGCCTGGCTCTCAGGATCTTCATATCCTTTTCAGTTGCTTCTTACCTTCCTCCTCTCACTGTATTCCCCCCTCCGCCCCCCCCCATTTATTTTTTAGATGCTTTTCCAAACCAGTAATATTCCATATTTTCTGATCCTGGCTGGGGAAATGCATTATAAGATGAATTAAAAGGTTTATTAATTACAGAGCAAGTCAAGCGGGACTTGCTAGTGCTCTGGAAAGGAAGTGTTTTCACAGGTTAAAGGGTTATTTGTGACTTCTTTCCTATCAGTAGGGGCTTGGGGAAGAGAGCGAGGTTGTATATTCCTGCTGCTTGGCAGCGATGGCTCCAGAGTGATTCTGCCGTGTGCGTTTATCGGTTACGTGCCCACGGAGCGAGAGCCGCGCAGGCGACGTCTGGTCGCAGGTTTGTGCAGCGCTGCTGTGAGCAGAGCCCTGGCGTCGCGGGTGCAGCGTTTTCTTTGCTCGCGGTGGCACGTAACGCGTGGAGGTGCTCCTGCCCCGGGGGCCGGTGCCGGAGCCTGGAGGAGTCGGTGGAAGGACTCACAGTGCCTTCAGTCGCTCGTCTTGCAGACTCTCGGATGCGTGAACTTCAGCAAAGCAATCTGTCGGGCTGTTGCTGTCGTTGGGAAAATGGAGCAATCAGGCAAAGCTTTCAGTTTTACAGGCATGTTTCCTGTCTGGTTTATGCCAAAGTGTAGGACCCAGAAACTCGCTTACGGTATTGTGAAGGAAAGAGCCGTGCGTTTTTACAGTATTAAGAATACGCCTTATGGAAAAATTTATTACGCAAACAACTCAATAGCTGTCCTGATCTGTATACCTCATTTGGTGTAATTCGGCAGTGGCTGCAATCCGGTTAGACTGATTTATACTAGCAGAGAACTTGGACTCCGTATTTGTAAATTCTGCCTTTTGTTTTCCTGTTGATTAATGATGAACCTAAACAAAACCCATTCACACTCCTTTGGTAATGTTTGCCCTACTTCAAAAAATATTGTGCTTTCTACCATATTCCCAAACAGAAAGACAACTTCCTATTGCTTGTTCAGTCCTTGATGTAGCGAATCCCAATATCGTGTTTAGAGAAAGAATCGCCCGGGCTGGCAGCTGGGCAGAAACAAAGCAGACTTTGCTCCCCCCTCTTTTCACTAGTACAAGACGAAGATAAGAGTGACACCTCCCATCTTTATTTTGCAAAGCGCCTGGTTGCGTAAGTTGTCTTGGATCTGCTGTTTCTGGCCTGCAAAGGCTACTTATAATCAAAATATCCAGTTATAGGGACTCCCAGTCGCTGGTGAATCTTTGCGGTGCAGTAATCCTTCCTCCTAACAGGTGTTGGTGCTGCAGAATGTCTCCCAAGAAAAAAAAAAAAGAAAATTGGTGGGGTTTTTTTTTTAAGGACTTGACACCTATGGAAAAAAATCCCCCTTGGCTCCACTGGCATCTGGCCAAGTCTTTTAAAAGTCTCGCGGTGGCCATTTCCCAAGGGAGTTTGTTCCTTATCACGTCAGCTGGGGCCTTGCGCTGAGGGTAAAGGACGTATTTTGCCTTTGGGGATCTGCCACGAGTGGCTTTGAGGTCTTTGGGCGTTTGCAGGGGAATTGTTGGAGCAATGGGTAGGTTGCTGAGATCAGAACCGCTCGCATGTAGAGCAGGTTCCTGCCCTGCCCGCTTTCTGATGTGTTTGTACTGGGAGAGTAAGTACTGCGAGTACTGCCACGCTAAGGGAGGGAAGGATCAGCCAGAGCTCCTCCTGACTCGCTGGAGTCACAGCCCGGGGAGCTTCTGCAGCTGAAAATAGACTTCAGTCTAGTTTTGGGGGAAAAAAACCCGACACCACCTCCAGTACATAGCTTTGTCCGATGTCCAAATAATAAGTATTAAAGGAACGCAACAGGCATATTAAAGTTGCCTGTGAAAGCTGCTTAAACAAAGCAGAACATCGCACAGTGTGGGGCTGACTCGCTGATGACTTTTAAGCCCAGCGGCGTAAGGGGAGGATGGATGGAAAAACCCGGAGTGCCAGGAGCTGACTAGCAAAGCACCTACAAATAGGAGTTACCGCCTGCTCCGTGTTTCCTTTCCCCTCCCCAAATTCCCCTCCAAAATATCGCCAGTTCCAAGGGATGCGCCAAAAGTTCTGCTGGACGTGCTCGGCGTGGGGATTGCCTGGAAGGGAGAGGGGGGAGCTTGGACTGAGGTCTTAAAGCCCTGGGGAGGGGAGGGAGAATACTTGGAAGCAGAGAGGCTACGTTGGCTTGCACAGCCCAGTTGGTGGCAAATAGCGACGTGCCGAGCCCGGGTCAGGTTGAGTGGTGTGGGGCTGGGAACCTTCTGCCCTGCTCTGCTACGCTCGGAGTTAAGAGATATTGGTGCATACTGGTGGTTTAGGGTTTTTTTCTGTCCTCCATCTCGCCACCTCTTGAAAACAGAAGTACTGTAAAGAAATTTCTGGGTTTCCCTTGAGATGTTTCTTCAGCAAAGCTGAGGCTGTTGTTTATTGTGTTTTGTTGTCATTGAGGTTTTTGTTTAAATATATATCCGGAAGGCGGTTGTTGTTTTTGTTTGAAATATATTCACACACCCCACCCCCCCAAGTCGGTTGTTGCTGGATTGGATCGGTGAGAGATGCCGAGAGTGACTGCGATAGCAAACTGTGAATTCAAGGGAGACCAAGGAGACCGAGTGTGAGGGCCCAGGTTTGTTTCCACACGCAACCTGTGTCATGGCCGTGCGCGTAGCCAGGAGGCTGGATTTGGCCTCGAGCTGTTGGATTCGCTCGGGAAGCTGCTGGAAGGGGAGGTCAGGCCTTGGCAGTGCAGGGATGAATCTGTGGAACAGGGAGATGCTTTGCTGGAGCAAGCGGGTACCGTGTATAAATAAGATGTGGGTTCAAGGTATTACCTCTGCTAACTGGATTCAGGTTCTCCTTCCTTTCCTTCATTTTTACTTGAAAAATTGTTTTTGGATAATTCTGTGAAACTTCTTTCAGTGCCGCGTCCAGGTCTCACTTAGCTGGAGAAGCATTGGCCCGTTCCCCTTCACGCTCGGACCGCAGCCCCTCGTGCGTGTGTTCGTGTCGGCGAGGTGGAGAGGAGCTGCGTGTCGTTCAGACCTTGCTGTCCTGCGCTGCCAGCCAAGGGAGAAAGGGAAAACGCAGCGAGGTGTGCGGGCTTGTGTACAGCCCTGATTCAGGTCGGGTCAGGCTGAATTTCCAGCTAGCGTTTTGGCAGCTTTTATGTTCTTCAGGCACTTTACGCAAAGAGCAAGCTAACCGTGCCCCAGAAGCTAACGATCCTGCCAGCGTACGTCCAGCACTTAAATGGTTTGAAATCTTCTTCGGGGGGTGGAGGTGGCTTGTTTGTATCTCTGCATGTGACTATAAAGTAATGGGACTTTTGGTTATGGTCAGAAAACTGAATTTCGATGCCTGTTAGTCTGATATCCTTCTCATTTCCAGCCTGTATTCCTCCTAATCCTGCACTGCCAGTACTGCAGCTTCAGCATGATGAATTGTAAGTGGAAATTTCATTTCCATAGTCTCTGAAGCTTACTGTTTTTAATGAATGTGGAAGAATAATGCTAATTGTTTTCTTTGCCACACAACCGGTGATGTTAATGAAATAAGACCAGTATGGCTTCAATGCAGCGGGTTTGTTTTCTGAGCAGACCCACTGGTTTAATCTTTTTTTTAAAGCTGTAGTAAATTCTCTGAACTGCCCTGGGTCCTCATGCACGGCCAGGGGCTGCAGTTATCGCTGCGGTCCTGCGACAATCTTAGATTCATGCTGGGAAAGGGACTGGTTCTTACCCATTGCCAACTTCGGCATGAATGCACTTAAAGTCTCCCTTCGAAGTGGTTAATCAGAGTTTCTGCATGCAAAAAAAAAAAAAAAAAAAAAGCAGTTGGCTTGGCTCTCTGTGCCTCACTGCCGCCACGTTTGTACAGCGCACGTAACGGGACCAGCCGCTGCGGTGTTAACCTGCACTTTCCGCAGCCTGCTGCAGTATTTTGGGGACTTTTCCCCGATCTCCTCTCCCTTCCAGCCAGCTCAGCACTAGTCATACGTGGGGTTAAGTTTACAATCGTAGTCTCTTGAAGGCAGCGCACACCCAATCTGCAATGCACACTGTGCATGGAGCACATACCTGATATTAAGCTCGTAACAGCAAACCCCCGTAAGCAATCATGACACACAGCACCTGAAGCATGTCTTCAGTGGGACTTAAGCAAGACCGAGCGAGATCTGTTTAATCGCTGAACTCTTAATCACTCCAAAGTGGTAATCGGTTACTTTAACTCAGCTTCCACCAAAGACTCTTGTGTTGGGGAGTTGAATTTTTGTGGGTTTGTTTTTTTTTTTTTTCTTCTCATGGTGTTAAATCGAGGCCTTTCAGCACACCGAAAGACTCCAAAGCATTTTTACAGTAGTATCTTGACAGTAAAATCTTGTTCCAGTTCTGAAACACATTCCTGAAACCTGATCAGCTGTGTTAGTGTTTCTACAAACAAGCCACGGCCTGTAGTTTCCACTGTAGGTAGGGTAAATACTGTTACACACACCTAGAAATACTCCCCTGTGAAGTTAGAGGGATAACGGTGATCCACTGTTCCCCGATCCCACCTCTCCAAAGGGAGAAATAATTGCTCGCAGGGGTGGGGAGGGCAGGGTGCTTGTTCAGGGCCGGGAGCTCCGATGTAGGATGCAGCTGGTAGAGCATCACTACACGCCCAGTCCGGCAGGGAAGGAAACTCCCTTGTTTCTGCGTGGAGCAGGAAGCCGGACCTGGAAGCGTCCGTGGGCTCCGCTAACTGTGACAAACAATCTGTGACTCGTGTCCTAAGAGCAGTGTTTTGTTTGCACCGTGCTGTTATTAAGGTAATTCTTAGCGGTCTTGGAAGTACCTCTGACTTGCAGATTTGATGGAGTCAAGTTTTGCACTCCGGGTGTGATCATCTGTGTTTCTGGTAATCATTATGAAGAAATGTTTGAGTTGTAAACTTATGTACATTTTATTAAAGCTGTATCTGATTACAATACATCATCTCTGCTGTGCATTCCTTCTCCCCTCCCCATGCAAAATATTTTTGCAGGATATGAAGAATGTGGTTTTTAATGAGCTCTTCCTTCCAAGGTACTGAACTGGGTCTGTCCCTACTGTTCTGTCTGGCAGTTGTGAAGTCAAACAGATCTTATTGCTTTAAGCAGAGGCTTTAAGCAGTGGATATTCCAGATTACTGGAGAGAAACCTTCACGCCTCTGGCAGAAGCTATTGAGCCCTCCCTGCGCACCCAGGAGCTGCTGCTGCCAGAGAGGAGGTGCAGAACGAACCCGTCCCCGGAGAGGATCTGCCGTATGTGAGCGCAACAGTGCATGACCGCCCGCTGCTGTGCTGAGCTGTGCACGTGTTCGGGGAGAACACAGGCGTGTCCAAGAATAGGCTTTGGCAAAGCCCGGGGAAAACGTGCTTTCTGTGAGCCCAGCTGCCTGCCAAGGTACAGTGAATCCAGCGAGGAAGGGATGAAAGTTAGTTTAAAGAACTTGCTTGGATTTTTAGGTTGTATGAGTTAATTGTAAGAGAATAATTGCTTGGGCAATCCCAAGCACAAATCCAGGCTGGGTGGAGAATGGCTGGAGAGCAGCCCTGAGGAGAGGGACGTGGGGGTGCTGGTGGATGAGAAGCTCAACAGGAGCCAGCAACGTGCGCTGGCAGCCCAGAAAGCCCCCCGCACCCTGGGCTGCATCCCCAGCAGCGTGGGCAGCAGGGCCAGGGAGGGGATTCTGCCCCTCTGCTGCGCTCTGGGGAGACCCCCCCTGGAATACTGTGTCCAGCTCTGGGGACCCCAACAGCAGAAGGACATGGAGCTGTTGGAGCGGGGCCAGAGGAGGCCCCAGAGCTGCTGGGAGGGCTGGAGCCCCTCTGCTGTGAGGCCAGGCTGGGAGAGTTGGGGGTGTTCAGCCTGGAGAAGAGAAGGCTCCGGGGAGACCTTGGAGCCCCTTCCAGTATCTGAAAGGGGCTCCAGGAAAGCTGGGGAGGGACTCTGGGTCAGGGAGTGGAGCCATAGGATGAGGGGCAACGGTTTGAACTTTCCCGAAAGAGGGGAGATTGAGATGAGATCTCGGGAAGAAATTGTTGGCTGTGAGGGTGGTGAGACCCTGGCCCAGGCTGCCCCGAGAAGCTGTGGCTGCCCCATCCCTGGAGGTGTTCAAGGCCAGGTTGGACGGGGCTTGGAGCAACCTGGTCTGGTGGGAGGTGTCCCTGCCCAGGGCAGGGGGGTGGAACGAGATGAGCTTTAAGGTCCCTTCCAACCCAAACCATTCTGTGATTCTGTGAATAAGCAGCTATGATCAGCCTAATCCAAGTGACTTTCTGGTCCAAAATCAGCAGGACTAATCTCATTCTAAGGAGGGAAAAGGCAGCTGTGGCCCAGACACGAACTGGAACCTCCTCATCTTCCTCAAACTGCAAACGTGTCTCCTTCCTCGCCGGGAAGACTCTTCCTCTTCTTGTTCCTTGTGCAATAGCCCTGAGTGTCGGCTGCTATCTGCAAAATCAAGAGCTTCCACCTCAAATATATTGTGATCAAAACATGTTACTTCCAACTCTTTCTGCAGCCCCCATCTTTGGGCTAAATTTGCAGTTTCTTGATGGCTCGTGAGACTTGGGGAGGAAAAAGAAGAGAGTTAGAAGGGGCTTAATTGACAAGTAAAATTACTGAAAATTGGTTCTGTTTTACTTCAAACCAGGAAAACTGGGCTGAGGGGGCCGTTTCCAAGCTCTGCCTGTGGTAACGCAAGCTGCGCCTTTCAGAGAGCGGTAAGGGGGTGCCAGAAGCCGGGACACAGATACTGGGGCCCTGGAATGTGCTGCAATAGTAAGAAGAAAGTACCTTTTTTTAAAAAAAAAAAGTACCTATTTAAAAAAATAATGGGGGTGTGGAGGGTGTGGGGTTGTTCCCGCCCGCCGCCGCCGGCAGGGGCCGCCGCTGCGCCTCAGCCGGGGCGGGATCGCGGCGGGGCGGCCCTGAGGAGCGCCAAGATGGCGGCCGCGCGGTGGCTCGGGGCGGCGGCGGGGCTGGGCGGCCGGTAGGTGACTGCCGGGCTCCCTCGGCTCCTCGCTGCCCCCGGCCCCGAGGAGGGAGCCCGGCTTTTTCCCGGAGGGGATCCCCCCTCTCGCCCCTTTCCCTGCGCGGCTGGGGAGGGAGGCGGGGGCCGTGTCGCAGCGAGCGGCGCCGGGCCGGACTCTTCCCCTTTACCTCCCCCCTCACCCCGCAGCAGGGCGGACGAGGGTGCAGTTATTTAATCCCGCTTCTCCTTGCACATAGGCAGCGAGAGGCTGTTTCTTCCCCCAGCCCCATTACAACAGCGAGGGGTTAATTCCCCCCGACGCGCAGGTGTTGAGGGCCTTCCCCTGAGGGACTGTTTACCCCCTGCGCACGTAGGTGTGAGTAATGAGGGGAAATTTCTCCCAAAATGCGCTCGGGATCCTGCAGTGAGGGGTAATTCCCCCCCAAATACTCTCGGGATCCGCAGCGAGGGGTAATTCCCCCCAAAATGCGCTCAGGATCCTGCAGTGAGGGGTAATTCTCCCCCAGATGTGCTCGGGATCCTGCAGTGAGGGGTAATTCTCCCCCAGATGTGCTCGGGATCCTGCAGTGAGGGGTAATTCTCCCCCAGATGTGCTCGGGATCCGCAGCGAGGGGTAATTCCCCCCAAAATGCGCTCAGGATCCTGCAGTGAGGGGTAATTCTCCCCCAAATGCGCTCGGGATCCTGCAGTGAGGGGTAATTCCCCCCAAAATGCTCTCGGGATCCGCAGTGAGGGGTAATTCCCCCTGACATGTGCTGAGGACCATGCAGTGAGGAGTAATTCACACACACACACGTGGACACAGGATCACGCGATGAGGGGCAGTTTCCTGCTCCACACGTGTGTTTAGGACCAAGCAGTAAGGGGAAATTCTCCCCTCCTAGTTGTTAAGGACTATGCAATAAGGGGAAATTCAGAGGGCTGTGTGGTGATGGGCTCACCTCTTGCCCTGTGGACTATAATCTTTATTCCTCAAAGCAAAAGGGAGAAAGAACTTTTCTCTTGGGGGAACCTTCCTCACACAGGCTCTGCACCTGCTATCAAGACCACAAAAATAAGTAAATAACATGATTTAGACCTTTTCCTGTGTTTGAGTCTCCCTCACTTGCAGCAGGGAGCCCCGTTTCATTTTCTCCTGTTCCCACGTTTGAGGAACCTGGGCCTGGGTGTAGCGCTTCTGTTCTCATTTATGACCCCCTGAGAGACCCAGCCTCCTCTCTTACTGAGAGCCCCTGCAGATGTAATTTATTTAGTTTACCTGCTTTCTCCCCTCTGATAAGGAAGGAAACCAGATAGTGATTAATCCTCTGTAATACTTAGCCATGCTGTCTGTGACATGAGGTGGGGTTTTGGTTGCAATTTCTGATTTCACGATGCTCTGAAGTACCTGGATGCTGTTGGCTGTGCACACAGTTACAGAAACCAGATGTGCAAGCGGGTATTTACACTCTTGAAAGTTAGGCCTGTTAGTCCATTGCTCTGCCTTGCTTTTTCTAGTAATGTTTTTCTCTTGTTTCCCTTGTGTTCTTCCCCCTCTTAATTTCATCTGAGCAGATGACACCACCCCTGTTTTCTCTGCTGGTGCGAGATACGTGGCCAGTATAGAGCCGGGCCTCCTTTTTACTGGTCTGGTTTAATTCTGGAACAGTACTTGTACAGGAATATACTGAATTTCTTTATTCCCCAAAGGGAAGAAATACGTCGAAGTGGACAGAGCTGAGGGATGGCTTGACACATGTAGCTAAGAGAGTTTTTATCTTTTATCCAAATGTTATCCTGGTGTTTTTTTATGAGAATTGTGTAAGAGTGGCCATTGCACTACCTTTTTAGCCTGTCTTGTATCTTAGAGTCATACAGGAGAGCCTTATGTTTGATCAGCTAAACCCAGAGAGTAGAGGAGTAAATTTTGGCTTTGATTTAGCTGCAGGTGCTTGGGGTTGGATTCATCTCAGCTGTCTGTAATCTTCTGAAAATAAGGTGTTTAGTCCAAGCTAGATTTCCAGGTGCTTGCTAATGTCCAAGGGAAGACAAAAGGCTCTCTTAGGGTGATTTATCCTTTTCTCTTCTAGGTAAGTAAGGGGATTTGCCTGTCTTTACTGACTGTGAAGGAGTCTAGATTAATTTTTTAGGTGACAAAAATTGGAAAGTTTATGTCTGTTTTGTTACGAAATTAAAAGGAGCACTGAAAAGAGGAAAAGGTAAGGGACATTTTGTGATCTAGCCTGTGAGCTTGCCACATTACCTGAGAGGTTTAAGGCAGGTGAGCATCTTGCTGAGTTCTGGTGTTGCTAGAAACATGTGAAGTACTCTTTCTGTGCAGCAGTGCAAATTTGTAATTTGGAAATTGTTAGTAAAATTATTTTTCTTTAGGTTCTGTCGTATGATGGTAAAAGATCATAATTTGAGAACTCAACAGTCTTTCTACCAACTTGCACCAAAGAAACCATGTCTTCCATCTGCAGTATGGCATAATGCAGGTAAATACTAGTTAAAAATTAATAGATGAGTGCATTGTGAGTTCTTATGGCTTGTGGTAATAATGAAAGCCTAGTATTCTTTCTGAAATCTGAGTGTGATAATGTTTTCTAGGTGTTTTTTAATGAAGTGGCAGTGCATTTGGATGTTTGGAACTTGGAGAGAAAATGTGGATGGCTCACTATGTGCTTGATTATACATGCTTTTTCTGTGTCGTTCAGCTGTTGAGACTTACAAGGGGCTTTGTTGGTGCAAAATATTATTTGGGCTTTCCTACATTTCTTAATTTAATTTCTCTCTTAATGTAAATATATCCCTTGTGAAAGATTTTGTGTTACCTTCTGTCCTGCTTTAGCTGCTGAGCTCTGCCAGATAAAATTGCTGGCTGTCCAGATGGAACCTAGCAAGGATGAAAGTGAAGCCTTTCATTCTTAGAACTGCACTATTTTCTTTTTTTAATTTTCCCCCTCTTGAACACGCATCCATGTATGGTGTATCAATGACATTCTTCATTAATATTGTCTGCAAATTGGTATTATCCTGAAAAAGCAATGTTTAAGATTGAGTTTGTACCTACCATTTTTTTGTTAGACTGTAATGCTCAGAAAAGAAAAGAAAAAAAATTTAAAAAAATCTGTGAAACTTGCACCACAGAAAAACATTGTGCTTTTGCACCTGCTTGAGGGATTTAGCAACTGCTCTCCAGTGCTGTAGCAGAAAGGGTCTAAGACCAAAAAAAAAAAAAATCTGCAGGTGCTGTTGGATGGAATTGGTCACAAATAGAAATCTTATTTAAATGAGTCTGCTCAGGCAGAAGTTTCTTTTTAGTTTTGGTTTCAGAGAAGTCCAATCTTATCTTGTCCAGCACCATTTTTTCTATTTCAGGCAGACAAGTCAACTTAGTATTTTATCTGCTTCTGCAAGTGCCCTACTAAAGTCGTCCTCTATTTGGTATCTTCTTCTTACCTTGAGCAGATGGCAGAACAGAATAATAAGCAGGTATACAGAGCATTCCGTAGAGGCTTGAAAGAAACAATATACGTGTTTGATGTAAATACAGCCAGTTACCAACTACTGAATAATAAATTCCAAGTGGGTTTTTCACAGCTGTGCAAAGAACTCTCCAGGTTGATTAATGATTGAAAAAACTGATCTTAGGAAGGCAGATCTTCAGCTGCAGAAGGCACTTTTAAAATAAGGTGGCTACTCATGTGGGCACCTGTCCTGAGAGCTGATAGAGCCATTTGTGTTTTAGGGTGTTAGAGATGCTAGATGAACAATGTACGATAGCTGTTAGTGACCCATTGCTTTCAAAAAATTGGCAGAGTGCGCTCAATTTATGCCATCCAAATCCCCTGTTGTTGGTTATTTGTTAACTACATCCTTACGCTGGATGTGATTTTGGATGCCAGCTGGATCTGGAAGATGGGTAGTTCTTCCATCCCAGTGGATAAAGCTGACTAGTCGCTTGCTCTGTCAGGATTATTCTTTTCGTATTAGAAAAGTACTTCTGTGCTAAGTTTTTTTTCCCTTTAAAAAACTCAGAACAAACCAAAAAGAAAATGTAGTGTGTGTCTGTGTACTTTGCCATTGTGTATGTTTAAGTCAAATGGGTTGTTACTGTGACAGACACATGCAGTAACAATTTGGTCATTTATAAATAGTGTGATTTGTCATCTAGTACTAGGGAGTCATGGGCAAAACGGCAGTTTACAAGAATGAAAACGTCAGCTCTTTTTGCTGCTTTAAATCCCTCTATTGCATATTTTTTGAAGTTATATGTGAGCTAGTTTCTGAAGTGTAATTTATTTATAAATATTAGTTCCTAGAGGTGTTTGGTTTTAGAATGTGTTTTTTCTTTCCTGAGTGTTCATATATCATTGTGTTAATTGATGTGCAGGGAGAGTTAGAAAGCAGGAGAACTGGAAATAGAATTCTAAGATGGGAAGCTGTCCCTATCTGCTGTTCAGCTTCAGTGGGACATGAGGCATATGCTGCATGGACATGTCTACAGGAAAATACACTGTTAAATGTAGAGTATTAAATTGTAGTCAAGATCAGGCTTTTTTACACTCTTCTAGTGAAAGACAGACCCATACCGCAAAAAGTTTTTCAGTAAAAATTTATCTTTTAAACATCTTCAGCAGTGAACTGTAAATAATTTTATTTTGAATTGTTTGGTCAGTTCAATTTCTGGAGGATAAGTGGTAGCTTACAGTAATTTTTCACTCTAGTAAATAGTATAAGCAGTGTGTGATTCACTGTAACTGTTACGCTTGTGTTTGGTTTTTTTTTATAGTGCTGAAAAATTAAATAAAAACCAAACCCCATAAATTATGTGTATGTTTGAGAGGGTTAGTAAAACTGATTACTTTGGACAGGAAGTGACAATGTGTAGGAGGGAGTTCCCAGCGTTTGAGGATCATAAAATTAAAACCCCCTAAACATTACAGAGAAATGAAGGTTGCATCTCTTGGCCTTCAGTAGAAAGTGAGGATGGTACTGGCCTCGTGTGGTTCAATGCTGTTGTAGTAGGATGCTTTTTAGTAAATAAAAGTTAGCAAAAGATGCAAAGACAGGATTCCATTTATCATCTTGGGTTTTGGTTTGCTAAATAATCAGGATTCTTGACTTTAATTTAAGCTACTTAGGTCTGATTACATTCTTTTTCTTTTCTTTCTTTTTTTTTTTTTTTT
>VFFE01006906.1:192173-209060 GCA_008921705.1 Burhinus oedicnemus
CCCCCCCCCCCCCCCCCTCCGCCGGAGGAGCGGCGTTAGGCCGGCCGGTGCCGCGGCCGAACGGCCCGGCCCCTCGGGGGCGCCCCCGGCAATTTGGGCGGTAAAAAAGGGGGCCGGCCGCTTCTGCCTTTCCTCGGTTATAACGAGAAAGGGCCCCCCCTCTCCGTTATCTGAAAATGTCATCGTCTCGTCTGCCGGCCGCGGACGGTTCTCCGGGGGAGGCGTCTTGCGCCGTATTAATAACTCGACAGGGCAAATTCTCCCGAAATTCTGGGCAGATGTGGCCGGGGCGTAGGACAGGCCAGCGCCCCCGCTCCGCGGGAGACGGGGCAGTAGGGAAAACACGCCGTTTTCCTCGGGGCGGAAGCCTCCGGGGCGCTGGCGGTGTTGGTGGGGTTCGGTTCAGCGGAGGGGGGGTTATAGTTGTCAAAAGCGACCAAGTGACTTAGGAGCCCCAGTGAACGCCAGTAACGTGTACGTCCTAGGAGAGGCGTACAGGTTTCACCAGCAGTCGTTTCCAAACGTGGCTCTGGTCGTGTCAGAATAACCACTCCCACTTTTGGATGGAAAGCGTTGTGTATTGTTAGTTATTTAGGCTTTACAACTTTCTAATGTGGATACTCCTACCGTGATTCAAGTTCACTTGGTGCAGGTTGCGAGGCAGGCGGGCAAATTGGTTTAAATGTGGCTTAGAAGCGTCCGTTGCAGGGTTACGCACCGGCTCATCTCTGTTGGTACCCCAGTGAAGCTTCTGTGTGTTGAACAGATGCCTTGAGTGAACTGGAGCACAAGCCAGCGAGGCTTTGGTCTCCAGAGTCACTTAGGTACTGTCCACTCCTGTTTGCCATATTAGTACAATCATTCTACTTTATCTTTTGGACACAGGAATATAATCTACTCTTGCTCTTCCTCTTTCTATTACATTAGCTTTGTGTTTTTCCATGGAAATTTATGCAACAGTGATCTGTTGGCTCTTATTCATCTGTCCATGTCTCTGTCTTTGGTTTTTTTTTCTGTATATTTGGGTGCAAAATTAAAATGATGCTCTAGGCATGATTGTGGGTTTTGTACTTAATGTGTAAGTTGTCATTTCTTTCATTGTTTTTGTGAGATTGAACCGGTATCACCTTCAAACTGTCAAGTCTGTGGAGCGCTACGAAGAGGCAATCAGAAATTCATACTTCAGCTTACATTTAACACTATGTTAATTTGTGTTAAAAGTACGAAATGGAGCAAAGCTAAGAATAGAAGGGATAATTATTATTATAAATAGCTTGCTCCAAGACTAGGGATGGTTTTGGTGCCTCGTGCTTGCCTTATTTGAGGTCCAGCCTTTGAAATTTGCAATATTAACATTCTGCTCTTTGTCTTTTTAACTGCGATAAGCCCTGAAAATGCTGTGGGCAGTTACTTAGTTGTGTTCAAGATTGACTGTGCTTCTCCTCTTTTCGATATAAGCAAAATTCTTCTTGGATATTGAAATGTTTTATGCAACAGTAAGAAAAGCATCGAGGATTATTGGCTCTGTTGTCGAGTCTTGTTCTGGGCGCCAGAGATATATCCTATAGTGAAAAATGAGAAGAGGAGAGCGTTAACTGAACACGTTAATACAGAAAAATAAGCCTTGGAAATCGAGGAGCTCCTGAACGCAGGAAGCCTGTGGCTGAAGACAGTCAAGGCTTTTGTAGGGAACAGGAGGAGAACTGTTTGGAGTCTGAGGGTGCTACCACATGAACGCCTGTGACTTGCGGTTAAGCGCAATTGGCACAAACTAATGAACACAGTCTCCTCTGGTGCTGCCTTTCACGGTCCGGCTGGTGAATGCAAGAGAAAATTGACGGTGGTCTCGGCCTGCGTTAGGAAACATTAATTGCGGGGGCAGTTTGGGCAGCCGGAGACTCCAGCAAAGGAACAAGGTGAACAGATTGAGGCGTTGCCCTCAGATAGTCCTGCAAATATCATAAATAGGCAAAGCTAGCTTGTAGGTACTCTGAGTACTTACACTAACAAGACTTAATTGTCTCTCCGAACTGAAGTCACAGGAGTCTACGTCTTGGAGCAGAGGGCTCGGATTGCTCATGCTGTGGCCTCCGCAAGGTCTGAGTAGCCGTGTTACACAGTGTAGTGACAGCCGTGCAGTCCTGGTTGCTTGTACGAACCCTCAGACAACGTTTCTGTAACAGAATTGTAGGTCGGGATATGCATTGCTTTATCTTGCCCTGCTGTCTGGTGGGTGCATGGTGCACAGTCAGATTTTTATCCAATTCATCTCAGATAGAAAGGTAGTTATTAAGGTGAGTTTTTAAAAAAGAAGGTGATAATGCTGCGGTTGTTGTCTGAGTTCTCCCTGTGACAGCTTTAAGACTGGAATTACCAATACAAAGTTTTCGATGTGCTGATAATCTGATGTTCAGGTTTACGTACGCGTGACCTTACGAAGTCCTGTGATCTGATGCGCTCATACCGCTTGAAAGGTAAAGGAAAGCGGCCTCAAAGTTCAGTTCCTTGATGCCTCGCATAAATGACAGGTCTGCTGTGTAGATGTGCTGGGCTTTTGGTTTTAATAGCATTAGTAAAAAATAGAGTTTGTTCTTGGTATGTATTACAAACTTGCAGTTTGAAGACCTAACCAGGTATAAATTGGGTGTGCTTTGGTCTGAATGCACCAAACCCCTTCAGTGGAATCTATGAAATGGTTTCGAAAACAGGTTTTTCAAGGTAGCCAGGCTCGATAGACTTCTCTGTAAATAAGTAAACCTGTGGCATGCCATGACTGTTTTTAATGACAGAAGTGACTGTAGAGTTTAGGTTTTGTATTACTAGTGATTACCGAAGATAAAAATGGGCTTAAGAAAGACTTGAGTTCCAAGTTTTAGGGTTGCACGTGCATCAGTGGTACTGCCCTCCCGTCTGCCGACTTACCGTTTCTACGCCTTCCTGTGACGCGTGGAGTAATGGCTCTTGCCCGGAACAAGTCCTTAGAATTGATGCACTGGTTGTTTACTCTAGGCGGGAGAAATCCTGCCCTTTTTAGCTGGAGAGAGAGGTGCGTCCGTGGTGATAACAGAAGCATCCAGCGGACAAACGTGGTTCTCCACCAAGTGGATGTTTTTCTGTTTTGCTTTTCTCCCCATGCGGACTTGAGGAAGAGAACATAAACTCTCCCGTATACAGCTAGCAGACACAATAACGATAGTCCACTTATTTCTAACCTTGCGCTCCTTCAAACTGTGCAGAATGAGCATCGTTTCGGTACGCAGGGGTTGGCACAGCGTTCCACCTCACCGAACCACCGGGCAGCAGACAATAGGAGGCCGCTCCAGTGGGTTTTGAGCATCGGTTCTGGGGCTTTGTTGTGTGCTACGATTAGTGGCTGGGGTAGAACTTGCTGTTACTGCCTAGGGTCTCCCCTGCTCTAGTTTGAAGTAAAATATTTTTATCGCTTTTTAACGTGCATTATGTACGTGATTTTTAGAAGCCTGCGTCTAATTTGTTGAAGACTTGAGGCCTAATAATCATCACCAGGATAAAGGATTCTTTGGAATTGCCAAGTGGATGTACTGATAACATCGTCTGTTGAAATGGTTTTAACAGTATACAGTATGGTATAAAGGAATTTGTAAAGCTGACAGTAAACCTAGCCTGAAGGCTTTTCTACTTTTGTGGGAAAAGGATTAGAAGCTATTCCTAAGTAACTTAATGTATTCAAGACACTGGAGAAGATCATTTATTCTTACTTGGAAGTGGTGATTCATTTCATTTTCCTGTGAACTTACCATGAAATAAAGGAACGTGAGCACCAAAAAGGTCGGAGGAAAATGAAGTTCTCAGAAAAAGTATTTTAGTGACTATCAACAACAGAAATAATGAATATCCACTCGGTAAAAATGCTATTCTGTTAAAATCTGTCAGCTGTTTATTGGGAATTCTTTATGTAGCTGTCTTGAAGCAAGGCCTAGGTTTTGTGCTTGAATATTAAAAATTGGTTCTAAGAGAGAGCTGGGTTTCACAAGCAGCTGAATACCTGTTCTACAGGTGGTTCACCGGGTAAGGTTTTCAAGACAAACCTGCAAGAAAAGGAATGTTTTATGTTCTAAAGTATGTTGTTGAAGGTACTTCACTTAAGAGAGATATATACAGGACTTCCTACTATGGCGGGTCTTAGTGTGATTCAAGAATTTTATGATGAGCTGACATGCTTTGAACAAGTTTTTTCAGTCCGTATGTGCGAAGTCCTGTGTCAAGTTACTAGTTGAAACGTTTTATTATGTTGTAAACCGTTACTGCTGTTCTAATCCTGAATTATATTAGTGTCAAGTCCTGAAGTACATTAGTGTATTCCAGACAGAGGTATTGTGTTTTCTGAGCCTGTCAGATATAAATTCCTGTGGGATGCTTGCTGCTATCTTATTTTAGCTGGGAATTCACAATTATAAACAGTGCTGCTGGACTAGAATGAAATTCACAGGGGTTTTTTTGGTGTCACACAGCATGTATTTCACCTCGAACAATGCCAACTCAAGGCTTGTCAAGGTAGCGTAATTAAATGTCATTCATATATCCCGGTTTTCTGTAATACTTCCTCTTTCTGGCTTGTTCCAGAGCCTGAGTTACAGAGGGCAGGTGTGGCGTTGTTACTGAAAACCGCTTGCGTTGAATGGTGTCTAAATGCCCAAGTTGAGCTGAAATTGAAACTCCTCTTTTCAGGGCTGCTAGGGACCCTAAATTCACGCTGGGTTGGTGTCAGGAACGTTCTGCTTGGACTTCTAGATTTCTACATTTCCAGCACCTGGCATGTAGGCTGGCAAGGGGGATAAGCTGGTGGTGCACCAGATGGGACCCTGATGGAAATTTGCTAGATTTGTGTTGGAATTTCATCAAAACCAACATGTTTCCCTTGACTGTCATGATTTAAATGAACTGTCACTTAGACAGAAAAATTGGCGCTTTCTGACAGAGCGCTCCTCACGGAAGCCTTCAAGCCGCTGTAAAGATCTGTGCAGTTCCTATCTTTTAATCTTTTGAATCATGTAGATTGATTTGAATATAAGCAGAGGGAGGGAGAGAACAAGGCTTTAACAAGGCATTGTGCTTTGGAGAAAAACATGTCTCTGGTGTGTGGAGGAAAGGTCGTTTATAGTCTACACTGCAAGGTAGAGTTGCAGTGTGCCATCCCGCATCTGCCACGTTCCACCTCGGCGAAGGCTACATTTTGTAGCAGGATGAAATGAGCCTTTGTTCAACTTTTGAGTAAAAAGAGGTTCTTTTCTTGAACGGCCAGGGCTTTGCGTCATGCTGGGGTGTAGGTATCACCTGAGTGCCCTTTGACTGAGCACAGCCGCATTCCGCGCTGTACGTTCACACAGATGGGACCGCAGGCTGGAGGTGTAATTCCAGAGCAAAATTTCAGCTGCAGAGCCTCTTTTGGTGGCTGCTGGGAGAAGGAACCGTTTTTCAAAAATAGGCTTAGATCAGTGAAGCGTAACAAGCAATTACTGCTTTGGGTGGGGTTTTTTTTCATCAGTGTTACTGTCAAGGGCAGTGGAATTGTACTTAAAAATGGAAGTGATTACAAGATGCGATTGCTCATATATTCCTGAATAATCCACTAGTTAGGGTAGAGCCAGTAAAAATGCTGTTTTCTAAATGTGGATTGAAACTTTCTCCAGCTATGAAGAATCGTGTCATTATGGGATATTTGAAAAGGGGAAAACTAAATGCATTTGAAAATATTTCCAGTAAATGAAACTGTTATTTACACATGATTCATCGTGACCAAATGTCATAAATGGGTGATAAACCTTCAAATATTTGACTTTAGCTTGCAGATTAGTAAGTCATGCATTTCAGAAGAGGCGTGTTCATTTTCACTGGCCTTATTGTCCCATTTTTTGCTTTAATTACGCATCATTTTTACATATTATTCTATTTTTTTTTTTAATTTTTTTCTGTTTTCTCTAAGATTAGTTTGAAACCTGCTTGTCTTACTTGCCTTCTCATTTGTAAAATGTGTCAATATCAGGTGAGTTCTTAGAATTTTATTTTCGTAGTGGCGTCTCCATTATCACTCCAGCTCTTTTCCTGTCAAGATCTGAAAGCTGAACTGAATCAAAACTGAATCTCCCCGTGTTTACATGGTCGTCTGTTTTGAAGAGTATGTCCGCATATTTTGCAGCATCAATACTGTATTTGCATTTCTTTTAGTTGGCTTAGATTTCATAGTGTCTGTGTTTTCTGATAAGCAGTGCTGAATTCCTTAGGTTTGGTTTGGGTTTGGGTTTTTTAGTGGCATTCTTAGTCTTAGATTCAGATTTTTTTGCAGTCCTCTTGAATAATCTTAATATTATTGTGCTGTAATTAATAGATTTATTTTTTTTTCAATGCCCGAGACAAATGCCAAGTTGGCTCCTTTCTAGATAGATGTTTTCTGTTTGTTTACAGTACAAGTAGAAATAAACACTACTGGATTTCAGTCTCATTCCAGATGAGCCATCCCTTCCTGCAGGAAGTCGGTTTCTGCTTTGTGCCCATTCAGTACATGGTATTTTGCTGTAAACTGCCAGTGGTTGTGATCTGTGACAAGGAATCCAGTTTTGCTTTGCTGTTTTTGGTTTGGGTTGTTTTTTTTTTTTTTAGTTCAGGTGTGACTAAACTTGTTACATGTGCAGAGAAAATAGCATTTCAAGCCACTGTCTGGTTTGGATTCAGGTTTTACAAAGATGTCCAAAGTCATCCCTGGCTAGAAGAAAATAGTTCTGGTTTTAATCCATTTTTTTTTTGTTCAAAGTTGCAATCCTTGTACCAGAAGCAGGATGGAGGCTGAAGTGGTCAATTCACATTTACAGAGATATTTTATGAAAGGAAACTGAGTTTCTGTCTAATAATTGTGCCCATCTATTGAGTTAGACCTTTTTTCACATGGACAACTTCATTTTAGTGGCCTTGCTGGGGCACCAGGCGTCTGTGGGGAAGATGCCATGCAAGGTCATCTTTGCTGGGGCTTTGAGCGAGACGTGGTGTTTCCGTGGTGTTCCCCCACCCCTCCGAGCCGTGTCTGTTACAGATGTGTTGATGGGGTGTTTAGGAGGGGACACACGCTCTGTGCTTCCCGCAGGGCCATTGAGATGACCGCGCTGGTCCCCCCGGTCTACTTCTATGGAAAATACCCTCATTTAAAATGCAGTGTCACAGCCTGGAAACAAGTTGGGTCTTTTGTAGCTGTGTGCCTGGTGGCGTTACGGGGGTGGTGCCTGATGTCCCTTGGGCACAAGGGAGGAGTACATTCACACGCCTCCGGCATGCTCTTGGTCGGAGAGGCTGGAGGTGCTGATGGGCAGCAAAGATGGGGTGTAAGGCGGCAGAGCAGACTACCTACAATAACCTTGCCGTCCTGGCCTACACTGCTTCCCCTCTGCCTTTCCTACAGTCCTCTTTTCTTCTCCTTTCTTGGCATATGCCCCTACGCATTGTACCTTTTCCACCCAGTTCCTTCCCCAAACGTTACAGTGTCTCTCTTTCACCCTTTGTATGCTGGCTTGACAGCCTGTTCCACTTTTGCCCCCCACAAGGCACTCAGCGGGATGCCCTGTCAGTGAAGAAGGCCGCCTCCTTGGCCACCTGGGCACTCCTTCGTGTGGCCAAGAAGGCCAACAGCATCCTGGCCTGGATCAGCAATAGTGGCAGTGATCATCCCCATGTCCTGGGCACTGGGGAGGCCCCACCTGGAATACTGTGTTCAGTTTTAAGCCCCTCACCACAAGAAAGACCTTGAGGGGCCGGAGGGTGTCCAGAGAAGGGCACCGGAGCTGGCGAGGGCTCTGGAGCACAAGTCTTGTGAGGAGCGGCTGAGGGACCTGGGGTGGTTCAGCCTGGAGAAGAGGAGGCCGAGGGGAGACCTTCTCGCTCTCCACAGCTCCCCGAGAGGAGGCTGGAGCCGGGGGGGTCGGTCTCTTCTCCCCAGTAACAGGCGATGGGACAAGAGGAAACGGCCTCCAGTTGCGCCAGGGCAGGTTTAGATTGGATATTGGGAACGATTCCTTCACCCAAGGGGTTGTCCAGCGTTGGCACAGGCTGCCCAGGGCAGGGGTGGAGTCGCCATCCCTGGAGGTATTTCAAAGCCGGGCAGACGTGGTGCTGAGGGACATAGGTTAGTGGTGGCCTGGGCAGTGCTGGGTTCACGGTTGGGCTTGATCTTAAAGGTCTCTTCCAACCATAGTGATTCTGTGATTCTCTGTGCTACCATCGGTGAGGCTCTTGTGCCTCTCACACTGCTGCTGTTCACTGGGAAGGACTTCCAGGAACTGTCTCACCACGGCCAGCCTGATGTTCAAACTCCAGAGCACCGTAACACTCGTCATTGGTCCCCGTTTGCTCAAAAGAGCAAATCCCACTTGAATGGCCTTTGGTGTTGTGCTGTGGTAGTGGGATGACTTTACTAGGTAGTAAGTTACGTCTGAGTGGGACTGGTTATGGCACAGCGAGGTAGCTGAAATGCCACTGCGCAGGATGCAGAGGTTGTAGGTGCTTCTGGAGAGCTGTTTGACGGGCCCAGCTAATACCAGTGCCATCAAAAAAGGTATAAGGTGCCAGGATTTGGGTGGGAATGGGAGCCTTAGTGCGTGCTTCCAAGGTACATAAAACACAGAGAGGGGTTTCAACTCTGAAGTTATTTAGCTAATTTGGAAAAATGTAAGCAGCATTCATGTTTCCGTAATTACCCCTGCTGGTTATAATTATGCCTTCTAAAGTAGCTTTACTTTGGTTGCCATGTTAGGTGGCTTTGGTGTAAAGGGAAATGTTGGGAACTGCTGGAGCCTTTCTAGAGACATCTCATGTGCTTGTTTTCTCTGCTTTACGGTAGACACTTGTTATTTTTATGTGTAACGCTACTGCTGCATTGGGGGGCTGTTTGGGAGGTTTCTGGTAAATATGGAGAGAGGGGCTTTTCCAGCTTGCCCACTAATAAAGCAGTCTGCTTTGTGCTCCTGGTATAAGACCTGGAAGTCATTTAAAGGATTTTAGGCATCCAGGATATAGCTGAAATGTGCCGTCCTTCAGCCTGGATGACAGCTATTTGGAGTCGGTTCGCTTGTAAACAGGGAGGTTGCTGTTTGCCTGAAGAACGCAGTTTTTAGAAACAGAGTGAACTAAGTATCTCAAATTGGAAAACTTTATTTTTGCCAGAAGGGTGGGGAGGAGGGTTTGGAGATGGCGAGCGTGGGGGAAGTGTCCTTCAGAGGAAGCTTTTGAAATACAGCAGAGGCTGTTAACTGCTGCTAGTGTTTTATTATCTGTTGAGTTTTTAGCTGTGAATTGCGAGGTTTGTGGAGGAGGACCTCACCCTGTCCATGTAGTTACTGGAACCAAGGTTCGAGCTGAACAAATGCCATCAGGAGATGGCAGCAGCAGGCCTGTGTGTGGGATTGGTTTGGGATATCGGGAGCAATCGAAGTGAAACTGCAGATTTTTATAATCTTGGTCCTGATAGTCTTACAAGTGGTTATCAGAAAAGCTTTTGGGAGAAATGAAGGTACAAGCGAAAGAAACCAAGTGAAAAGCTCCCTTTTTTTTTTTTTTTTTTTTTTTTTTTTCTTCATCTAACTAGCTGGTTTAAGAACGAACAATGGAACGTGCATCTGACTTTTTCTGGCAACATGGAAGGAAATAAGTGAGACACAGGATGCTCTTTTTGCAGCAGGGAGATGTAACTTCTAATGCTGGTGCCTTGGGAATGGGAAGGTGAAGCTTATGACAAACTTGTCCTGAGACCTGTAGCCGAAGTCCATGGAAAAGGGAGAAGGAATGGGAGAGTGTCAGAATGGTGCATGGCTCCGTCTGACCTTATTGTCCCTGCTCAGGCTAAAAAGTCCCTTGTAAATGTTTCAGCACTTTGCTGTGTGGCATTCAGCACGTCCATCAACTCGAGTGGCCCATATTTCTACTTATAAAATAAAGACATCAAAAGCCTTTGAATTATTTAGTTTCATTCCAAAACACAAACAGCTTAAGAATGCAGTTTTGCAAATGGTCTTTAAAATAATCTGTGTGTAAACATAAAGATACATGTTCCAAAAAATCATCTTGGGAGTAAAATTTTTCACGCGAATAAGAGTTTGGGAACAGTGAGGCAGGCTGTATGGCAGTACTATCAGGAAAAAATGAAAGCTTTGGGATGCCTTTAAAAGGACTTTGGTTTTGCATGTGTATGCCTGAACTCTGTTCTCCTCAAGAGGTTTTGATAAAGTTTCTCAAATTACAAACCCTGAATTACCAGTCACTTACACATACGGGTGTTTGTGTGAAACCTGTCTTGCTTTTATTCCATGAAGATATTTTTCTCCTTTAAAATGTTAGACAGGGTGAAATGGTAGATTTCAAGTGCAGATATTTCTAGCATCTTGTAAACGGCTTCTCATGCTACTACTTCATGATGGCACCAAAGGAAATCTTTCTGAAATAGAGCCATAGTTGGCATTAGAGATCTAGGAATTTGTGTGTCCCCATCACTGCTTAAAAATAGAAGCAAGAATTTATCTTCCTTTGCAACCTACAGGAAAAATAGCTCCATTAGTTTGAGGGTGTTAGTTTGCATGAGTTAAATGATTATTTTTTTTTTTCTTAGTCTGTGGAAGGAACTTAGAGAAAGCTATTCAAGGAAGAATTCCTTCTGAAGATGGTTCTTCAGCCTGCAAAGCTTAGTGTTAGCAAACCTTGAATTTTTCATCTGGAGTAATGAGTTTCCTGTCCCCTGCATTGTCTGCTGACAGCTCATTCTGTCGTGTAGGTCCAGCTCGTGTGGAAATTCTTTCTCCCATCACACCCCGGCTTGTCCTGTTTAGTTGCTTTCAGTGGCGTGAGAAGGATGCTGGCATTTTGTGGTTAGTTTTGATCTCTTAAATGTTAGTGACCTCTTTGCCGTTGGACCTCAGGTGGGGTAAGGAAAAGCTGCAGATGTGGTGGTCCCGTCCTGCAGGGGGTTCTTAGTACAAAGGCTTGTTTGAGTTTCAACTCGGTGCACATACTGAGTAGACGGCACATACAGAGTTTCCTCAGCTGTGATTTTGTTGTAAGATTATGCTCTTTTTCCCCCGTACAGGCATCTTTGCTTACCTGAACTACCATGTTCCCCGGACAAGACGGGACATCCTGGAGACCCTTATCAAAGGGCTCCAGCGGCTGGAGTACAGAGGCTATGATTCTGCAGGTAGCTTTCTATGAGCAACAGTGGTTATTTTTTTAATTTTGGCTTGTAACTGATGATTTCTGTGGCGTGTTTGTGGGTGGTTTCTTCTGTCTTCTGCTTTTGAAGAAAGCTGAAACACAAATTGAATGTGCCTGTGGTCAGAGGCTTGGATTAACTTTCAATATACAGATTTCTATAAATATTCTTGATGCCTGTTATCTAAGGCTTTAAAAATACCTACAAGATGACAAAGGGAAAACTCACTTCTAATCTAAGGGATTTCTTGCCTTTATTTGGGAGGCTCCGCAGGGGGGAGAAAGGGCACTGTAGAAAAAAGAAAAAAAAAAAATCAGCAGTATTTGTTTACGTACAATCCTGTAATATCCTTTGTGCACTTCACACTCTCTTCGTATTCCATGGCGGCGCTTAGGTGTGGGAATCGATGGCGGAAACGACAAAGACTGGGAAGCTAATGCTTGCAAAATCCAGCTTATCAAACAGAAAGGGAAAGTGAAGGCTCTGGACGAGGAGGTTCACAGTACGTATTTCCCTTTTGTTCCTTGCCTGCGCTCTTTCCTTGAAATGTCCTCTCATCTCATCTGTGTTTTGAATATCACCTCTTTTACCCAGAAACACTGTATTTCCAAATAACTTGTGTATAATGTGCCAGAGATGTAAACGCTGACGTATGTGCTGTGGAGAACCCAGTGATCCTTTGGATGTTGTCATGAAGTTACAGAGAAGTCCTGGTTTCTCAAGACAAATGAATCACGTTCTGTTAAAGTAAAATAGACCTGAAATACGTTTTGGAGAACAGACCCAAAAAACCCAAACAAAAACCTCCTTAAACTGGGGAGAGGGGAATTACTGGGAGATGGTTATCAGAGACCTAGAGCTTGGGCAAAAAAGAGAAATGTTGTAATAACTTCACCAGTTGAATTTTAAATTTTCATGTGTAATGCCTGTCCCAGCTAAAGCTCCCTGTCTCAGTAGCGATGGGCTAAGCAACTAAGTATGCACGTAAGTGTCAAAGTGGTGAGAACGCAGAGTGAGGTCTTCTGCATCTGTTTCCGCCTCTTTGTGTTCCCTTGATTTAAACGTTAAGTTCATTAAATTTGTGCACAGCGCAAAGAAACACAGGGTTGCTGGATGTGAAATACAGGTGAGCTGTGTGAGAACGGGAAGGTGCATTTCAGAGGAGTTAGGATCTCTAGTCTGCATTCAAGAGCTGCTGTGTCCTTGTAACTTCACTTTTTTTAACCCATGCTAGTGCTGCCCTCACGGACAGGCTGCTGCTTACCCAAAAGGAAGGTGGGTAGATCTAATCTTAGTCTAGAGAAAACCAGGAACCAAAAAGGACAGGCGAGGTGGTATGTGCATTACAGAAATAGAAGATACACAAAATATTTCTGAAGAAATGTTTGCCTGCTCAAGAAAATTGCAGGATATACAGTTTTAAAGAGATTGTGGAGACACTTGTGGAACAAAAGGAATCTTTTTTCCCAAAGAAATACCAATGCTAATGGTATGCCTTCTAGAGACGAGGGCTAGTGATGAATACTCTAACCACAGTGGTACGTAACCATGAAATGGGCTGGTTTGGTCACAGCTGACAGCATACGGCAGGTGACAGGATGGCACGGTGCACCCAGAGAGAGGAATTAAGGTTGAATTCTTTCTTAAAAGTTGTTTTTTATTTTGGCGGGGTGAGGAATGCAGGGAGGTTGCTTGTGTGTGTCTGCGTTCTGCATCCCCTGGAAACACGCTTGGTGGTTTGTTGGGTTTGCAGATTCTGTTTCCCTGTTGGTGTTGCTGTCCTGCGGACCCCGGAGGCCTGCCGAGACTCCCACGTTGACTTTGAGGTAGGGAAGGCCCCTCAGTACTAAAAACTTCTCTTACTTTTGCTGCAGAGCAACAGGACATGGACCTCGACATCGAGTTTGATGTCCACCTTGGAATCGCCCATACCCGCTGGGCTACCCACGGCGAGCCCAGTCCTGTCAACAGCCACCCGCAACGCTCGGATAAAAACAATGGTGAGTGTGTTTGCTTGAGGAACCGCGCGCTTCTCGGAAGGTCTTGGAGTGCCTGGAAAAGCTTGCTGCCGCCTGCCGTGTCACAGGGGAGGGGTGGCTGGACCCAGGGCACTGGGTTTATTGCAGGCCACGATGCCGAGCCCAGTTGCTGTGAAGCCGGAGGGGTTTGGCCTTGATTTCTGGCTGTGGTGAGGTATGTTCACAGCAGCGAACCATCTCGGGAAGGGTTGGGATTAGTGCCCAGAGGTTTGCTGGGTGCACGGGCACAGTGCAAGGAGGAGGTAAACACACAATGAAAGTGGATGGTGAGAATTTTCACGGCTATTCTTTGGAATGGAATATTGCATACTCCCCACATCCCCATTTATTTATGTTTTTTCCATAATCACCACCGTATGGAAGGGGGTTGGTCTGCTCTGTGCTGCTGCAACGTGCAGCTTGGTTAGTGCTTGGTGTAGCCACCCGAGGAGCAGCACCGACAAGCTGGCAGGAGGAGCGCAGTGTTTAATGGCTTCCAGCAGGCTGGAAACTGCCGAGTGTTAAAGTGCCTCCAGAAACGTTGCAGGATCTCGGTAGCCCTGGTCCCACCCGTGTCGTTATTGTCTGCTGCCATTACCAGCCACACCAAATGGGGCAGAGCGGGGACTCGCACCAGGAGGTGAAACTCCTCTCTTTATTCTGCCAAGTACCGCTTTTCACACAATAAAGCTTTGTGGTCTCTGCTGTCTGTGTTACGCGGCCGCGGGCGCTGGTGTGGGGCTGAGCGGGGCCTTTGCTCTGTCCCCAGAGTTCATCGTCATCCACAACGGCATCATCACCAACTACAAAGACCTGCGGAAATTCCTGGTGAGTGACCCCGTGTGTGCGTGACACACACTCCCCTACTCATACTCTCCCACTCACTTTCACACACTCCTACTCATCCCACTCCTCCACTCACACTCACTCTCCCACTCACTTTCAGTCTCCTCCATTCATGTTCCCCAGCTCATTTTCGCACTCGCACTCCTCTGCTTCGCACACTCACACTCACTCTCCTACTCACATTCTCACACTTCCACCCCCGTTCCCTCACTATCATTCACAGTCACGCTCCTCCTCACTCCCTACTCACACTCCCCAACCTATGCTCCCCCCCGGCTCCCTCAACTCGCCCTCATACTCACTGTCCCACTCATCCTCTTCCATTCACCCACCCATTCACACACCCCCTCTCACACTCACCTCCCCTCACACTCACCCCCCTCCACACACCCCCACTCTTACTCTCCCACTTGCACTCACCCAGTTACGCTCTCTCCCTCCCTCCTTCCCAGTCCCACTCACACTCCTCCACTTGTTCCCCACTCACATTTAGGCTCCCCCGTTCACGCTCACACTCCTCCACTCACTCCCCCACTCACATTCTCACTCTCACTAGTCACGCTCCCCCAGTCACACCCCTAATTATTCCACTCACTCCCTTTCCCTCCCCCGCTCACACTCATCCTCCCATTCACACTCCTCCTCGCTCCCTCACTCACACTCCCCCACTCATATTTGCAGACACAGTCCCCCCCTCACACTCCCCCCCTCCCCCCATATTCTCCTGCTCAGGCCTTTACTCTCACCCTCTGCTCCCTCACTCACCGACTCACACTCATTCTCCTGCTTCACACACACTCACCTCACACTCACGCTTCACTTCACTACTTGCTCTCCCCACTCACTGCCTCGTTCCACCACCCGCGTCATGCACTCACCCCCCACCCCCCTTACTCCTCGTTCCCCCACTATAGTCCACCCCTCACTACCCCATCCCCCACTCGCATCCTCACTTACACTCACTCCCCTGCTCACACTCCCCCAAGCACTTCCCCCACTCACCTCACACTCGTTACTCTCCTCCATTCACACCCTCCCACTCGCCCTCCTCACTCCCCCATTCCTGTTCTCACACTCCTTATCTCCCCCACTCCCCCACTGCCCACTCACTCTCCCACTCACACTCTTCCTCACTTCCCCCACTCATACTGCCGCCACACTCACTCTCCCACTCGTATTCTCACTCACACTTCCCCACTTGCTGACTCCCCCTCCCACTCCTCACTCCCATACTCCCCCGCACTCGTTGTCACGCTCAATTCACTCCTGTACTCACTCCCCCCTTGCTAACCCTCACTCCTGCTTGCCCTTCTCCACTCACACTCACTCTCCCACCCCCCACTCACTGTCCCACTCACACTCCTCCTCACTAACCCCATTCCCCACACTCGCTCCCCTATTCACACTCAACTCTCCCACTCACCCCCCCACTCCTTACACTCCCCTACTTTTGCCTCCCTCAGTCCCCACTCATTCTCACACTCCTTATTCCCCCACTCACACTCACCCTCTCACACACTCCCCCCCACTCTCACATGCTGCCCCTCCTCTTCCTCACAGTCATCACACTCCCTCCTACGCATGCTCAACTGTCCCACTTCCCAATCATGTTCTCACACTTACCCCATACTCACACTCCTCCTCACTCCCCACTCATTCTCACACTCATTCCTTTACTCTCACTCTCCCCACTCACACTTCCCTACTCAGGCTCACCTCCCACTCGCACTCTTCCACACTCCCACCTCCCTCCCCTGTTCCCCAGCTCATACTCACTCCTCACTCTGCCACTCACTCCCCAACTCGTATTCTCACGCTCACCTTCATTCACGCTCCCTCATTCTCCCACTCCTGCTCTCTCCCACTCCCGCCCCACTGGGTGCCCTCCTGCACGCTCACTCCCCCAACTCCTCCCACTCATAGTCATCCCCCACTCACTCTCCAACTCACACTCCTGCCTCCCCACTCATTCTTGCACTCTCACTGCCTGCTTGCCCTCCTGCACTCACACTCACTCCTCCACTCATGCTCACCCCCTACGCACGCACGTTGCCCCATCTGTAGTCACTGGTGCGCTCCCCGGCTCACACTCGGGGGAGCACTCGCACATGCACTCACTCCACATTTGCACTCAAACCCACCCCCACTCGCACTCAAACTGACTCGCCCCAGTCACACTCACGTTCTCACACTAAACACTCGCTTTTCCACTTGCATGTTCGTGTATGCTCCATCTTACACCCTGCTGGCACTCACCCTCGCACTCCATATGCGCACTCAGTCCCCACTCACACTCCCACCTGCGTTCACTCTCCTCCTCCCTTTTGCACTGTGGCCTGCCCTCGCGCACCCTCGCTCCCCCACTTGCACGCGCACTCTTCCGTTTGTGCTTCCTCTTCTACTTGCACGCGCTCTCCTCCTGGCTCTCCTGGACACTCCCGCTCCCTCTCACACTAACGGGGTGGGAAGGCAGGAAGGAAGAAGAAGGAAAAGGAATGAGGTGCACTGGATGGAGGAAGCTGGAAGGAAAAGGGAAGAAGAAGGGATGAAAGGGGAAGGAAGTGAAAAGAGGGCAACGAATGAAGCAAAGGGAAATGAGAAAGGAAAGGTAGGGAAGAAGGAATGAAATGAGAGGCAAGGAAGGGAATGAAAGGGAAACTGGAGGAAAGAAAAGGAGTCCAAGGGAAAGGGAAGGAAGGAGGGAGGAAAAAGAAGGGGGGGGGGGAAGGAAAAGGCAGGAAAGAAGGAAAGGAGAGGAAATGCAGGAAAAGGAGAACATGAAGAAGGAAAGGAAGGAAAGAAGGA
>VFFE01006906.1:210208-251647 GCA_008921705.1 Burhinus oedicnemus
ATGTAACACTTCTTATTTTTTTCACTGATTATCTGAAGTTTTTGTGTCTGTTGTTTTTTTTTTTTTTTCCCAATTGCACTTTCAGCTGTACAATCTATGGATCATTCTTTTGATGGAATATCCATAAAAATGGAGGAAGGTGCCTACCAGAGAAAACCTAATGCTTGACATTTCAGACAAATCCTCCAGTTCCTTAGGAAAAGAATCACAAATGAGACAAATATGCATTGTCTCTTTAATATGTGGTTATTGCTTTCCGTGTAGTGTAGTGAAACAAGCGGCATCATCAGAATTCCTTCTTGATCAGAAACACCAAGAGCGACACAGAGGAAAATCCACCCAGGGCACTTCAAATATTCTGATGTAACGCTCAGCACACGTGCAAAATTGATGACTTAGTGCAGGTTGTGCTGTGTACTCACTGCAGCTCTGATTATGGAAGGAAATAGTAAATTAACTTAAAAAAAACCCCACAAAACCGTGGAGTGAAACCCCGTTAGAAGGCTGCTAATAATCCTAATGCAAGCATTCTCCAAACTTCCTTCTGGAGTTCAGGTTGTCAGAGCTACGTCCTCCCTCCTGATGGGAGTGTGAATCTGACTTCCAGCTTCTGGTAGAAGCAGTAAGCTTGACCTGAGGCTGGAACTTACTTCCCTTTGCTGATTTACCAGGGTGAACCATTTTTAATTCGCATTAAGTAGTTAATTTTTGTAAAGGCCGAGCCATTGTATGTGATGAACTCGGTTGACAGCTGAAGCAGGAGAGCGCTCTTCTGTAAGAGGAAAGAGTCTGATTCCTAACTGCTGTAAATAAATGTGATTGCAGCCTCAGGCACTGACTGGGTGAAATGTGTGCGCTTTTGCCAGAGGAGAAACGAACCTCAGTTTGTTGAAAGGTGAACTATGCTTGTTCTCTGTTGGGAGATGGTTTACCTGAATCCAAACATTACGTGAGGTTTTGTTTCTTTTTACCAAATATATTTCTCTCAAGTCAGTGTGAAGTGCTTAGAGTAAAACTCTTGAGTCAAGTTAATTCCCAGGCATTTCAAGAATCAAAGTCCCTCAGCTTTCAGTGGCACTAAAGCTTTTCTGAAAAATGGACCATCTGAAATACAGATTTGAATGTCTTTGACTATAATCATCGTTTCATTAGCTGTCTAACACTGTCATCTGAAAACACCTCTTACAGAAATCAAAACTTTAATGCTGCTCAAGTAAACGTGGAAGAATCGATTAAGAAGCGGCTGTGTTAATGTGTGCTGTAACAGCTTTGCAGAACTGCCGAAAGCTTGGGATTGTCATAATGGAGAGTGAGGTGGTATCGAAATACACTCCAAACATACCACCCCTCCTCCCCCCGCCCAGTTTCTGCTATACCTGCGTTAATTCTCCATGATGTCTCCGTTCTTTGGTTTAGAAGAGAAAAGATAAAAAGATTACTTCAGTGTTGCTTCTAAATTCTAGTAAATGGGAGGTAGGTGCTGTAGAGCAGTAATCCAGGTTGTCTATAGGGAAATGGACAATCTATGGACAAATCCGTAGGTAACATAACAACCATAATTGGCTGATAATACTCACAGTAACTTTTCAGCCGCTCCTTGTGAAGTATACATACAGCGCGTGTGTATGTGCACAATAAGAACGTGTTACAGTTACCGCTCAGCGCAGAATCTGTAATACAGGAAAGCAATGCCACGTAATAAAGTCAATGCAGGGAAATGTATTTTGAGGAATAAAATTTGCATGTTTTGATCAAGTATGGGTGCTTCTGTTGGAGAATGGCCACTAACACCTTTGCTCTGTCCTTTCTCAGCAACAAATCAGTCTGTCTTAACAACAAAGGTGGTGTTTTCCTCGTTTACTGACTTAATAACAAAAGTGGAGGGCTCTGAACTGTTGGCTGAGTGGAACCTTCTTACTGAGTATCAACATGAAAGCAGTATTTTTTTCTTTACGTTTGCATTTACAGAAGTATAAATCTAAACATCATGAGCTTTACTTACATCACTGAATCAGATCGGTATCCAGTAGGTGAAACACATTAGAGCTTATGGAATAAATATCTAATAGAGTAACTTCAATGTTATTATTCATCAGCAGTAGTCACATTTTGCTAGATAGGCTGATTAATGCACCCCTCCCCCTTACCGTACCGTGCACAATGACTGCAAATAATTTTGTTGGAGCAGTAGATGTTTTGGTCCTCATCTGCGTTCGCCACTGAGATGTATTTTCTGCAGTTAAAGAGGAGGCAGGGGATTAGAGAGTATTGGGAATTGCCAGGGCACTTCAGAAAGGATCCCGGGGGAAAACACTGAACTTCTTTAAAGGTTTAGTACAAGTTTTTCAGAAGTTGACTTTTAGTCCTGTGTCCTTCAGTACACCTGGATACTTCCCTGGCAATAGCGTAAGGCTCGCAGCCGTTTACCAGCTGGACAGTTTTTGGATCAGGATGAGGTGGTTGTATTTGGTAGCTCAGGAACAAGGCCAAGTACTTAATCATGTATTTCCCGATCTGTGTCTGAACACATTCGCTCAGCCAGACAAAACCAGGTTTGGGTTACATCTGCCGGTGCTCAGTGGAACAGGGGGGTTGCACAGGTGGCACCTCTGAAGGAATTTCACCCAGTGCTGAGAGTAAGTGACAAAGAAAAGAGCAATCCTGCTTGATTTCGCAAAGCCTCAGGGAAGCCAGGGAAACGGGAGCACAAGAGAAACTTAAACTGATAAACCAGGCAGATTCAATTGGGAAAATGTTGGTAAATGTGAGTGCTTATAAAGCAGCTTGAATTCTCTTCTAGTGAAGCCACACATAAACTTTCATTTGAATTTTTATTGAGATTGTCCTCTAAACTTAAAATGCTGCACTGAAGTCACACTTGCAGACTTAATTCAAAAGCACATGAAAACCTTGCAAGCCCACTGAGCAAGGGCACAGTAGTACGAGCGCTAGTATGCTGCCCTCTTCCAGTGTCACCGTTAACTTCCCTGTGACCGTTCAGAGTGGTGAAAATAGTGCTTCATGTTGGTACTGTGCCTTGGGACCTCTGGTTGAGACTGTCATCGCAGCTGCGCTCCAGATGTGTCAGCACGTACCTAATCCTCCTGCCTTCTAGGGAAAGACAAGAAGGGAAGTTGCAACCTGTCTCGCGTTGACAGTACCACCTGCCTTTTCCCTGTTGAGGAGAAAGCTGTGGAGTACTACTTTGCGTCTGATGCTAGGTAATGTTTTTCAGTATCTTTTAGCGTATATAAAACTATGCTGTTTAAAGCTGAGGCCTTGAACAAGAGATGTGGTTTCTTTATGAATAATAGTAAATTATGTATGTGTGGCCATTACTTTACAAACATTAAGTAGCTGCCGTACGCCACTCTGAAAGAGGTGGATTAGATGAGAGTTTCTGTTAAAGAAAGGAACGCTCGCTTTGGAATACTGGTGTTACCCTTCGAGCACATCTGTTGATAAGACTCCAGAGGTAAGTGATAGGAAACCTGCGAGAGCACTGACCTAAATTAACAGAACAGATGCTAATTATCAGGAGAATTGTGTTGATTCTCCAGGGATCTCTGCACACATGCAATTCCTTTATCATCAAAGGTGGCTTATTTTAATCCCAGAGGAGGGAGGAAACTTGACAGCAGCCTTACCAGAACTTTTGGTTTTCTTTATATTATGGAAATGAATACTTGTTCCAGAAACGTAAAAATACTGCTGTGGTTGACCTCCACAGCTCTTCTTGTCAGAGCATTTTGGGAAGTCTTAGGACACCCTGATGTCTTCTGATTTTAGAGAGCTTTCCAGTCACTTGCCTGAGGTCAGAGCAAAAGCTACTAAAATGGGGAGCTGATGTATTTCAGTACAGCTTGCCTTGTTCAACTAAGAGAGAGTACAGACTAAAACGCGGCCAAAGATTTTAAACCCCACTGGTAATTCCAGTATCGACATCCCCTAAGTATACTGCAGGCAGGGAAGGTATTCAGTAGTACCGAATTCTTGGAGCGTTTCTAAGCACATCTCAAAGTACTTTAACAGGCGGCCAAGCTGTCCCCAGTTGTACAGATGGGAAAATGAGATGCAGGGAGGGACAATGGCTTATCGCTGGAAACACCAAGAAAGGACTCTGCACCTACAGTTGAGCACCCTGTGTGCTAGGGCAGATTTCTGTCTTCCTGACTTCTACTCCCTAGCTCCTAACAGTTAGATCACGCTGCTGCACATGCTGCATTGTCTAAGGAATTCATAGTTTCTTCTTAAAGCAGGCACTGAAATCAATAATCAGGTAGGTGGAAAAACTGCAGTTATAGTGTCAGTGTGGAAATGTACTTTACAGTACTCATTTTAAAAGACATTCCATTGAAATGAGTAACTTTCTTGAATCAAAAGCTGTATGTTGGATTATAAATAGGGCTGCAGCCCTCAGCTTTCTGTGAAGAATAATGTCTTATGGCAAACGGTGTATGCTTTTATAGTGCTGTCATTGAGCATACCAACAGAGTGATTTTCCTTGAAGATGATGATGTAGCAGCTGTGGTCGATGGCCGTCTTTCCATCCACCGGATTAAACGCACAGCAGGCGATCACCCCGGACGTGCCGTCCAAACCCTGCAGATGGAACTTCAGCAAATTATGAAGGGTAAAATCTCTTGCATGTCACCTGTGTAGATGCACGGCTCCTCCTTGGAGTCACAGAAGAAGTCAGGTTGAAAAAGTCCTCTGGAGGTGATCAGGTCCAATCCCTGTGTTAAAAGCAGGGCCGAGTAGATCAGAGCATTAAAGGGCCTTGACTGGTCGAGTTCGGAGTATCTCCAAGGCCAGAAACCGCACAGCCTGCCTGAGCGCCTGTTCCAGTGCTTTACTACCCTCATGGCGAAAAAAGTTGTCCTTGCAGCTAATGGGACGTTCCCTCTAGCTGCAGACACCGCAGCGAGGAGAGATTGTGGGGCTGAGGATTTTGCCTCCTGCTTGGAGGCATCCATTTTGCAAAGATTGCTCCCTAGCAGGCTCGCCAGTCCAGATCTGACCCTTCACTGACACATTCCAGTAACCTGAATCCAGCTCTCACGATGAGCTGATGCTTTGGCAGAAAAAGAAGCATCAGTTCAATAATCTCTGACTGGTACCTGGGCCTGTCAGTGACTCTGGTCCAAGCTTTTCCCTCTATACATAGGAAAAAATGTAAACTACCAGGAGGTAATTGGAAGTGTTCTCATTTGTTTTGTTTCTTTCTTTCTTTTATAGGTAACTTCAGCTCATTTATGCAGAAGGAAATTTTTGAACAGCCAGAATCTGTTGTTAATACAATGAGAGGAAGGGTCAACTTTGACGATTACACTGGTAATTGAGATTAACCCTCCTTTATTTTTGACAGCTCAGTATCTAGTAGTTATTCACAGTAGTTATAGAGGAGGAAGTAGGTGATGACATGGGAGATTAAAATCATGCTGATGTAAGACCATGTGCGTGTCTCACAGGGAGCGCTGCCAGAATTACATGCACTGGGGGCAAGATTACCTTTTGTGGTGATTTTTTTTTTTTTTTTCCCCAAAGTCATTGATGGAGATTGTAACACGCTCTGTGTTGGCACCAGTAATCTTGACACTTTCTGCTACCTGGCCAGCCTAATTGTTCTCTCTGAATCTTGCTTACAGTAAATCTCGGTGGGTTGAAGGATCACATTAAGGAGATTCAGAGGTGTCGTCGTTTAATCCTGATTGCTTGTGGGACGAGTTACCATGCTGGAGTTGCGGTAAGTGGTCAGTCTTCATCTATTTGCAAACTGTAGCTAGAATTGAGCAGCGGGCATGGTCTTGCGTGTGTCAAGCAGGTTAAGGATCGATGTAAGGTTAAGATTGAGCAAGTACGCACTGACGAACGAAGACTCTTTTGAAGGCTGCATGTACCAGACACTTTATTGGCCAGCAACAGCAGTAGGAAATGAATGCTGAAGAACTCGAATACTTAAGAAAATGTTGCCTGTGACTTTCATTGCTGTAGAAGGCCTTAAAAAACCAAACCTGCTCTATTGTAAAAGACAGTTGGCAGGGGAAGAGATGATACAAGAGCAGAATGCAAATGCTGCAGCAAGGTAAGGGCCGCCGTCAGCCAGACAGGATTTCCTCCTTTGCTATGTACGCAGACAGCGATGGCGCCTGCTTAGAGACATCTCTGTGCTGGCCCAGTAAGTGGAGAGGTGTCGCTTTGTACCTTGCAGAACCACGGGCTGTGCCTACAGCCAGCGGGTGATTTTTGTTTTGTCAGGGCCTGACCTCATCCTTGGTTAAAATGCGATGGCTGGAGATGAAGCCTTTTTTAGATTGTAGCTTGCCAGCCCGTAATGTTGCAATTAAAAGTACTCCGCAACTTCGTAGAGGAATCTTTTAGCTTCTTTCAGAAATGCTGCAAAACACAGTTATGTTCACTGATTTACAAGGACCAGAAAAAAAAATTTTTGCTCATCTTGGCTAGCTCGGTAAGATAATGTTAACAGTAAGCCATCGACTAGCCAAAACAAGTTTCTGGCTTGGCCTAGATACAGGTGGTGGTTTCAGAGTTCTTCACTGATACAAGTTATAGTCTGATAGAAGGACGCTGTGTATTTTTTTTTTTTTATATATATATATATATGCAGTGTTATGTACTTACTTAAGAACAATCTCCATGTGAGGGAGGAGTTGGCCTTACAGGTTTTTTGTGGTGCCAAAAGCAGGGTCACTTTCCACAGGGGTAGTTGTGTGACTTGAGTGTGGGTATACTGAGTAATTAAAATATAATCCAGCACTAATTTTCACATGGTATTTTGATAGTAATATTTTCCAGTGTGTGGCAACCAGAAGGCTTTTTTGTACTCCAAACACTTGGATTTTTTTTTAAACACGATGTAACACATAACTTTCTGACATCTCCTTTTACCAGACCCGTCAGGTTCTGGAAGAACTGACTGAATTACCTGTTATGGTTGAACTAGCCAGTGACTTCTTGGACAGAAACACCCCTGTCTTCAGAGACGATGTTTGCTTTTTCATCAGCCAGTCAGGTATGGTCTCGCCTTACCGCCCACTCACTCCTCTTTTTCCTGTAAATGTCAGCTTGGGAGGGAAAAGGCAGTAGGGCCAAATTCTTGCGCCTGCCTGTAGGATTGCGTGTGGTACGCGTGAGGGGAGAAGTTGGCACACACATACTAGAGATGTGGAAAAAAATAGAGTGGTTCTGCTCCCGTCCATCTGCGTGCCGGTGCAGAATTTTGTTTAGCTGAGTCTTACATATGGTAACAGTGGTTTTGTTTCCTTTCTCTGTGAGGAAATATTCCGTCAATCAACAGACTGAAAAAATGCTACTGAGCTCTGGGTAAAGGCAGCTCCGTAGTTTCTTTTGAATAGTTTTAGTTCTCTAGTTAAAGCACTACCAAACACCAAACTATATGCTGGATCAGATCCATAAAAGAAATTAAACTATTACACACAATTATCAAAACATATAAAACCACCTTGAAATATGAGATAAAAGACACGAGCATAAAAAAAAACGGTTACATATATCGCATTCAAAATATTTTCAAGGACAACTGCAATACAAAACTACAATTATTTTTTTTTCCTCTTAGTTGCATTTACCATCGTAGATTTTCATAACTGATCTTCAGCTTTGATACTAAAACTAGTTATTACTTTTTCTCCATAGGTTAAAATACTTTTTTTGGTAGCAATTTTTTCTTCTCAGTATCAAGTAATTCAGAATATCCTCTCTTTGTAGGGGGCTTGTGTAAATGTTTGATTTTTCCCTGGGTTTTTGGAATACATGTGCAGATGTTCTTCCTTCCCCTTAGAAACGGTACTGTCCCAATCTACCCAGGAACATGACTGAGGGCACACCAGGGGATGCCTCTTTCCCCCTGAAGTGTTGCATGTGGCAAGCTAACCAAGATTTTCCTGGAACCTGAGCTTGGTCATCAGGCAATACAAAACCAAAGTAAATGCTGAGCTCAAATAACCCCAGTTCCCCCCACCCATAAATCTGTTTTTCTAGCCTTAGATTCCCACCCTACACCCCTTGCTTTAAGTAGTGCAGCATGCAGAGCAGTTTTTATACATTGGTGTGCTGAAGGAGAAGCGCGCTGAACTAACCTCGGGGGTTTTTGTTCTCTATTGTCACCTTACATGAGCAGGAGTATGCAAAAAAGGTGTGTCTGGTTAGGACAACAGCAAACTGGGAACACTAGATGGAACACACGGTAGCTTCTATTTCTAGTCCCATCTCTGGGACCATCAGTGCGAGGTTTCCCCCCTCCCGTCATGTTTATTTAAACCAACTTTTTCTGCTTCTTTTATATCTAGAGGTTTTGAGTCAACACATTAAGTGAAGTCTGATCTAAGCCAATCTAAGTTTGCATAGTGCAGACAATTTTGAACAGGAATAATTAGTTCAGACGTAACCTCTTTGGTAACAGATTTTGCAAGCTCTCGTGGTGTTGGTAAGCACCATCAGCAGACAGTTCCCTGGGTTTCAGTGGCAGTAAGGCGGTGGCAGGACTTAAAAGGTGAGCAGTAACTTAATGCCATTGCATCCACTGTACACTTCAGCTGTCCCCAATATGTGTTTTCCCCCCACCCCACCCTGCCCCAGGTGATTTTTCTATTAACCAGGAAAAGGAAGAAAGTTGTTTTTGTTACAGCAGGTGCACTTGAACTGCCTTTTTTTTTTTAACCATAGCAGAATACTGACTTTTCCTGACACCAAATACTATTGTTAGGCTTTGTGTTTTCTAGATTTCACCGTCTTCTTTTTAGGGTTACAACCCAGCATGCCGGGGCTGAAATAACTACTGACTCCTTTGACTCGCAGGCAAATAGAAACCTCTGAGATTCTGTTTTGGAAGTCACTGCAATTTTCCATCTGCAGTGGCAGCAGTAACCGACACTGAACTGCAGCTTGTCAATACCTGTTTTTTCAGGTGAGACAGCAGACACATTGATGGGTCTTCGGTACTGCAAGGAGAGAGGAGCCTTAACCGTAGGAATAACTAACACAGTTGGCAGCTCTATATCACGAGAGACAGACTGTGGAGTCCATATCAATGCAGGACCAGAGATCGGGGTTGCCAGTACCAAGGTAAGTCACAAGTTTATAGACCTCACTGATGATTATTATTAATGTTACTGAAACTCCTCCTGACAGTGTTGGCTATAGCATGGGTTCTCTGTTAAATGCTTTCTATTCCCTTTTACTGGTTGATTGTGATGATTGTGTAGTTAATCACCGTGTGCCCAGCAACACTCTTCATTTTCTTTTTCTTGTATGTTGCAAAGGGCTTTTTTTTAATTATTATTTTTTTGTAAACAAAATATTATGAGGAAGCAATATTAAACATCGAAAACAAAGGGGTCTCAGAGGGAAGAAGTCCCTAAGAGGCAAGAATTCTCTCCTCTTTGCCATCATTTGTCTTGAGATGCAGACTCAGTTTAAACTAAGGTCTAAAGATGAAAAAGGATATTAAAAGACAAGATTATGGAAGCTTTGCCTGCATGTAACTGCCTTAACGGCACTGCTTTACTGAAGAAAACGTGATGTTAAAATGATACTTTTGGTAAATGGGGGAATGGTCTTTTACAGAAAACCAGGATTTATGTCCACCTAACAGAATTATTCTGTGGTCGCTGCATCTGGCTACGCGTGATACAGTATTAAATAACTTGCTTTGCTGCATTTCGTTTTGATGAAGTGCTTCTGCACGGTGAAATCTGCTTTGATTTAGTTATATTTAGAGGCGAGATGATGTCAATCTGTTACATAAATTCAGCCAAAAACCACATTTGAGTTTAATAGTTCATTGGGGAATTTGATCACGGAAAATTCATGAGTCTGTTACAAGAAACTCTTGAACGAGTTGTTTGTCGCTGGGTTGTTTTCACATAGCCAACCTTACAGTTTGGAGATAACTGAAAAAGGCATTTTCTCTCTGGTGATGTGGGGAGTTACCAAAGTTGTGCGTATATGAAATATGAACTTGAAAAGATTCTGCCCTAAGGTTGTCCAGAACTTCATTTTGAGAGCATAATACAAACAACCCAAGCATTGTTAGCATGACTGCTAACTGCTATTTACTTCTATAACCTTCAACTGCACCAACACAAAGTAGATCACATTCCATATCAAACTCTGCTGAGCAGCGTAACTGAAGCTTTTCTAAATTCCTTCAGAGCTATTTAAACCTTCTCCAATATAGCAACATGAAAGTTTGTTTGCTTATTGTTTAGGAACAGACAGAAATATTACAAACCTTAATCTTCTTTCTAAGCAACTCCAATCCCAGCCTGGCACCACAGACTATTTCATAACGTTTGTCTTAAAAGGTCTTCAGAGGCTAGACTTTGCAGTAGCCGTTTGGTACTGTGCCTGAAATGAGTGTTTTTGCAAATAGAATTGCCTTAACTTGAGCACTCATGTCACTTGCTAGTGCAGATGATTTTTCCCCAAAGCCAGTGCCACCAGTCACTATGGTCTTGTAGACAAATACAGAGCCTTACCAAGGTGAAGAGTTCAGAATCTGTCCTTAAAGAACTGGGGTGGGGAATCACTTACTTTTTCAGCTGCCTTCGATGTTCCTTGAATGTGGTCCAAAAAAATTTCGGCTAGCTGTCCTGTTGCGATGGGCAGGCGTTAGCGGTGGGCTTCCACTGTGCACCTCCAGTCAGCAGGTCTGCCCATCTTCAGTGTTTTCAGCATTTACTTGCACTAAAGAAGGACACGGGTATGGTCACAAAATAGGAGTTAATAGTTGCCAGGGAATCTTAGAAATATTCTATTTTGCTTGTTGAATCTCAGTCTCTTGGAGAATAAGGAGACGGTGCCATTGCGTGCCTCCATTTGAGATCTGCCCTGTGAACTTCACGTTCATCTCTGCTTCTTAATTGGAACGAAAGCTGCCATTTGGTACCATGTTAAGAATAAAGTCAACAGCTAGTCTAGGGTTTTCATGTAGTAGGTGACAGCTGTTTGGTTACTGTTGTAATGACGCGTTTTCTCTCTCTCTCTCTGCACTTATTAGGCCTATACCAGCCAGTTTGTCTCTTTGGTGATGTTTGCTCTGATGATGTGCGATGACAGAATTTCTATGCAGGAAAGGCGCAAGGAAATCATGCGTGGTCTAAAGGGGCTGCCAGGTAGGAAAGTGCCGCATTTCCTGCGTCTCACCAAGCGCAACTCAGTAGCACAGATGAGCTTCAGCAGTGCCTGAGCTTTGCTTTGAAAGACTGAAGGGATCACATACGTGCAGTGTTGCTATTAGCAATGACTTCTGCAACCGCGTTCTCTCCAATGCCTTCAGACCACTCAATTGGACTAGCAAAAACTAGAGTCCAATTTCTATGCAAGTCGCTGCTATCTCTGTATTTGAAGTATAAACAGTGTATAGTTTGAGACGCACAGGCATATAAGTACCACAACCGCAATTCTTCTCTTTCCTTCTAGACTTAATTAAAGAAGTGCTGAGTATGGATGATGAGATCCAGAAGCTAGCCACAGAGCTATACCATCAGAAGTCTGTTCTCATCATGGGACGTGGCTACCATTATGCTACATGTCTTGAGGGAGCTTTGGTAAGAGATTTCTTTATTTAAAGCTATGGACTTCAGATTTCAGCACAGGAAACAACACGTGGCTACAAGTTGCTTTAAAAGCAGCTACCAGCTATGGGGTGTCGGCTGACATTCCGGGTCGAATACTGGTGTCCCTGCCCATGGCGGGGGGTTTGGAACTAGATGATCTTTAAGGTCCCTTCCAACCTAAACCATTCTGTGATTCTATGAATAGCTAAAACTCACCGTAACGCTGCTGAGACTTCCACTTAAAGATACCCAAGTCACAAACCAGCCACAGACTGCCGTGGGTTGAAAGGGTGTATTTTCCACATTCACACTGGGAATGCTTTACTGTGACAGACTGGGCACCCTAATAAAATCAGTTCTTTGAACTGTTGGGATGGCATTTCCAGGAATGCTCAGCATCCAAAACTGAGCATGTACTTTTTAAAACCTGTATATTGCAGGTTTTACCTTTGAGGAGTTTCCTGTTGTTCTAAGTGCTATCACCCACTGGCATGAAAACGCTTCCTCTTTGCATTTGCCTGCCCAGCTCAAGACGGCGATGAGAGATACGTTGGCTGATGGCAAATCGTAAGGCCTGGGGTGGGTTTGGTGTTAGAACTCTTCAGCATTGATGGCCTGCAAGCAGCTCAGCCCAGATGCACGACCTAGGTTTTCAGGCTGGCTTGTCTACGTACTGCATCTGAGGAGAGCCAGAACGCATTTTTACAAAGTCACAAAGAAAGTGGAAGAAGCCACAGAGATGGTTAAAAAAAAATTACAAGTTTGCCCAGAGCTCTATGAATGATTTTTTTTTTTTCCCCGTCTAGAAAATTAAAGAAATTACCTACATGCACTCGGAAGGGATATTGGCAGGTGAGCTGAAGCACGGTCCTCTCGCGCTGGTGGACAAACTCATGCCTGTTATCATGATCATCATGAGAGACCATACATATGCCAAGTGCCAGAACGCTCTCCAGCAGGTCATCGCACGGCAAGTAAGTACCTAGAAAAGTTTACAGTGCATCAGAAATGTTGCCTTTATATGAAAGCGGTTTACAGGGCACCCAAACACTAAACCTGAGCTTTAGTGTCACTGCCTAAAATGTGAATTCAGTAGATATTCTGGGTGTTTCAAGTGCAATTTTGGCAGCAGATTGCAGAAGCCTAGTGTGGTTTGTTTACCCCTTAAAATATGCTACAGGGGTGCCCATGGGATGCTAAGCTGTTTTCTTCTAAAGTAAGAAGTTCTTGCCACTGGTGGGCTGAACAGAAGTGAGAAAAGACCCTTCCAGACCTGTTTTTCTTCAACATTTCTCTTTGTTGCAGGGGCGACCTGTGGTGATTTGTGATAAGGAAGACATCGAGACAATTAAGAACAATAAGAGAACAATCAAAGTCCCCCATTCAGTGGACTGTCTGCAGGGGATCCTGAGCGTTATCCCCCTTCAGCTTCTGGCTTTCCATCTTGCAGTTCTCAGAGGATACGATGTGAGTAGAGTATTCCTTCCTTTCTGCACTCCTGTTTGCTATCTGCAGATCTGGAAAAGATGCGTTTAGGATGTTGGAATTCTGTGGGGGTTGTCTGTATAATTGCTTGAGCTACTTTAGCGACCAGGTTAAATGGTAGGACCTGGCAATTACAGAAGCTTCTCGTGAACAAAATGTCAAGGCAGTCTAGTACACTTGGCCGAGTCTTGGGCGGTTTGCGTTTGGATGTGTGTCTGTTTTCTGGTACAAGGGTGCGGTTTCTGGAGAGCTGGTAGGAAGCTAAAATGAAGGTAACAATCCACAGGAGGATGTTCGACAGAGTCTGTTTGTGTTAGGTATTTGATCTTAATACAGACACGGCCTCCGCCTTTTATCACAGTGACCTTTTATCGTTGGAGCACTGTGACAACGTAGACTAAAGGGACTAACTCACTCCTTGGTTCTTGTCAGAGGAGTTGTAACAATTGAGGTTTATGGACTTTTTCTGCACCGATTATCCTAAATTAACATGAAAATATGTTCAGTCATTTCCAGTTTAAACACAGAACAAATGTTCCACACATTACAAAGTTATACACAAACAAAGTGTGTAAATACTCACAAGCGTGTTCTTTCTCCTCCCTCTCTGCAGGTTGATTTTCCAAGAAATCTGGCCAAGGCCGTAACTGTAGAGTGAAAGATCATCTGAATCATAGGGGCAAAGGGGAATTAAATGAAAGACTTTTTTTGGTACCAAAATAACTTGATTTTGAAGTCCCCTAGGTAAATCTTATTTTGGTAAATCATTGTTTGTGTACAAGATCACCGCAATTCCATTACATTAGTGATTGTCAAATTGATTCCACATGCTATGTCAATAGCTTTGGGGTTTTTTGAACAATAGACTTCCATGAAACATATTAAATGGTTTTCTTTAAAGATTACAGAGTCTTCTAGGTAAGGGGCCCTCCACTTTACTTTAAGATAATGTCATTGTTTCTTACCCAGTGTGGTTCATTCCGATTGTTGATGAGAAACCATTGAATGAATTACCTGTCATGCTCTCAGGCAGTGAAGCAGGATACCAGAATATACAACTGGAACAAGAGCTGTTACTGGTCATGCTTGTGCAGATATTTTAACAGTGAACAACACTGTAAACAAGCGTTTGGGGTCAATTTCTGCCTCATGTACAAAAGGGAATTCAACTGACCTGTCACAACCTCCTAAATTTTAGGCCTGTGGTAAATGGGCTAAGAAAATAATGTCGCTTCAGAAGGATTTTATCTATGCCAAATACCTAGCAAGTGACAATCTCGTAGACGCGGTGGGCCACGAGGCACTGTGTAACACCAGTGTGTACCTGTAGTTGTGCCCGTGAAGACAGTGGAACTCACACCTTGGAGTGTAAATGGAAGCAGTGGCTGACTCGGTATGGATGCTTACCGAAGTGGGGAAAAGAGAGGGATGTGAACAGTGCTCAGTTTGTGCTGGTGTTTCATTGTTGCTGTTGCGGTTTGTTGTTTTTTCTTTTTTTTAAACAAGTGTCTTCCTGTGTTGAGGATTTTTCCCCTTGAACTGAGCACTGTGGCACTATGAACACATCCTAAGGAACCAGCTTTCTGCTGCTGCAGGTCGCTTACTAGTCTGAACGCGTAGAATAAAGTTTCTACCTTCTATGTCTCGGGCAGAGCGATGGCACAAAAGCTCCCTTTCTGAGGCTTACTGCGTTAGCCAAAGTCCCTTAATGAATGCATGCGTTCTGGTTTATTTAGGAGCAGTTTGTATGGGACTTGTGTCAAATTCAGCTGGTTTAAAATTGGAGGGGATAAAAAAGGCTCGATAGACACGACAGAAATATATACCTTGGTAATAGTTTTGAAACAAGCTTGCAGAGAATCAGAAAATACACCTTCAAGACTTAACGCTGACTTTTTCAAAGTCATTAAAGGGCAGTTAGCTATTTATTTCCTAATGCAAAAAGGCGGATTTCCTGCCAGCTTCATAGGTTTGGGATTAGCTTTACACACGCACCATAAAAAAGAAAAACACGCTACAAGGCATAAAGCAGTGCGTGCCAAGTGCTGGTGAATATTCCAGGTCACTTACTGCCCCCAAAGAACTGCTTTAACAAACGCAGTGCTTGGGGACTGTCCGCTCCCCTCCAGCCTAGCGCTCCTTGCACAGGATAACTATCGCTGAGCAGCAGTAATCCGGGCTGACTCGTACAACGGACAACGACTGCTCCGACCGAGGGGTTTCCAAAGAGTGCGTCTGCAGCAATTCTACTTTATATAAAACCGCAGCAACTATTTCACTTCAATTCAGTATCAGCTCAAGGCTTAGTTTTATTATGAGAATGAAATGCTGCAAGCCTGGAAACAGCTTCTTGAAACCAATCTATGTATGTTTATTAATACATTGTATTCAGACTATTAATATTTATGAACGCATTGTGCTGCCAGTGTCTGTTTAAGAACAAAGTGGTAAATATTGCATTTTATTTATACAGCATTTGCTTACGAGGCGCTGACTCGTAACAGTTACATGCCTCTGCCTAAACATGACCAGTAGACTTCCCTGCTTCGTTTGAAGACGATACTTGTCCTTAAGAAAAAAAACCAACGCATGTTCAATGCTAACAAGTTGAAGACAGTTCCTCTCCCTCCTCCTCCCACTCAGCTTGCTTAAGAGAAGAGAAACTGTGCAAACGTTTCACATGGAGGGCTGGAACGAAGGCAGGGATCCACCCCCCCCCGTATCCCCCCCAGCACAAGGACACAAGGACTTGCAGTATCACATCCTATGCTCTCCTTAGCATGGGATCTAATGTGAAAGAACCCTGCAAGAGAATTATTTTAAGACCTTTTTCTCCTATTCCACTCAAAGAAAAGCAGCGAGCGTTGCTTTTATCTAGCCTTGTACAGATGATTGTCCGCTAGCTTACCGAGTCTCCTAGCAAGCAGGATGGTAGACAAGTTACTATTCAGTAAAAGTTCGATAATGCAGGCTGTTAAATATTTATGAAAGTAAGTTGTATACAAAGAGGACCAAAGAACAGGAGCCTAAGTTAGAAATGTAAGTAAGTCTGACACTCTCATGTCGGGTGTAACTGTACAGATATTGCTGAGCTATTTGGTTTTGTGCTGTGATAGACAAATCCTTATTCTTTGTAATTTAAGGCATTAAAACTCACGACAGATTCTCTATGTCAGAAGTAAAGGTAGTATCCCCCCCTCTGCATTCTGCAAGTTGCCAGCAAACTGCCTGAAATGTATAAAACTCTGCCTGCCAAAACAGAGGTTTAGTCGCTACTTGCAACGAGGCTGTCGGATGTTGTAATGCTTAATGTCAAAGAATGCTGTGGAGCACACTCGCTGTGAAGAATTTCTCTGATGAGCATGGTAGGGAATCCGTTAAGCATCTCGTTGTTAATTGCCATGCCTGTGTGAAGTGAGAATGTATAAAGGACTCTTCTTAGCTTTCCTTACCTCATTTTGTCTAGATGTGTTGCATTTTGATGAAGAGATGATGTTTCTCTTTTCCTTAGAAAACTTTTAGAATGTCTTGTGATATTTATTAACAGCCAGTCAGTCTTCTGCTCTCCAAAATGAATGTTTTGCTTACTGAGCCAGTAAAATTCCCTCCTTCCTAACTGAGGTGTTTCAAAATTCAGTAGCCCTGTCACTAAAATTGAGCCACAGGTAAATACAGATTAAGGCCTTTGCCATTTGGAATAGCAGCTGCCTATCACTGTGTACTTTTGTCAGAGTTTATTTTGATTTCACCATTTTCCTCATCTATGTCTACAGAGGCTTAAAGGGAAGCACAGGCCCGTAGGTCTTAGGGTTTTGTAATTACCAAAGACCAGAGAACTTCAGGCTCAGCACCTGTTTCTGCCTAACAGATCTCAAAGTCCACGCCGCTAGTAAGGTTCTTCAACACACTAGAGGAAATTAAGTTGCGCATACTTCTGTCAGAAATGTTTTCCCTCCTGGCTCTGCTGAAGAAAGGCTACAGCCGGTTCCTTCCTGAATTTGTCAGATGAGCCAGTACTGTCTGCGTGCATGTTCTTACAGAAAGCCCAAACCAGTATTTGGGTAGCCGTGTCCTTGTAAGGTGCAACAATGACATGGCAAATGCCATCTCCTCTTTAGCATGGTCTTACTGACATGAAGGTAGTTACGTACCACTAACACGGGGATGCTCCTCTAGCCAGAAAGCTGCCTTGACACCCGTATTTGTGAAGTCTCAACCCCTCTGTGCTGAAAGAGCTGGAAAGTGCATGCAGACCATTTCCGAGTCAGGTGGGAGGGAGCTCGTGGATATGACACGACGCGTAATCCTGCTCAGTTAGGAGTCTTAAGACTAGCCTAGACACACTAGGTTTGGTTAAGCTGCAGATTGAAACATCTAAAGGCATAAGGAAGACCAACGCGTTAGTGCAAAATTCGGCTGTTCTCTCTAGCTGTCACAAATAGACCTTGACGCCACAAGTAGGTGCCTGGCAGCAGCATGTCGGATGGAGGGAGGGGTTGAAATCAGCGCTTGAAGTAGCACATCAGTGTTTAGCTGTGGCTAATTTTAGATTCTACCTGAATGTACCAAACTTGCCTCAAAGCATGGAGTCCCTCCTCTACATCAGAAACGGGAAGAAGAAGAAGAAACAAAGAAGCATTTGGTTTGAATAAAAGGAAAGAAAACTATTTGCCTTCAATTCAGTTTATGTAAATAGACATTTGAAGTGGCAAATACCACCATTTCTTCCCTTCTAGATCTGTTTGCCTCTGCCTGTACATATCCGGCTGGCTTGGTTTGTGGGGACCAGTCTGTATCTTGTTTCCTGTTGTGTGCTGTACGCGGAAGATGTCTTACTTTTGTCGGTAGTGTTTTACAATTTGGGTTTTGTCTTTTTGCTTACTTTTTTGTATCTCATCCTTTGAATAAAATCAAGTGCCCTACATTAAACAAACGGAATTACTGGTCTTTAGTTAAATCCATTTAAGAATATAACCCTTATGAAAGTGAACGGCAGTACGTACAAAGCAGAAAAACACAGGGCTTAACTCACCTCTCCTAACTGGCCGGACTTTTTTTCCATGTCCGAGATAGGAAAGGGCAGTTGAAATATAGTCTAACCGTGATTTTGCCACTAAGCAAGAAGAAAGCCCATAAAATAGCCCTAAGGCAGAACAGTCGGTATTACCTTCTGTACCTTAATTCTCATTTAACTACCTTTTTTCTATCACCAGGCGGGACATAATCGGAGTCAGCACAGCCCATACATGACCCATGCACACATTCCACAACTTTTGAAACTTATGGTTTCTTTTTCAAGAATGAAACCTGTTTGGGTAAGGTACAGACAGGCTGCTTTGCAAACCCAGCAGTGGAGGACTAGGACACAGATGCTGAGCTAGTGCAATTAAGTGCACATTCTTGTAAGACAACAGCTGGGGGCTTAGAGATTGTTCATGTCTAAAAAATGCCTGGATAACTTTGTAAGCGAAACCCACAATGACAAAAGACTGTCTGAAATTCCACCCCTCCTCCAGTCGGAGCCATTCATGGATTAATTTCCTCAGGGACCTTCACCTCTCCAGGGGAAGAGTATCAAACACGATCATCTATTTTCCTAGATAAAGCGAGCAGCTTGGACTTGCTCTTCTCACAAATACCTCTCTGTTGTGGTTTCAGCTGGGATGGAGTTAACTTTGTTGCTAGCAGCTGGTGCAGTGCTGCGTTTTGGATTTGGGATGGGAATAGTGTGGTAGCGCACTGGTGGTTTTAGTTGTTGCTACGCTCCCAAGGCTTCTTCTGCTTCTCATACGGCCCCACCAGCGAGCAGGCTGGTGGGCACAAGAAGTTGGGAGTGGACACAGCTGGGACAGCTGACCCCAACTGACCAAAGGGATGTTCCATGCCATGAGATGTCACGCTCAGTATATAAAGCTGGGGGAAGAAGAAGGAAGGGGGGGACATCTGGAGTTATGGCATTTGTCTTCCCAAGTAACCCTTACTCGTGATGGAGCCCTGAACACCTGCCTGCCCACGGGGAGCAGGGAATTAATTCCTTGTTTCGCTTTGCTTGTGTGCGTGGCTTTTGCTGTACCAATTAACTGTCTTTAGCTCAACCCACGAGTTTTTCCTCGCTTTTACTCTTCTGATTCTCTCCCCTATCGCAACTGGGGGGATGTGGGGTGTGTGAGCGAGCGGCTGCGTGGTTCTAGCTGCCGGCTAGGGTTAAAACACACCACTTTCCTATACAGGTACCTGTATTAAAAGGTCACAAGGCTACTTTTTAAGGCTTATTTTGCCTTGAAACAATGCGGATGTCTTTAGTATCACAATACAAGTCAGTGCCTAGGCAGATTTTGGGAGCAAAACTGTCCACTTTTGCTTGCTCAGATCCACAAAAATAAACAGGAGTTCTAGCTTGTATTACAGTCATAAACAAAACCAGGTCAAACAGCTTTAGGCTTTCATTGTCGTAGCTGTAGGTCACATCTGCTCAGGACACAAGAGGAGCAGGGAATACTGCAATGAACCAGCACGGAAAGCCGGCTGTGTGCAGAATCCTCCCAAAGTGACCCCTGGGCTGCACCATCCCCAGTCGCTCATTTAGCACAAGACTATTCACTAAGGCTGTACGCCGCAAAGCAGAGTTGAGAGTCTCGTTAGCTGCTGTCACGGAGCTCTCTGCGTTTCCAGTCCCACCAGGGAGGGGACCAGGGACCCCCCGTTCTTTAATACCTTCCAAGTGCTAGGGAGCTGTATCCTAACAGGTAACCACGAGACCCTGCCAGTGTTCTCATTTGCTCCTTTCTCCATCTGGGCCATCTAATCACACACATTATATTTAATTTAAGCTAATAAAAAGGGCAGTGAGAAGACAAACGCAAAGGGACACATCCAGGGTCCTTAGCTCTGGCTGCAAGAAAGCCATTTCCTTAAATCCTGATGAGGCTAAAAGCAGTAAGACAAGGGGCAAAGGACTTGCGTGCCCTTTGCACAGAAACTCTTCAATCCCACATAGAGTTGGGCTCATACGATACGACATTTGAAGATAAATAAGCTCCCAGAAGCTAAGTGAGATTTACAGACAGGCACAAGCATTTGGTTTGAGTAAATTAGACTAGGTTGTCTGCTCCAAAGCACTCCTAGGCCCCTCTACAGCAACCTGCGTCCTGACATTTACCCTGTGCCCACAGCGTGTGGGCGTTCAGCACAGCTTCAGCGCTGAGCCTCAAGCTGCTGACTATCCATATTCATGCAAGTTTCTTTAATTCACCTATATTTACCTTTTCTGCTCTAAAGCAGTGCTCACCCTTGCTTGCAGGAGTACCGTGCCTAGCCAAGACCCTGGGAATGGTGTTTATTCAAACACCGTATTCTCTTTCTGCTAAACGGGTTTTCACCACTGCAGAGCACACCTATAGCCCCACACAATAACTGCTTGCACGGAAAACACCCAGGTACGCCTGGGACTAAACACCATCCACCCCCGTGAAAAAAGCCAGTTCTCAGGTCACTGTAAGATGCTCGATGGGGAAGCAGCAGTCCCTAGGGTACGCTACAGGGAATTCTTGCCTCAGATCCCTTTTGGACACAAACAAGTTTGGAAAGAAAGTGGTACACAACAACATTTTTTCTGGACATAGGCAGAACAAGGAGGGGATGTTTAGCCTGTAAGATTGACTCCCAGTTACCAGGATGCTATTTCACAGAAACACTGAGTAGCAGCAGAGCCATTCTTACACACGAGCCTGATCTGCTGCGCAGGGCAGGCTGGTGCTCGTAGACCGCACTTCTTGATTTGAGAAAAGCGACCATTCCTTACGCCACCTCAGAAAGAGGTAAAACCCATTTTCTAATTTTTTTCCCCTAAGAAAGCAGGCAGCCGCAGTCATTACAGTGGTGCGAAGATACCCAAAGTGAATGAACTACCCTACTTTGTACAGAGACCAGCAGTACAGAGCACGAAGCATTCGGTGGGGACACCGTTACCAAGTGGACAGCCCAACCCGCTGAGCTTGTGGGTTCTGAGCTCCTGGTGGTTTTGCCAGCCCCACAGCATCACCGTGCAGAGCTATAGCAGCACCCCTTGGCATTCAGAACATTAACGAGGAGGATTTACGGGCCTTAGCTTTAGCGACAGCTGACCAGCCTTCCTGGGAAACATTAAAAAATGCTGTACAGGGATGGAAATTCATCTCAGTGGAGCATCCTGGCCAGTTCCACTGTTGAGTAGCTGCCTTCCCCGTTGCCCACACACCCTCTTTACTGGGCTGCTCTTCCAGCATCTCTTTGCTGCTATTACATCTATTTCTGAGTTGCCACATTTCCAGCTCTTACAGCTCGGAAGGTCCAACAAGCAACACGCTGCAACAGCTCGGCTTCGTCTGCCATCTCGGCTACAACTCCCTGTGCAATCTCTGCCCACGCTGCCCCTGAGGCCACCTCAACCTTCCCAGCAGAGGACTAACAGCACCCCAGCAGCCCACGTCACTCTGCACAGCCTCATGCATTTCATTTATCAGACAGGAGAGCATCACTGTCCCTTCCCAAAGCAGCAGGAGGTACTGCGTTAGTGGCACAGTCAAACACAGAGGGAGAGACTGCACAGACGCTCATCGGAGGCACAGCCGGCGCTTGTGCTTGGACAATCAATCTAGCTTCTTCAGCTCCAGCTCAGACATAAAAGCAAGGTTTCCCAACTACTGCAAGCTTGACCCAAAAGCTGTCCTGTGTGCTTATGAACAGGCTATTTCTGACCTATTTCCATGCATTTATTAGCTGATTGGAATACATTGCAGGCATTTGAAAAAACAAAGAAGAAAAAAAGCAAGCTGACTTGCCAAGGTGGTCCATTCAGTGGTGAAGAGGTTACCCAGCCTATGAGGAAAATCAGACCCACAAATCAGACGTGACGGGACTCCTTCCCCCCTCCTCAGTCTCATTCTTTATTGTTTAGGTCAAATAAAATATGTTCCCATGGTCCTTACAAATTCCTATGGAAACAAGTTTAAACAAACAAGCTGCTAGCCTGCGTCTGGACAGCGAGCAGCAGCATTACTTTAACACAGGATCCGAAAAGCGGCGGTGAGCCCAGACACACTGGAGACGCTCACAATACCACCACAGCTCAGAGTTAAGAGCCAATTAGGCTCCCAAGGGCTCCCCTGCATCGGGAGATACATGCGGACCATGTGCAGGGCGGGCGGCAGCAGAGCGGGCCCGGCCAGCTCATTCTGAGCGGTAGGAGGGCGCCCAAAGACCTTATTAAAGAAAAAATTAGCCTGCACCAGCAAACTCCGCACCTCGGTCGTACCAAAATGATGCTGCAGCTCCTGCTAAAGGGAACAATCAGCAAACATGCATGGGATGCAGCTAAAACCTCCCTGCTCCTCTCATTTCCATCTCCCAGGTTAACCTACACTAGATGAGAGCGTGTGTCCAGGCACAGGGGATGCGCGGGAGCCTCCCAGACGTGCCAGCTCTGCCTCGACAGATCTCTGCATCCCCAGCACACCAGGGCACGGAACACAAGAGTGCTTGCGGAGAATGGCAGACTCCGGCAGCCTCTCCACTTCGGTGGCACCACACACACCAGCAAGTTGTTGCTAGGAAGGAAACGGCGCCTCTCCTCCCTTCTGACGCCAGCTGCCGCTCGAACAAGCCTTCCCCAAGCTCACAAGCGAGTGCTTTCTAGCACCCAGTACTGGGCGAGACAATGTCTTCCTGCACAGCATGAGTCACGTCGCATTGGCAAACACCAAGGATGTGCCTGGAAGTTGGTTTCATAACCAAAGCTATCAGCGGCTACCAGTGCATGGCTACTGGCACACCCACACTGGAAAAACCCTGCTTGAGCTACAAAATCTCCTCTTCAGCACTTGCAGCCCCACCACGATACCAGTGCAAGAGCCCTACCAGAAGAGACAGAATGGCCCCTGTGGTCACCAGCTGGACCGCTCTGCTGTAAACTGTGGCAGGACCTCACATTCCTTCTCGCATTTTTTTGCGGCATCTCCTATTCTTGGGAAGACATGCTTTTCCAAGCCCAGCCAGAAACACTGCTGAAAATTAAACATCTCTTCTATCCAAACAGCCCCAACTGGTCCACCCTGGGAAAACTCAATACACACACGCCCCATGCCAAGACAGGACGTTCATGTTCAGAGGTCGACCTCGCTGGTAACGTAATATCAAGCCTGTGCTGCCAGCTATCGCCAGGTGGAATGTAGGGGGGATTTCAGAGTTGCACAAAGCTGGGAATTATGCACACAGGAAAAACTCCGACAGAACCACACTGCCGGGAGTCACAGGTTTCAGTGACCCAGCGAATGTGCATGACATCCCTCACCGATCGCGTTGCTCAAGGAGAACAGCAGTCCTCATCCCCCTCCTCTCCATAGGTCGGGCTCGAGCCTACAGCACAGCCACGTCATCTCCCTTAGCATAACTGGCAGACAGCCTTCAGGAAGGGCTCACGACAGGGCTTAAAATGTAGGATGAATTAATTGCCTCGAGGACTGTCCCTGCAGGACCACATCCAAGTAAGGCAGGGGGCAAGCGGGTCTTGAGGCCGACACGAGTTAACCCAGAAAGGCACCTGCTTGCGAGCGGAGCAGCTGGGGTTAGGAAGGAATTTTGGCTGTGGGACTGTATGGACACGAGAGTTTGAGTAGGGATCAGCAGGGACCGAAGCCATCTGCCCCTCATCCCTCTCCAGGTGCTGCCAGCCAGGAACAAGGGCTCGTCACTGTCCCGAGCTTCATCCCGGGCTTTGCTAGCCTAGCTGACAGGGGGCAGGAATGGGTTCAGGGAGCCCCTGCAGGCTGGGTCTCACCTTGGTGAAGCCGCAGGACAGTTACCTCCTGAAAGGGGATGAAGGCAGAGGCCTGGGGACAACCATCTCTCCTGCAGGCACTGCTGGATCCAGGAAAGGACATGTGTCCTTTCCCCTCCTAATCTAGACTGGGAGGTTACTGTTCAGTCACTAGATGCCACTTTGTGTAAGGTGCCACCGAAAGGAAGGCACGGCTCCTGGTGAGCCGGCGAGACAAAGCGAGAGCTCAAACCTGCCCCTAAACCCTTAACTGAAACACTAACCCTGCAGCTTAAGATCTGTCACATCTTTCTAAGAAGTGTTCTGTACCTCAACACTTCACCCCTCCCGTTTGGGTTACCACGTGTCCAGATGGTATCGTGGCCAATGCCTACATGGAAAAGCAATAAAGCAAGTAATTTATTTGTAGCTGTCTTCAATTTAATGCACCAGCTGGATGCGACCAGCTGGTTTGTAGCAGGCCAGCAGCCAGGGGGTTGTGGATAACTGGAGGTACACTGGTCACAGCTCTGAGAAAAACTGTTCTTGAGTAGATGTGGGTGGTTGCTATTAGCATAGGGGAAAAAAAAAAACAAACCAAAAAAACCCAACTGCAGCGAGACCTGGGCTTTAACACTGTGGAAACATCAGCTAAGAAACACTTTTCTCATCAGTAGGAACAAGCAGTGAAACATTCAGTTGGGAGAAAGGCTCACCAGCCTGGGAATGCTGTGGTCTTTGACATTTTCTGCTTGTTCCAGTGACTATGGAAAGCACTATATAAAGACCTGTTCCAAAGGGAAATATCTGCCATTATTCTATGGCTGGAAAAAACAGAGGAAGAACTACAGCTGCTGCTAAGGCCACGTAGCCTGGGTGGATGCTGCTTCCCAGAACAGAAACAGGTAGAAAAGCCCAAAGCGAGGGGTCATGTGTGACTCGGGCAGTGTCAAAGCAGCACCCAACCTGGCACAGAGCCTGTAGCTGACACTGCTAATTACGCTGTCGGTATCGAACTCAAATGAGTTTGGGAGTTCACGTCCCTTCAGAGCCACAGCTTTACCAGAGGCCCCGTGCAAGGTTGTTTCACAGAGAAACACCAGCCAAGACCAGACCAGTTTCAGTGCTGGACTTGCAGCAAATGACTCAGTTTCCAGCCTGCCCAGCACGTTTCGACAATAACTGCATCTCGGTGTCCCAAAAATACAATCTCTGATTCACAAACACCCAACCTCCCTCTAGAGCTGCACAGCTATTTGCAAACTCCCACCGCGGTCCCAAAGGTGCAGAGGAGGTAGCATTAGCCTCCGTAGTCGTTAGCAGATAGGCAAGAAAGAGAAGCGGAGCTACACTACGTCACACGTCCCTTGAGAGCAAGGATTAACCCCCTCATCATGCCAAGTTTTTCCTGTAGTATCTCAGTTACAGTGAGTAATCCCATCAAGTCTGGATTGTTATCCTGCACGCACAAAGTCCTCCTTTGTTTAAGCCCAGAATTAACACCACAGAAAGCAGATACCCTTATCTCCGGGGTTTTTCAAACCCCACGCTACTTTTTCTGCAGCTGACAGGGCTGAACCACGGGCTGTCGGCGGCACTGCCCCCGTTCCTGGGTGCCGGATCGGCACTCCTTCCCGCAGCTGGCGTCGAAGCGCAGCCGCACATCCCTGCTCAAAGGGCTGTTCTTTTCACGGCTGCCTGTCCTTTTTGCAGGTGGATCGCATTGCTGCCTCCCGAGACTGAACGCCATCGCCGCTTCGCCACTGGGCCAGCAACTCGCCTCCCGCGCAGCTGTCCGAGAGCCTCCAGGAGAAGGAGCGAGAGGGGTGAGCCGCAGGCAGCCAAAACAACGTCCCTGGGCTGCCACCTCTGCCCACACTCGAGGGCCCTCCCTGGCAGCAACGAGCATCAGTCAGGTCCCGTCCGCTCTGCGCGGCACAGGCTGGCAGCCCCAGGTTTGAGTGTTTTGCACCGAGTAAGGCATAGAAGAACCCCCTAGATAAGTGACAGCCACCAGATTGCTCAACTTGCTGGTTGCATTTTGCACTGCAGTTCTTGCCTTGTTTTTAGGTTTTAAACAATAAAAGTCTCCAAAGATGTCTTGGATTTTTAAAGCAAATGCCAAAAGCAGAGCATTCTGCTTTGGAGATGCCAGTTTGTCTGTCTTTTTGGATGGTTTCTTCCCTTCTTGGCTTCTGCAGCCTAAGAAACAAAGCCAAGTTCATGACTCCCCCTTGGCTCTCCCTTCTTTCCCTGTTCAATGACAGTTTTGATGGCTTAAGTCTGTGTTGCTTTGACTTGAATTTCTAGCCTGCATGCTAGCGTGGTAAGGATGTATCTTATATAGACAGCACGGAAAGGCTGGACCTTTAGTCCTTGTGATGGTTTTGTCACAAAAGCCTGACTGGACAGCCCTGCATCTTGCTTCCTATGTTTAACACACCAGTCCCACGCAGACAAGAACAGCTAGCCAAAAAAATACAAAACCCAAACCTGCTGAAATGTCCATGGCAAGCTCCTGGGAGCGGAGAAAAACCATCACCTTCCATATGATTAGATTAGAAAACTACAAAACCAGTATGAGACACATAGGAGCGGTGGCTTGGTGTTAACACTGTGGGGCTGGGATGTCAAGAAACGCCTCTTGGCCCGGTGAGGAATATTGCATACAGTGACCATCATCACAGACAGGCTGAGGACACAGCTAGGAAGAGGCAAGGGGTCTGTCTTGCAGAGGCATAAAGCTCTCACTGCTATAAACCCAGTGGATTATGAATTCCTGAAGGTATCGAGCACCAAGTAAGCCAGAATAACCCCAGATCCCACTTGGTCCCTGGTCACCGGTCAGAGATCATCACTGTCGGGGAGTTATCACCCCAGAAACAACCAGCCAGATCATTTAGCTGTGACAATTACCAGCATTTTGCACATGCCATGTTCACGTGGATGCCGTTCAGGACAAACTCTTTTGCAAAGTGCTTTGAGCTTTGATAACAGATCTCAGCGAGGAAGCGAAGGACGCGTTGGTGTGATACGAGGCGATAGTTGAGGCTGGCTTACACAGCTACAAGATTTCGAAGGCAGTAAGTCTGGGAGACTTCACTTGCCTTCCTCTGCTCGCAGCCTTTTGGAGTGAAAGATCAAGCTTTTCTGTTTTTAAACACAACCCAAGATGTTCAGTCACACACCTCTAGGCACCAAAGCTTTAACAGACCTGTGATAATGCCATGAGAGAGAGGTGGGTGGCACGGTTATGCCCAAGGCTGTTCACAGAGACCTACACAGGACCTGCCACCACCCCCAGAGCGCCTGCAATCTGTCAACAGCAGGTTTACCAGGGTCCCCATTTTCCTCGGGGCACCAAAACACGCAGCGCACAGCCTGCCTGCCAGGCCCCCAGCACACTCAGCCGCGTCAAGTCTAGCAACACCAGTGCTCTGCAGAGTATGGAAAAACCCTGGCACACGGGCCGTTTAAGTTATAAATCAGTCCTTATCCCAATTCAATGAATATGACCTAGAATCTGGGAAAAAAAAAATAAAATCACCTAAAATACAACAAATGAACACCCCAAAACGTTTAGGCTAACCCAGACCATTTTGACTGGCCTGGGCTAGGAAGCTGCACAGGCAGTTCTGCCTCCAGACGAAGGGCACATGATAAAATTAAAAGACGTGCAGACAAAGCTCATTCTTTAGCGGAGGGCAGCCTATTGCAAACAAGAGGAAATATTAATTACAGCAGCACTGCAGAGGTAACTGAAGACAGGGGGTGAGTTTTCTGCCTGAGTCATAACACTGATTTGCACAGGCACCCAGCGGCAGCACAGATGCTTGGGGTCTGATGTAAGACGCTGCAGAAAGGGGGAAATCTTTCCAGTTGCTTCGGCAAGCTTTGGATCAGGCTGCGCAGGGGAGATGTGGGACTGCAAGAGATCTCGTGCCTCCAAGCCCGGGGTCACCATGCCACCTAATCCCACCCTCAAACCAAAGGCTTGCTCCTAAACCAGGGCAGCATGCTCCTGCTTGGGCACTGTTCCACGTCAGCCCTGGAATACCCTTGCTTTTCCTGCCATCTGAACAAGAGCATGGCTGCTGTTTGCCAGAACCACATTTTAGGATAATAAAGGACACTTGTGTGTATGTGAAAGTAAATTTGTCCTCTCCTCCTTTGCGCTGTTTTCGAAAGCCTTGCGCAAAGGCCTAAATAAAGAGGCTGAGCAGCTCTCTGCATACTTGCATTGGTCACCGTCGTACAGGGCACTCGCTCACCGACACCACGGCCTGGATCTAGTACAACTCTGCTCCTCTGATAGAAATGCATTTAAAAAAATTAATACAGAGCAAAAAATGTTTCCAGACTGTACCAGCCTAAATTAGACTGACAAAACAAAGCTGGAAAAAAAACCCCTTGATGCTTCCCCACAAAACTGAAGCACCAACAGTGCCGAAGCGTGTCCGGAGGCTGCTTGAATCCCTCCTGCAGCAGTTTGTCGGCAGCATAACCAGCAGATCTGCTCCTGCTGCAAACCTGTGCAGCCGTGCAAGACACTGCTCCTTGAGACAACATCCCCCCTCTTTCGTGGCCTAAAGATCCTCTAAACTTCTGCCACAGCCAGAATATGTTCCTGTCTTCCCTAGCAGCTGTGAAATCCTGCAGCATTTCTGCATTAGCAAACTGCCGCATTTTGAACTTGCCAGCACACGAGAGTATCCCACCCCCAGCTGCAAACCCTACCGAGGGGGGGGTTGAGTGTGGAAATGGCTTTCAGCACAGCTCATCCCTTTCACAACTTTTCTTCTACAGAAAGGGAGGTGGAGGGAAAAAAAAACCCCAAACCGACATCCTGAGCTTCCAGTGAAGTGATTTATCACCGAGCTGGCTGCAGACAGACAGACGCACATCACCATTGCAAACGAGTCCAGCCTAACTGTCTCCCCAGTGGAGTTAGCTGCGATTAAATCATATTCCAACAACGGCAGAAAGGGAGGAAAAAAGAAGTCAGGAATTTTTGCACAGGAAGTACATGGAAGAGGAGGGGAGAGGATTAATCAGGAGTGGCCTATCAGGGGTGAAAGCCACTACCTGTTTACTGCTCTCTGGTGCCGTTTCTGTCCCCCTGCAGCAGTCTGGGGCAGGACTTTATTGCCACAGGGGCACGTAACTGCTGGGAGCCGGGAGCCCCCGTTGCCAGCCACAGGCTCGTCTCCCGGCAGTGAAATCCCTCTCTCGGCGAGGTCTGTGCAAGCTCAGCAAGCCCAGAAGGAGTTGGCATTACTTGAATCCACATCGTGTTTCTGTGGGCAAACACATGTTCCTCCGAACAAAGTGGGGAGCGCAGGAAAAGGAACACCCTCACATCATTCGCTATAGCCTTCCCCCTACGGGCAAGGTCTCTGGCACACGAACACACTGCCTGTGATAAAAACAGCCCAAACGAACTTAAAGACAATTCTGTGTTTGTTTCCGCTCAGAATTATTTAAGAGGATTGCACTAAATGTATTTAGATCCTGAACTGATTTTATTCACAGGCAGGGATGAACCAAGGACCAGGACCCCTCATGGTGGCAGCAGAATTCCCATCTCCACTGCAGGAGGAGCACACCATTGCACGACACACAGTTGTCCCCAGTTGTCACTGGCCTAACTGGTGGGGGGAACCACTCAGAGGAACTATCCCACAGCCTCCAGCCACAAGCACCCATCAGACTCTTCTAAAGAAGGGATCCGTAAGGCTGTATGAAAATTACTTGGCTCTGCCAAGCGTGGCATGTTTTAGACATGTGCATTAGAGCCTACAGAAACATTGGTCAGTTTAAAAAATACATTCAACCTTAAAAGGCCTCCAGTAAAAAGAAGAAAAAAAAAAAAAAAAAAGGGTTATTTTTCATTTTTGGCCAAACCACAGTTTTCAGTAAATACTCTTTTTCAGATAAATAATTTGTTGTTGTTGTTTTTAAACAAATAAGAGTCGCTTGTTAAAGCCCAAAATCAAATTACGTTTTAGGGAAATGAAAACATTTCCCTTCGGCTTTTCATCAGCATTCCCCTCCCCGCTAAATACCGTGGTAAACACAGACAAGAAAAGACGACCTCCAAGAAAGAATCCTGCCTCTGTGCAGACAACTCTACTCTGCAAAATATCAGTGGTCTCCAACAGCAAGTATTGCAGCTCTGTGCCGTGCCCTCGTCCCCCGCACGCTCTGCTCCGGGAGCACGGCCCCGGCTCACCACCAACCTTCGGAGCCACGGGGAAGTTTTGTTTCCTCCTTGGCAATCCTATGCAGAGATTTGTTTAAACTGGTTTTTCCCCCGGCTTTCAGAGCTCTTCTGCTGCTGGTGCTCTGAGGCATCAGCATTTGCAACAGTACGGTTCTTTCTCTAAATCTAGATTATTGCGTTCTCATGACCTTCGTCTGCTAACACTGAAGTATTAAAATATGTCATAAGTTAGTGGGCTCCCTACCTACTGTTCTGGTCAAGATCTGCATTTATCCTACTGAATCAATGGATTCTCTGGCGGGTTTCCAGCAGTTCCTGCCTTCTTTTTTGTTTCTCACATTCTGGCCTGTTTCTTATTTATTTTATTTTATGTTGTGGGAATGTAAAAATGTGCCACAGTGGATTAGGCTGGTGGCCTGGGTGGTCCAGCACTTGGCCTCAGCTGGTGTCTGTTTTGGCCAAATTGTTTCAGTAAGAAATCATTTTGAAGAGGTATAAAGCAAAGGCCAAATCCTACAGTCCTTACTCAGGCAAAATCCCTGCAGACCAGTGAGGGGCAGGATGTCCCAGCGCTTAGAGCATCCACAGCCTTCTCCAGACACAAGCCCCTTCTCCTCTTCAGCCCACTGCAATGCAGACACGTGCGTCAGCATGGGAGAAATTACCTCCACAGACAGGAGTCCTGTAACTCTGCCCATTCGTGGGGATGCACAAATTAAGCAAACAGGAAAATCTACGCTAGAAAAAGGCACAGATAATGACGCAGGACTCCTCTGATTTATGCCACCCAGCCACTGAGGGGTACTTAGCCCTAAGACCATAGGCTACAGGAACATACGTGTGATGATACTGTATTCTGCTGCTCCCCAACGGATAGGAGGCATCTGCAAATACATCTCCCAACAGGGCACGGTGCAGGCTGGGTGGAGACTCTCCGTATTTCCCTGGTGCTTTCTGACTGTCTAAACAGAATAGAGAAAACCCTCTCACTCCGGAGATCAACAGCTGCCCATTGCTGCAAGAACAGGAGAGAAACACTGAGCACAAAACTGCTCTGCTGCTGCTTCCAACCTGCTCGCAGCAGCTCCTTTGTAGAAGACGGACGGCACAAAGCAAACGTGGCATTTCTCTGGCATTCACGCGCATGCTTCTCTCCGCTGTCTGGTATATATGACACATGAGGCCCTTCTGTTTTATGAGGAAGTTTGTTATTGAAGGCCAGGCTTGGAAGGCTCTAAGCATGGCTGTGGAGTCACAGCTGGAACAGGCATGAGATCAATATATCTGGAGACAAAGGGAAGCTCTTGCCAAGAGAAAAATCAAAAGTTGTTTTGCAAGGGGAGCCAGATTCCCTTCTAAGGCATCCTATAGATGAGGGCCTAAATCCCGGAGTGCTTCTCTCGGCCCAAGTCCTACCGTACCAACCTCCCAAACAGACATCAATACTACCTGGAGGACAAACGGCGCCTTTGCAAAGCTCCCAGTGCTGCTGTGGCCTCTCCTACCCGCACTGCAATGGGAACAGCACACCCATGGCCTGCCGTGGAGCATGGTGAAATGAGGCTCAATTAGATCCATTACATGTGCATGCATCAAGATACTTTTGTACCATCACTTCACACCGTGTCCCAGACTACTAAGAAGCCTGGGGAGTTTTCATGGTTTGCCGAGGATCTTCAGATCATAGGATACAGTTACTGACGCTGGTCCTCCCATTTCCGAGATCCTTCTCAGGAATGTCTGAAAAGCTTTTGGCTTTGGGAAGAAAACCCAAGCCCTCGCTCCCCTTTAACATTTGCCTTTCATTTGTTCCCACATGTCAGACAGAACAGCCCTGCACAGGGAACTCCTTTGTCTGCCTGGCCTTTGCATGGAAACAAGACGGGATGGGGTACTGATAGCATCCAGTCACGATTCGCAGCCAGAGCAGGGCTTTCTTAGTCACTATCTCTGATGTCTTCCATTTATAATGGGCACTCTGTAAAACCTTGCCAATTTGGCCTCAGATAAGTAGATAGAGTTACCTCCATATTTGCAGCATTACCTAAACTTTCCCCTGCCTGCTACAGAGAATGTTTGGATATTTAAAGAACCAGCAATCTAGGAACTAATCCTGGGTTTCTTTTTCAAAAAGCCCCAAAAACTACGCAGTCGTGTCAGCCCTAACAGAACAGCGACAGAACCGAGATCGAGCTATAGGGGACGGCACTACTCAAGATCCTGGCCCCAGGTCCTACTGCGAGGCTGAAGGACGCCGGCACCATGAGGGATGCCCAGGCTCTTGCACAAAGCCAGCACCAGAGGGGGGTCAGAAGCACAAACCTCTTCAGCAAACATGTGCAACACCTGGTTCAAGTCATTAACCATAAATGCCAAAAGAATGTGGAAACAGCTTGTTAGGCAGCAAATGGCCAGGTTTTAACTATTAAAAATAAAAGGCTGTCATCGTAGCCTGTTATTCCAGTCACCTGAGCTCCAATTTTATTTCTGAAGCAAAAAGTGCCACCAACTCTGCTCCAGAAGCTTCCTCTTTATATCCCCCAAATCTGGCTTATCCCCAAACCTGGGGGATGTGGGACCCTATCCATGCAGGGCTGCCCCTTGGGTCACACAGATTGCTGCTGTCTGGGAAATGGGTGGCATCACCAGTCATTGGATAGAAGTGTGGATGCACCTCCAGACTGGTTTGCACACAGGGAAGGAAATCGCACGGGAACCTGATTTCATAACGTCACTGACCTCGGCCAGGGAAGCCCTATTGCTCTGTAAAGCCAGAGGGACTAGGAACAAAATTACCAAAGACTTTGGTTTTGTTGCCTCTGAAGACTGATGGTGCCACGTGTACTCTCAGTTCACCCAGTGTCACGGTCAAGAATTAAAGTTGCATTTCTATCTCACTGCATTATTTGGGTCAATGCAAATGACATAGTCTCCTAAGAAAGCAGCTTATAACATCTCCTGCAACTGAAAAGAAGGAAACAATGGCTTGCTGTCATGTTTTGAGGACAAGCTATTGTCATAGGAGTCTAAGCACCTATGCAAGGAATCGCTCTGCCAACAACTACCTCTTTCATCCTTGACAGGCTATTTACCTCCACATCCTTCTCTAACAACAGCAACAACAACAAAAAATACTTACTTTATTTTGTAAGTCACTCTGAGCCAATTATTTTCACCAGATTATCTCAAGCAGGCTACGGGAGCAGTCTGGACCAAGCCATCTACATCCCTACCCAGACAGGAACAGAGGCAGAGGCAGACAAGTGAGAATGACTTCAGAATTTGACCTTCTGAGCTGGACTGTTAAAAAAAACAAACAAAAAAACTGTCTGATACTACTACAGTTATTTCAATACATTTTTAGCAACTGCAAATCTCTCCAGTTTCCATGACAGCCTGTGAAACAGGCATCTGTAATCGCTATTACTTTAAGCCAACAGAGTATCTCACGCACACACAAAAAGACACTAGTCTTACCCCCAAAAAAGTAACTACCATCAAATTCACACTGTATTGCGTCAAAATAGAAATTCCCAAGTTCTGCCCTGTGGGCTTTTTTCTGGCAGTCAATGGAAATGCTGCCCATGTATCTCATGCTGGCTCCCTTGGCTCCCTGCTGCTGCACTGCATTAGAGACAGCTAAAAATACCTTCAATCCATTCCTAATATTTTTTCCACATCTGCTGTTGCTGTAGCTACCAGAGAGCCTGCTATGCCATTCTGAATAGGGAGGGCGAGGCACTTTGCTCAGCCACGAATGGTGAAGGAACCATCCAAAACCCATGATCTCTCTATTAAACGCACCCTGTGAAACGCTCCCAGCAGTTCCTCTGAGCGCAGGCAGGATTTGCTATGGTTTCCCAGGAGCAGAGGCAAACCTGGAATCAGGCTCCATTAGCAGCAGGGGCTCTTCCCAAACCAGCAGCCACTGTCCCCATGAAATACACCTTTGGCGACGCTTAGCTGGATCCCTGACCCTGCTCCTGGTGACCCCCCAGCCCTGCCCCACGGCTCTGATCCCCACCCCATGCCAACAGCACGGGTAAACATTTGAACATCAGGGCCAAGCCAGGATGCAAGTGGCTCAGTGGAAGAAAAGGAACCACAATTTCTGATTTTCATTTGAAAATGACAATCTCACAGCCCAGCAGGCTGCTTGTGAGCCCTACCTTAAATAAAATCTGGGAAACAAAACCAGCATTCTCAGTTGTACCACTTCAGTCTGGAGCTTTTGAGATGTACAGAAATTTTAATTTTATCTGAACTCAGGCACTGCAGAGCCAAGATGAGTCAAAAAATCTCACTTTCCCAGAGGATTTTTGCCAGCTTTTCTTAAAAACAGTTCAAGGTTTGCCTACATGATTCTACTGCCCAGGGAAGTGGAGGTATTTAAAAGACGGATAGACGTGGTGCTGAGGGACATGGTTTAGTGGTGGACTTGGCACTGTTGGGTTGATGGTTGGACATGATGATCTTAAAGGTCCCTTTCAACCTAGATGATTCTGTGATACGCAGGTCACAGCAGTGGCAAGATAGGATATTACATAGCAATGCTGACAGGCAGACAAACCTTTGTAAGGCTCACATTTCACATGTCCCCCATCACCAAAAACAGATTTAAGGAATGCAGACGTACTCTATTTCTGCCTGGCTTTTACTTTCCCAGAGACTTTCCATTGAGTAAGAAATACTTAGAAAAAGGATCCCGACACCCCCATTCTCAGTCAGCTACTAGTGAGCCCTGGGTGTACAGAGAGACCACAAGATCTCACATGCAAGAAGAAATAAGCACTAAGCATCTTCTAAAAGCAGCTAAAGACATTCACACCCAGAGGCACGCAGCAGCAGGCCTCAAGGATATGCCAGGAAGGATTTTAAATGGGAATGGAAAGTGGGATATAGAAATCCCCAGCTTTCTTGCAAGTAAAAGTTACCTCATCTGCTAAGTTCAGTTTTCCACTCTCTGTGGTATTTTTGCATGCCACAGTTTCTCCATCCCTATTAATTCCTCCAGCTCTTGGAAAAGGCCCCACGACTTAATGTCTGTGAAGAACTAGAAAAATTCCTGTTCAGGCTGCAGCACGCTTAGCTTGTGACATGGCACCAGATGGCAGCTGAAGGCAGCACAGGTTACAGCTCCAGGTCGCATCCAGCATGAGCCGGGAAACGTCCTCGGTGGAGGGGACAGTCCTTCACTATCAGGGACACATTACTTTGGGCAACACCTACGCTGACCTAGCGGCATAAGAAAACACCTTCCCTGGTGCTCTGGACCTTTCAAAGATATTTCACCTTTCCCTGCTAGCAAGAAGGCCCTTTGAAAGAATTTAAACATTAAAAGATATTCTTAAGAAGTTTGTTCTGGCAACATGCTACAGACTTTCAGCCACTGTCTGCATCCAACGTGATTTATTCTGTAGCTCGTGCTATTTTTACAAGTTATTTTATAGCTGTTTCTTCAAAAAAGTACATTACACTCTCCAGCAACACTAACAACAAAAAGAGGATCCTATTAGGCTTTGAGTCGCACTGGTGTTTCCATCGGCCCCGATACAAAAGCCTTATCTATGACTCAGAAGGGACTTTCTCTGCCAGAATTAGAAAAAAAACGTAACTTTTTTCCCTGCCAAGCAAGGAACTCCTCAGCTGCCCAAAGCCACACGAGCCTTTGGAAGAACAAGCCAGGTTCACCCACAAGGAGAGCCCTGTGAGCAGACACCCCCCACCCCCCCCTTACAGCCTCAACTCAAAAATAAAGAAGTTGCTGGAAACAGCCCAGCCAGGACTCACCATTTTGGCTTCTTCCAGCTGCTGCAGGCACCATCCCGGACTCCTTTACTTCCCCACTCTGTAGACGAGCTGGCTCCCAAGGCACTCTATCATCAGCCACTCCAAGGCCACCTCACACAGCCACAAAGCCACCCATTCCCTCCCTCGGCAGCCCTGGCTCTCCAGCCCAGACCTGCTCCCAGGTGGGGCTTGTTGGGAGAGACAGGTGGCTAATTAGGACCAAGAGCAAGATGGGGAGCAGCCACATGCTGAGGGCTATTTAGCAGCTGCGTGTCCATGTGTTCTTGCCTTTGGAGCAACTTTGCTTGGGAAAAAAAAAAAAAGTTCTGTCTGGGGAAATGTCCTGTGTGGTGATGCGGTCTGCCACGCTGGGGCTCCCTGAGTGGGGAACAGGCTGTGGGAGCAGAGAGATTCCTGAGGCAGTGGGGCTGGCAGCAGACCAAAAGGGCAAACAAGCCTGCCTGGGTCTGGCTACGCTGTTTTTCTCAGTTTTTTTTATCTCGGCGTAGTGATGGGACTTTATGCAAAGCTGCACAGGCACTTCTGTGCAAATGGATGCCCTGCAAGACCCAGAGCTCCCATCACGACTTGGCAGGTTTGCATCGCCTCTTCTGAGTTTGGGCTATGCTGAGGTTTAACTGTCCTTGTAATTCTTTTTCACCTTTCCCCTTCTGAGAAAAGCAACTATGATTTTCTTTGATCGTCTCCATTTAAAAAGCACTTTTTGTCCGAGGGCAAGAGCAGGACCTGTTGACTACTGTGGCTTCCCTCTTTGCATTTACTAGATACAAGTTTGGTTTAAATGAAATACAGCGAGAAAAATCAAGACTGAGGTTAGACTTGCAAGGTTTGATGTGCTGAGGAAACTGCTTGCTCGCATTTTCAGAGGAAGCTAGGAAGCCTGGGCTTGCATGCTTTGCTGAAAGAGGGCAGGGTGTTGAGGCTGAACTTCATGCTCTGTTAATCCTCTTTGTGGAATAAAATATTCCAACCATATCAAAATCCAGATGAGTTAGTGATAGTTAAGCAGAGAGGAAGAAAGAAGGACTATCAGCAAATGTGAGTGGAAACATGCTTAGTTATTTCTAGTAGTCGTTATGCTTCATTAAAGGATGCCTTTGTTAAAGGTTGCTGAGTTAGCTGCGTGAAATGAGAAGCTCTCCCGCTTCTGGAAGGTGAGGCTCTGGCTATCAGCAGCGGAGCAGACAGTTTAGGCTGTGTCACGTCCGAGTGACAATAGCTTTTGTGTCAGGCAGAAGTGCTCTGGGCTGTCAGGAAGAAAATCACCAAGTCCGAGTTCTCCAGGATGACGGAAAGCTGGTTTTATGAGAAAACTTGTTGCCCAGGATTCTCCTGCCTCCTACTTCGTTCACTTTGCCTAGTCAATGAATCTTAGGGAGCCCAACACAAATTTGTGTAGTTCTTTAATAATAACATCAAGGTCAGCAAGAGTAATGACTGAATTTAACAAATGACACATGCAACAAACAGAGGGAGTAAAACATCATTGCACAGCACTGGCTGAACCGACAAAACATAATTCAACATCAAAACAGAAGGCTCGTTTCTTTCCTTTGCTGCATCAGCACCACATATAAGGCAATGTTACCGACTGGTTACCCTCAAATCTTGCCAGAGCTCTCAGAAGCCAGACATTCCCCCCCTTCCCCAAAATAAACAGTGACAGAAAATGCCTTCACGCACCAAGGAGTAGAGAGAGAATTCGGAGGATCGCAAAGTTCACGTGGGTGAATGCTTCAAAATACAGCCAGCAACAATTTGTAACATTAGCAAATAAAAAAAAAAAATCTAAATCATTGTCAAATGCAGCTTAGTCCTTTTTAGGCTGCAAGACACACTGAGAGAAAGTTTTGCATGAATGAAAAACAACGGGAGTAAAGTGACCTATTTTGAGCAAATGAAATGACTGTTTATTCAATGCCATCAGACATCTGTTTATTGCTGTTTAGACCAGGCTGCATAGGAGCACGTGCAACGAGTAAACAGTGAGACCTGCTGAAGTCTTTTGAAATTGCAGAGCAGATGTAGTGCCACTCAACTCCTTTTGATCTATAATGAATGTTTACTTACAAATTGGCTAGTGTGGATTGATAGCCTGTGTAATGCGTTTCTAGGAAAGTTTTACAGACAGAATACATAGGGTACCATATATCAGTATATGGCACGCCAGCTAATTCAACCTCATTTACATAGCATTAATTGTCAGTGGAAGTTGATTTAAATTCAGGACCAAATTTTCACTCTTGATTGCCTTATGTTAAGTTCCTAGATTAATCTTTAGGGACCGGCATAAGAGGAGTATGATCTAAAAGCATGTGCGGTACTTTCGGGAAGTCATTTTAGCAGCACATTTAGGTTGCTCCTAAATACAAGACCAGGTACAAAGTCCACCACCAAAAGTGCTCTAATTTTTCTGAGAACGTTAGCAAGGTCCACCAAAACCCACTGACTGGCAGCAGCATGGGTGCTCTGCTTCGTCATCCACTTACCCCACCCCCATCTCGTTTGTCTCTACCCGCTGCGCTCCGGCCATATCCCATCCCGGCTCGATGTGCAAAACTCTGTGCTAATGGATCAAGGGAGTGTAGAGCCTGGAGCTCTAGTGCTTCAATTAATGCTATGTAAAATAGGTGTTCGTCACTACAGGAAATATTTGTACAGTTATAAAAAAGCAATACAACCATAAAAGAAAAAAAATACAACAAGCACAGCTTGATACGATAACATGCCATGAAATGTCATTGGCTTTATAATAATTTACTACAACTTGAAAAATGTTCTTTTATCCACAATGGATAGGAAATGCTTCCATCTAACATATGGTAAGCATGCAGTAACAATATGTACAACAAAAAATTTGGAGTTTGTTTTTTATTCATAAACTGGATGATTACATAGGGGGTGTTTTAAAATTATGATTTTTCTAGCCTAATATAGGTTTTATTTTGCTTCTTTAATATCGTAGCCTTTTTTTTCCCTTAGTTTGGGGTGAATGAAAATTTCTATATACATCTGCAAGAAGTTAGCTTTAGTCATGGAGTATACATTGCTTTTACTTTTTTCCCCAGCAGTAGGTTGAGATTTATTGGTTAATTAACGCTTAAAAAAAATAAAATTCTCAATGCCGTATTGCTGAAAATCAATTTCATTTCCAAACAGTTTTTGAAATACTGAGGATCTGTTAAAATCTATTGATCCTGTACTACACTATTCCCAGTTTTGACACCTTTCATCATGAAACCAAATCAAACAGCTATCTAACTAGATCCCATCCATCACAAGAGGGAGTCCAACCAAACTTGTGTTAGGGTGTTAAAAGCTTCCCACTCCCACCTGCCAATCACAAAGTCGTCGTGTTGAACTAACCATGCCCTGTAGCTGACACAATCCGACATACCGAGTAGCAAAACTGTTGGGTTTGCTCCTAATTGGGGACTGCTCTGTGCTGCCTGCAGACAAAACAGTGTTTGTGGGTGAACTCATCAGCCTTTTTGCAGAACAGCCAGCCTTAGCTGTAGATTGACTCTTCAGATCCATCGTGACTGATGTATTTATGTCATCTAAGAGATGACATACTGACCTAGCGGTGGGTAAGGCAGGCTGTTAGACGGTTAGAATGACAGTTAGAATGACTCTGAGTCTCAAGATAAGGGTTCATTCACAAATGTCCTTACCAAAAGGGCCCCAGGTCAAGTCTCCATTGAGTCTTTTTTGTCTGTTCCCTTTCCTCCTTAAGCATTTTTTTTCTTTTTCCTTTTTTCTTTTTTGCTAGAAAAGCTAGAATTAATATTTCCAACAGCACTGAAGTAAGTACTTGGCAAAGCATTTCTTTACCTGGTAAAAAATTACATGATTATGAGAACCCTTAGATATTCATAGAACTGCAGCTACCAAGACGGTTTACCTCTTATGACTTCGCAATTTCCAGAGAGAGAGTCGTTTTGTGAGAACTGATCCTGACAGTAAATTAGAGAGCCAGAGGTTTGACTGAAGTGCTGAGTGATCTCACCTATTTCTAGCACTGTGTTACAAAGGCAGGTGGCTCAGAAGGTTTGCTATAGGATAAAACATGTGCATATGCAATATTGTGGAATATGGTGGGGGTCCCATGAAGGCGAGAAGAAAGCATGGAGAAATGCAGCCAGTGCATTTCTTGGAAGACTGATTCCCATCTTGCATGTCCGGTGTGTCGGTTTTGCCTTAGTCAACAACGGCTAATAGAAGTGATGTTGTTGAGAGTTGAAAAGAGTGAGTAAGCACACTGGCTCTTCTTCACTACAAGTTTGGAAGGCATCTGCTACTTATTCAGGAAAGGAAAACAAAAAATAAAAATCCATGTGGAAACACTTCTAGGGCGAAAGAATGCAATTTAGAGAAAAAACAGAAATGCATCAGTGGTAACCATTTCAAACTGACAATAACAAGGAGCCCAAGCAGACTGGATTTAGAGAAATCGATACACCTAACCTCTTTATATTCAGAAACGTTCCTTTTAAAATGGAAACCAGCATTAAGTTACACTGCTGAACTGCAGAGCTATTAACTAGATGGACATAATTAGTCTAAACTGAATGCAAAGACTCTTCTGTCAACCATGCCTTTCCCAGATTCCTTTGCTCAATTTTTATGAACTCCTCTCTCCCACTGGGAGTGCTGAAGGCTGACCTGTCATCAATTATTCCTTGTCCTCAGGGGATGGGGTCAAAGCCTTGTGACATAGGCTGGTTTATTTTTCCACGTAATTCGTTTTCCTAGTGGCACTCCATTTTCATTCACCTGCACTTCCACATACCAACATACGCAAATCCAGACACCAGAGACCTACCCCTTCTTCTTTCCGGACCCTCCGAGGTGACAATACCTTCCCTTCTCCAACCGATGGTCCATGGGAACAGCTGCCTGTCATCAATTCTTTTCAGATTTACAAGGGTTCCTCTACTTGCAGACCTGCTGTTGTCATTATTTGCTTGGCAGCTGGCACGTGACATGTGATCAGCTTTCTGTCACACTTTGAGTCTTGTACCGTGAAGTTTGTGCAGTTGTCTCCAGGTAGCTAGCTGGGATGTCTGCACTTGGAAGAGTCTTTTGCAGTCCTTCCCTGGGGAGAATTGCCTTTTCGGAGAGCTTCAGTTATTCATTCCTTTTTTTCAATGTATCCTGGAATCACCATGGTAAGGCACAGGGAAGTGTCGGGGACAAAGAGGGGGAAGAGACTTGCTGAAATGGAACTCAAGTTATTTGCCTTGTTCCTGCAGTCTCTTGGCTTTTCTTGCTTCGATAGTTTGGTGGCACTGATGCACAAGGGATTTTAAAAATAAAAGAAAACGAAAGGAGAAAGACGACTACAAAGTCGTTCGTTCTGTTGTCACCCTTTTCAAAAATGGTCCGGCTTCCTCTAGTCCCCCCACCCCCCCAGAAGATGGATGTGATACAGTACTGCTGAAAAAGCCTCTCGAACGCTTGTGGAAGAGACGGGAGCAAGGCCGACCCCCTAGACGGTTGGGCGAGGTGGGGGCCGAGATGGAGGT
>VFFE01006906.1:251667-273253 GCA_008921705.1 Burhinus oedicnemus
GGGATGGGGTGTGGGGTGTGGGTGAGCTGGGCGGAGGGGGGGTATAGATCGGAGCTGGGGGCGGGGGGTTGTAGATGGGCGCTGGAGGTGGAGATGACGGAGGGTATGCGTTGTTGAGCGGGTATTTGGGTGGGGCCTCTGTGTTCTTCACTCTGGTGAAATTGATGCAACGGCCCTAAAACAAAAGAGAACAAAGTGGAAAAGCACAGTTACTGATAGAGGCAACGGCATCACAGCTGAGATACCTTCCTGGCTGTGTGCAAATCTGACGTCAGTTTAAGTATTCCTGGGCACACCGCTTTGTTCACTCTTTTTCAGAGACGGATGTTATAAGAGCAAGTCCTATGCTGAGCAACCAAGAGGTTAAACCCTAACAACATCTTCTGTAGTGAAGGAGGATGAAATCCTCTCATACTGTTTTCTGACTCCAGGATCTTTAAGCAGAGCATCAAGTACTTCAAGTCATACCGAAGCTGCAAGAGCTGGCAAGAGCCGTTCCTATTCTTCAGAGCTGGCGTCTGAGTCAGCGCACGACCCGTGGTCCCTGCCTCTACAGATGCCTCTTCCCAGACCTCAGTCTTAAACTTCCAACAGCATGAAATCTGGACTTTGCACCTTTGGAGCCTCTGTCTCTCCTTCAAATAGCTGGCTTTTGTGTCCTACTTCTAACTATTTACCAACCAGGCAAAAGGGAAGATTTGTTTAACTAAGACAGTTTCTTGCTCAGAATTTTTCCTGAAATACATCCATTCTTCATTAGGATGTCTTGATATTCTAGTGCTCGAGAGAAGCCAATAAACTCCTTTTCTCGCCCTTCGGTGCTAAGCTACAGTTTGTTGTAAATTTCTAAACAAAACCTTTGCCCTCTGAGTTGTTCTTTTTTTTCTCCTAAGTTCCACCTGCAAAAGATCCCACTGTAAATACTCAAATGTCAGAATCAGCACTATTGTATTATGGATTCATTCTTTTAGATATGAAATCATCCAAAAAGGCACTAGAGGATTTCTAAGTCCGTACTTTGGTTTTGGATTTGTCAGCGTGAGCTTATTTTCTGTTTTCCTCTTTCCTCTCCCAAAGTAAATGTTTTTCCTGATGAAAAAATGCCAAATGGAGCACTGAGCCCATGCAGGCTGGAGTAGATCTGCTGGGGTAACAACATCAGCCATTTTGAATCCTCTGCACAGCTCTCTATCTTCTCCCTGCTGTACCCAGCCTACGGACAAACGCGCTGCAGAAGAGGGACCCAAAGCGAAGTAAGGGAGATGCTGGTAGAAAGGCAGAAGGGTACTGGAGAAGAATTTGACAGGGATGAGAGGAGCTGGCATGGAAGGGGCTGACACATGAAGAGATCCAGACAGCTCCTCTCCAAGAGCTCTGCCAATTATATCATCATGCTCTGTGGATATGAAGAAACATCTGTCTGAGTCTTAGCCGTTCAGCAGAGGAAAGTGGATTCCTTGCTGAAGCGATGAAGTATGCAGAGCAGCCCACAGCTGAGTGCAGGCTGTCTTGTGCAAGCAAAGGTCATTTAAGGAAAACAAAGATGTCACAGCGCCTTAAACTGCATCAAGTTCAAGATGAGAGCATCACCTCAGGGCTGCTCTGAGCATGGTGGCAGCTGAACCCTCTCTGTGTGGCTCAGCCCTGGCCTTCTGTCAGCAGGAAGAACTTCTGGCTTCATCTCAGGCTCTCCTTGAGGAATCAGACTCTGGGGCAGAGCAGAGACCCATGTAACGGTCATGAATATGCCCATAGTAATGCCCCTCCTTGAGGATTAATGTTCTCTCAGTTAAGGCTTATCCCCACAGCACGTCAGCACAGAGGGGAGAAGGGAGGAGAGGCTTGACCGCTGCTCCATATGCTGCACTACCAGTAGCATCCGTGCAGCGGGAACATGTTCTCCATCCCTTGCACAGGACAAAATGCCAATACAAAATGAAGTGCCAGAGTGGGCAATGCCCCTGACCAGAAATGCTAGGCTCCCTCCGCAGCATCCCAGCATCAACAGTGCTGGCCAAAAAGGGGGCACCGTCTGATAGGCAGAGGACAGCCTGAAATAAGCACACGACTGTCTCATCTCAGAGCGTCCCGGTTCTATTTGCTCTTTGTGGGCTGGTGTCTCTGCTTTAATGTCGTTTTAATGCACTTTGCTGTGATTTTAAGTAAATAGTGTGGGGCAGGCCTGCTGAGCGAGTGAAAGTTTGAACCCAAGATTAACCAATTCTACTCAGAAAAAAAACCCCATGAGAATGTTTTCCTTGTTCTAGTTCCACATCTCCTGCAATGCAACTTTACTAGTTTCAGACTATTACTTGCACTAGTTTTGTTTTCTTTATTTATGTTGAGAATAAAATAAACCTGAACAAAAAGCACCAGTCCAGGAATCCCAGCCAGAGAACAAAAAGTTGCAATTGTTTTTGCGTGGAGAGATACTCTGTCTGGATGCTCCAGGGGTGAGGTTATGGTGCTGCTGATCCAAGCGGAACTGAACACCGCCCTAAAAGCATTCAAAAGGATGTAGCGAGGCTCAGAAATCTTGGGGTTTGGGGCCGAGGCAGGGCTTGAGGACTGAACGCCATCTAGTACTAACGGCAATGCCCAAGGCACGGTCCAAAATGGTTAAGAGAGTACATCCTGTGCATCGGCAAAGATTTGACTTCTTATTGATGAAAACTGGCTTGGATAGATCAGCAGTGCCATACCAATGTAGCGCTGCACTACGTTTACACTAGTTTTTGTAGTCAGCTACCACCTAGTGAGCCTGTGTCCATGAGCTACTGCTTATATCCATGACTAATGATGACTCATTTTCTCCAGTAATAGGGTTGCTTTGAAATTGAAGAGCTCTTTTTTCAAACGTGATTAAATCTCCACTGTCTTTGATAACTGTGCTTTAACGTGGGCATGTTGGACATGCTGTCTGGTTTGCACCATAAGCTGCTGAGACGCAGACCAGAGAACAGACAGCACAGGAGTGCCGACACGAGAGCCAGACTTGATCCCGAGCTAGCACAGCATGTAGCTGTACTCGTCAGATACCTCTTCCCCATTCCCTTGTGCATTACGCTGGTCTAACTTCAGAGTTCAAACCTTCTTCCTCTTGTAACAGGATAGAGTGTGCCTTTTTCTCAGCTCAAGCATGCCGTTCCCTATTTCCTCCTATTTCCTTTGCTGCCTGGGTCAGCTGCTCTGCAGCGAACTGAGAGTGACCTGTTTGGCAACACTTTCTACTACTGTGCAATGGGTAATTCTGCAGGGCATCCAACATGTGTGAAGGGCAGATACACAGTTCAGGCTTTCTCCTCCTTTCACGTGAACTGACAGACCAAGGGAGATCTTGTGTTTCATTGCTTGACATTTCTCTCACCCATACAGATGGGGAGGGAGAATGCCAGATAGGAGTTTTCAGTCCAAATGGACTGAAATGGACTTTGGCAGCTACGCTGCCTCAGAGGAGATGGAGAAGCCAACATCTCCTAGGGGAGGAGGCTTGTCAGATTGAATGACAAGGAGATATCCAGGAAACAAATTACTATGCCATTGCACAGAAGAGGCAGAAAATATTTTACTAGTGCCCTGGGTACAAATGCAAAGCAGATCCAGAAGGATGTGAGCTACTTTAACCAAAAAGCTGGATGTTAAACAGGGCTCTAATCTTGTATCTAGCAAAATGATAACAGACACAAAAGTGCAGAGGTTGTGCTAGCCAGAGTGTGACCACAAACAAGTAATCCTAGAGCTCCGGAAGACCCAGCTTTCCCTGAAATGCATGGCAAGAAATGTGTTTTCCCACCTGCGCTAACCAGAAGGGGGCCCTGATTCACAGCTAGGCTTTGTACCATGCAATTGCAGTAGAAAAATAAAACATCAGCATCATTGACCTACTCCATGGTTCAGTGCTGTTTTATCTGGAAAACTGTCTGGATGGAGGTCAAGCTGGCTGGCTAATCACCCATCCATTCAAGCTTTTATAGGGCTCTCCATTGCCAGCACAGTTCAGTTCATCCCACAGGTAATGGAAGCTGATGTGAGCAGTAACAGACCCTTTAAATAAATGGGCCCAAATGCCTCGATCAGCCTTGGGATCTGGATGCAAAACCAGAGTGAACGTCTGAGGTACTACAGGTAAGCCGAGTGCAGGATCTCTCTACAATCAGTGGTAACATAAGGACCTTCACATGACTGTGATTTTAGGAGGGTCTCAATGGCCACCAGCTAGCAGCCCCTCTTGGCTACCCACCAAGATTTATCACCTCATTTAGGTGTCCCAATTTAGATGAGGTGGATGTGGAAGATGGTGGCAGAGCATCCAGGAGGCAGGAAATTAAGCACTAAACGCTACTTTGGATCCTTACACAGAAGTCACATTTCGTCCTAGAAGAAAAAACTCCTTAACCAGATTATACCACAACTTGCAGAATAAGGGGAGTCAATTCTATTAGTCTTTCTAGCAGGGAGACAGTAGTTGGAGATACAGAATGTATGAACGTAGGGAACAGGCTGTATATTAAAGGGCTGCTGTGTTGAACGCCTTGGCTGGGTTTTATTTCCCTTTCTGCAGCCACAATGCTTCAGGGGGGAGAGTCACAGCTGTGCCTCAGAAGAGACAATTGAAGCAATATGGAGACATTATTAGATCTGAAATTTAGTGGAATCAGCAAAATCAGTGAGGGCAATTCACTCTCGAATTTTATGTTGTTTTTCTAGGGTACTGCTTGCAGGCATATGCATAATGAATTCTACTTGGAGCGGCCTTGCTCTTTCACCTTCAACAGCTAATTGTCTAGGGATGAAGGCAGGCAGCACTGCCTTTAGGACAACAAAGCACCCAGCTGTGGGAGGCTGGTCTCCGCTGACCACAGGCCTCGCCCTGCTAGCTCTTTGCATGCGGAGTGCCGTAGGGTTGCACACTTGATCCAAGCTTTTCCCTTTGTTCCTCACATCTGGTTGACTGAGGAGCACTGCCAGGGTTGAAAGAGAAGGGTGGGATGTAGGGTGAGGGGGACAGGAGGCTACTGAGGTTGTAGCACAGGGTGGTGGTTGCTGAGCGTTCAGGAGAGCGAGCTGGAGCATTTGTGTCTTGAACACAAATGGCAGGCAAAGGCGCAGAGTAGCAGATGCCTCAGCCAAGCTGTGGCATTTCCTAGGAACTCCACAGCCTCGTCCAAGCCACTTCCCACCTCCTCCTGCCTCTCTCTCTGCTGTTATCTGAGTCTGGAAACTAACTGGGAGAGGGACTGTCACAGCACAGTGCACAGCGACCTGCCCAGACCTCTACCTGCACAGAGACGTTGATTGGGATTTGGCACGTTGAATCCAGCTGCGGGGAGGATGGACCTTTCTCTTGGGACACAGCAGTATTTCTTTTTTCTCTAACTAGCTAGCTCTTCAGCCTCCATCACAGCAGGACTCAAACTAGGAGGAAGCTTTGTTCTTTGTTTCATTTCAGCCCTGCTCTCTGTGGTTCCAGCTGTTCAGAGCGAGGCTCACACACGGCACAGTGGAAAGGTAATTTAGGATAGGGAAGCCGGTCCCAGAGCAGTGGCATGCCCTCCACGGTACTGAAAAGATATCTCTAACAGAGGTAGATGGAGCACGTTTTTCTGAAGTCAAGATTTAAAATGTTTCTGTTTCTCTTGGTTTCCTATCAAGCTGGAATTAATACCTGGAAAAATATCAACATTTTAAGATCGTAAAACACTGGGACTAGCTTCTGAGCTCCGGGGTTTAAAAAGAGGCACTGTAAAAGATACGATCCTTAATGTTGTTTTGTAGGGGTCATTAGTAATTCAAACTTTCCATAAACAATATCCTGGTTTACCCTGTTGTTATGAGAAAGAGGAGAGAGAAATAAAAAGAAATATAGACATAAAGAGAAAAGAACGATAAAGAAAGAGAAAAAGGAAAAGAAAGAGAAGGAAAAAAAGAAATGTAAAAATTAACCTGTGATCTCATACCTGATTCTGAACAAAGCATGCACAAAAACTTGTAGGAGATACCGGCCAAATGAGTAACAGGCAAACAAATACATGCAAGAGTCACCACTAGTCTCTGCAGAGAGATGATTTACTGAACTGTAGCTACTTTAAAAGCAAAGCACATACAAGGATGAAAGAAACTAATGCTAAATTCTCCAAGCCAAACCCTCCCTACCAAGGATCCCGGGTGCTTGATTTGAACTCAGTCCAGGCATGAAACTTACACAAACATCTGCGAAGGTGATGAGTGGGGAGAGAAGAAGAAATACGGAGTCACAGTGGATCTGATAGCAGCTCTGAGCCCCACAGGGAGGGGAAGGCGGTAAGCTGGCAGTTTGCCTGTCCGCAGCCTGCAAGAGCCAAATGGCACAGAGCTCATGCTGCCTCTCCTGTGGCTACGGAGAAAAATTGCCTATAGCCAATGTGATGTGGATCCCCTCTTGTGAAAGTGGTCTTTGCATAGGGTACTTTACAAAACCTCTCTCCAAAAATGCATACCTTTGTGCCTCAACAAAGGTGATACTGGGAAAAGACCAGGGTGAGAATAATCAGTATCTGCTTCCCACCAACATTTTATCATTTGGGAACAGCGTTGGCTGGGGAGCTCTCTGCTGCTCTGAACCCCTGTCGAGATAACCCCCAAAATACCAGGTGGCTTCTGCTACGTGGTAGGATTCTACAAGCTTGAAATATTCCTGCTTGCAGGACCTGAGCTGGCAGCGTGCTGCCTTTTAAATCACACAAGGGTGTCTGGAGACAGTTTTAGGAAACTGTTAACTAGCTTCTGGGCTTTGTTAGCCAGCCCCTCTCAGTGAGATCAGTCTGTGTGGAGTATGCTTGGTAATGCCAGGAAACACTGCCTCCTGCAGCAAGCACGCTAATTATACAGCTACCTCTGTATCTGTTAGTCACCAAACAACTATTAAAACTGTCTCATTTCGTGATAAAACATCACCGCAACAAAACCATTCCCATCTGTGTCTCATTACTAAATACAGAGCCTAGAACTCAGTGTTGCTCATAAAACCTGCCATTCCCAAGGCACTCCTGACACCTTGGCCACTCAATAAATAATAAATTGGAGGCTTGACCTATTTTGTCCCAAAATTAAGAGGAAGACTTTCATTGGTAAGATCATCACTCCAACAGGATTCTAATAACCTGGTCTCTTACTGCAGAGGCAGCACTGAAAACTATGGACCGTTATGGTTTACCTTAAAAGACCTTGTGAAAAGTACTGCAGAGTGATAAAGTTTGGAGCAAGATCCAGAGTCTTCTGTCAGGTCTCAGTGCTACACGTCATCATAGATTTGACTTTCTAACTCCCAGGAACAGAGTGGTACAAAATGGTGTTTCCTCCTGAAGCCAGTAAGGAGGTGGGATTTACCCCAAATAAGAACGATAAAACACATTATCAACAGTAGTGATAAGTGATCTTACACATGTCCTCTGAACTCCAGTTACATCAGAGGCAGTTTCCTACACTGCAGACAAGTGTCCTGTCCAAATTCAGAAGGAAAAAGAAGCAGAAAAACCGCCTAACTGATGCCTTGATACGGTTTGGTCTATTCAGACGTTAAAGCAATGGTTTGTATTTGTATTTATAGGATCCTGTTCCGTTCAAGCAACCCAAAAGCAGTATACATTGAAGAATAGAGGAAACTACTTTAAACACCATGAAGTATTGCAATTTTCATAGATCTTTCACAGATTTTGAAAGTAAGAGCTTATTTAGAGTACCAGCTCAGTCATGTTAGCTTATGACTAAAGCTCGCATATACCTATGCGTATAGCACTGTGTATCTGAGGGCCCCACAGTACAAAGAGTGGTTCTGCCAATTCAACCTCCAGTTGAAATCTCACTCATAAGCTTACTCATAACGTCTGGTCTGTGCCTGGCTCTTCAGACCTACCGCAACCCAGATAATGCCCATTGCTCTGCCAGCCTCTGGTTCTCGATGTCTGTAACTACATTATGCAGGACTGAACCAGCTGGGGAACCTACTGAAAAGAAAACATTCAGAGCAAACTCTTATAAAAAGTGAAACAAGATGATACAGGCTTCTACCTTGCCAAATTTGAGCGTGGGAATGAGCTTAATAGCCTCCAATCTTTGGCTTGTGCCAGAGTTTGGGAGCGTGGCTCTTTCCGCGATGAGCGGGCATTTGTATGACAGCAAACAGGCCTGATTACTTTTGCAGGAGCTAGTTTTGGCTTATTTACACTGTGGGATGGGTGTCATTTCCAGGAAGATCTGGTCATTCTTCCCACTGTCTTTCTGGAAAGAGGTAGCTAGTCTTGGAGAAATGCTGAGTGACACATCAAAGACACTGCCTCACACAGGACTGTAATCTTTCATCTGGAGGTTGAATAACAAAGCCTACTGGGTATGAGGAAAAGAGAGAAAAATTCAAATGAAAAATGAAACACATTATTTTGGCAGCGATAACTGGAACAACTCATCAAGGATAGTGGTAAACATCCCTCTGGAGAGGAAGAAAGAGCCTGCAGGATCTACTCTTCCAGAAATTAGTGATCTGAGGAAGATCTCTCTGGGTGCAATTTGCCTTTGGGCAAACAAGATAGGGCACGGTTCAGGACAGGATCTTCCACAACGTGAACGTGAGAACACAACTCAACAGCTGTTTTCACGTTACATGACTCAGGCAAATTACCCTGCGCAGGGCACTGCTAATGGCTTGAGGAAACGGGAATTACCGTCCGCTGAATTATTGTCCTACCAGTATTTAGTGAGAAATAATTCCCGTCCATGCAATTTCTGTTTGTTAGATTTGCCTTGGCTTCTAAGGCAGATCTCTGACCGTCAACGTTAAAGGCATAACCTTGTAATTCCGTCTAGGGGAAATTTTGCCCTGGATCGAGATATGACTGGGACGCTCCCCTTTATGAGCTGGCTACTCCCTGCTTCAGAAACAGAGGCCCGGCAGTTCAAGAGCCAGCTCTGTGCTTTGTTTTTACAATAATGAGCAGTCTGCTTTGCAGTAGTCCTGCAAGCTGATGAGCGGATCACCGGGCTTTTGGCTTCGGAGCTGTTAGTTCCAGGAAAAAGAGCTAATGTTTAGGTTAACTTTTCCATGGCTATTAATGGAAAACCACACAGCAATAGCGTGTGCGGAAAGCTTACAATTTTTTTCTCAAGCTCTGCAGCCTATCAACAGAAACCTGCTAGCTTAGACTTAACGATGGGTTAAACAATAGTGTGCTTTTGAGTCTGCAGAAAGAAGAATCAAGTAAGCAGCAATGTCTAGGTGTGAGGGGTGTGACTTGGGAGTCCACACCGCTCGTTTTATTCTCAGGTCTGAAAAGGGAACGTGGTCTACTGTTTAAAGCAGGGGAATTTGAAATCATATCTCCTTGTTTCTGTTCTTTGTTTCAGGAGGAGGTTTCTGTTCATGACACTTTGAAACAGCATGGTGTAAAATCAGACAATTACCTTAAATCTGAATTTCCTCATGTCTAAAATAGACTCGTAATTCAAAATAAGAGAGGACTCAGGGGACTTTCCAGGATGACAGATTTTGCTCATCTGCTTTGTGATATTCACAGTTTATTAGTAATACCTAGCCTTCCCCATGTTACCATTCATCTTGGCTACTACTTCACTCTACGATGAAACAGATTTCATGACTTTCAGTGAACTCATTGGAGGTTTGTGTGGCAGAATTTACTCTTCAGTATCCAATTATGAACAAATAATTATGGCTTTGGGGATGTTTTCATTGGATTTGTACACTCTAAGCAAAGGCCCAGGCTAACTGCCACATTCCTTGTGTATTTTTTGATATAGTTCTAATAATGCAGCCTTAAGTTAAAAACAGTATTCCTGCGTGCCAGCAATACTTAACGGGCTTTACAGTTCCTCATGAACCTGCTAATGGCTGAGTTTATTGCAAGTGCATAATGGCTGACGACCAATCATTGGTGCTAACACTGAAATAAACTGCTTTTGTGCTGCCCACGGTCTGTAAGTCGCTGGTGGTATGTGGTGGGCCACGATTTACCAAGTCTAGGTGCCTACTACTTGTAGGGACATACAGGAAGGGGTTCTTCATTACTGGTAGGGTATTGCACTCCTCTTGGAAGGTGACCGGGCTTTGCTTATCCACTTTTCTTGAGCAAGGGGTGGCACACACAGCACAGTACCTGCAGGCTTCAGCGGGACACCAGTTACAGCAGAGGTAGGAGGGAGAGCTGAAGCGCTGGCAGCAGAACAGCATTCCTTAAAGCAGGACAAGGCCAGCTAGAGTTACACTAGCCACCCACACAGCGCGGTTGCTGCCCTGCCATGCGCCACCATGTCTCTTTATGGCTCTTCCGAAATACTATTTACATGGTTGGAATTTGTATGCGTATTCGCAAAAACAGATCAGAAAGCAGGGCTCTGCAGTTGTTAAGACTTACACGTGCATGAAGCCAGGGTTAGCTGTTACACTTCAACCCATCTGTTGTGTGCCACACTGACACGGTGTGAGCCACTCTACCAGCTGTCCCACTCCTAGATCCACTGTGCCTTTGTCTTCACAATTTCCATCCTAAATCTTTGATCTGACGCTGTTTGCCCTTTTTGGACTTCATGCAGGATATTTGCCCAGGGTCCTACAGGTACCACATGCTTTCACATCCAGAATGGGGGCCTGACCAGGGAAAGGCAAGGATTGAATTAAGCTGTAAGTCATCCCTTTCAGTCCCTTGGACAACAGGTAAGGTATCTGCTGTCGGTGCTTCTGTTTCTGGGTGGCTTCGCATGCCTAACAAGTCCCTGAGGGCCCTCTGATTGCTGATGTAAAACCTAGGGTTCCCCTCACCAGTTCTCAGTGCAGATGGATCCAGACACAGTCCAAATCTTTCAGCTGGGGCTGCTGCTTATTTTCAGGAATTTATTGCAATCCCACAGGAAACAATGACCTCGCTTTCCCATAAGGAAAAGGAGAGTAAGTCCAGCCCACTGCTGGAAGCTGCACGGGGGAAACACAACACAAATGCATGATCAACATTCCCTCAGCAAGAAACGTGCATGGGAGAAACGGGTTTTCTAGACATCTGTCACAAGGTGCATGTGCACTCTGCATCAAAATCCTATTCTTTCTGTTACAGGAGTTTCACTTCCTATGGTTTTACTGATTTCTAAGCACCCAAACACCTACTGAACAAATTTGCAATTTCTGTGAGAATTTACATACCCAGATGCTTTTTCGGCATCTGGTCTCCTGGGTTCTGCAATTCTACCCCCATAGCATAGCATTATTATCATTGCACTGCTCCAGTAAGGGGTTTACTCCAATAGTTGTTTCATTCGCCCCACAACTACAGAACTACTCACTCCATGCAGAGGAAAGTTTGAACTATGCTGTTCCATTGGCTTGTTTTGCCTTCTGCTCTTTAAAACAAACTAGGAACCCCTTTTGTTTCTCAGCTCTTCATACCGAAGGCTGCCCTTTCCATGAGCCACACACAGGAATATCCTCCGAGCAGAGAGCCTGCCCAGTCCCTCACTGCTCTGAAAATCTCAAGTCAACACTTAAGTAGGCTCATTTCTTGCCTCAATTCAAATGACACTTTACAGTAAAGCTCAGCACTTGTGACATTTTCAGTGCTGTACTAAAATCCGGACAAATGCTGTTTCATACTTAGAGGAGCAAAATGCAGTTGTGTGCTTCAGGCTGGGAAGGATGAGGAGGGAAGAGGAACCGGAGTGGAAACACAAGCACCTGCCTTTGTATGAAAAGGGGATGTGGTACCGAGTTAGACAGAGAAACCCGTATCACTGTCTAAGTGCTTGTACCCAAACATCTGTCCTATGGCAAACAGAAATATTTTCTCCAAGTTTTGCACAGTTAGACACACCTGACAGTCTAATTCCTTGTTCCACTAGTCCAGAAGAGTACTGCTCTGACCCAGCAAGAATTTTGCACTCTCCCTCTCCTACAGCCCGATCTCCAGAGGCGGTGCCTGCTCCAGGCTCTAACACACGTGCATGCACGCACACATACATTCAGTGTTGGCTGGAACCCTGCACTGCTCCTTCTTTGGAAGCTGCAGGGGAGATGTGCTGAGGGAGAATGAACTAGCAAGAAAAGTTGTTCCTTGTGGTTAAAGAAAGATTTGAATTACATCAACAGATTATTCCAGCTGGTGTTGCAGATCCACTGTTTAGCATTCAGATAAATTAGTACTGCCACATTGTCTCGGTGTTTCTCACTGTGTCTGTCTATACTTGCTCTTGCCCCTTGCCTCAAACAAAGCTGAGATTCTGGTTTTATTTTACACCTGTACAGCACCTGGCACAATGGGTTTGATTTAAGCTGATGCCTGGAATCTATGACTACACCACTATAATGAACAAGGAGCAAGGCCCCAGGCTACGTGGCAGCACCGTCCCTCTCTTTTTAGTTTAGATTTAATTTCCTTCCATTTCAGTACTGTGTGGGGAGAGATGACTACTTAATTCCCAAACAGGTCTTTTGCAAGTACACAGCTTTCTCCACAAGACAGGGGAAATCATGGAAAGGAGACTTTGTTTTCTGAGAGTTCAAATTTGCCAGAAATAAAAAGACACATTCCTCAAATGGCACACCAGCCAATGCTAATCTCCTCTGTGAAACACCCAATTATGTGCAGCAGATTAAAGGTTTGTCAGGTTTTTCAGAGCATAAGAACAGACAGGGAAGGAAGAAATTTTACTGTTACGTGGTAATGATTCAGGCTGCTTTTTTCCTCCTCTGCATTTTTTAGACACAGTGATAATTGCCCACTCCGCTAGGAACGCTCCGGGGGGCTGTCCCATGAACTGAGAATCATGGTCTGCTGAAACAGGTAAACTCCTGACACAGGTGCCAAAGGTGGCGCGTGGACAGACTTGGCAAAGCTTGCTCCCGGTTCCCACTGAGTTTCTTCTTGTAACACCTCATTGCAAAAGAAAAATTAACTCTGGCACACCATGTAAGAAACACTGCTAGACTTCTACATTAAACTATGTGGGCATCATGCAGGTCTAAAATGTACAGACCCGAATGTCCAGACCCTGAATCTCTGTACTATTAGCATCACATCGTAACCACGTGAACCCACAGGCTGCTGTGCAAACCCATACGCATACCTGCGGATACGGTTGTCCCTGCCCACAGCCATGACTCTTGCTAATTCTTTATATTTATTACCGAGTTCCAGCCACTTTGCAAATACTTTGGGAAAGAAAATACGTTGGATTAGCCTCATTAGAGGGCAGGAAAAGCCTCTGAGAAATGGAAGGTGATTAAGTGGCTTGGTCAAGGTCACACTGTGTGTCAGTGGCAGAGACTGGACAGACTCTAGTCTTTGACTCCAGTCCAGTGCCCAAACCTCAGATCTCCCTGCTGCCATATGAGAATAGCCCACAAACCTCCAGCTCAGTTGGACATCTTAGATCTAGAATTATAACAGCAGGATGTAAATCAAAAGAGCTATCCATCTCTAGGCTTAAGACTTTCAGACCATTATTGGCTGGGATCAGACATCTCTTCGCCGTCCTCCATCGCACAGCTGCGCAGAGGGAGGCCCCTGGTCAGCAGCACTGGAGCGTGTCCTCCAGTGATTCTCCAGAAATGCAGTGGGACTTCACAGGCAGGAGCAAGCCCTTGCTTTGCAGAATTGGGCCCTTCACAGAAAATGGTCATTTGGGATGAATGGCTGATATAATCCAGAGTGGTCATCTGAAGTCCTTAGGCTGCACAAAACGTTGACAGTGAAGCCTGAAATCAAGGTAATTTAAGGGTTTGGCATTTCACTGTAATATAAAACCATTAGTGTGATCGTAGGGCAGAGGGAGTTTTGTAAGCTTTTGTTGAAAAAGTGCTTTTCTGTAGCGAGGATTCATGCAATTTGGCTGTAAATTTGTCTTATTTCATACTCTGACTGTTCTGTTTATATTAAGATCAGTTTTCTATGTCAGCACGTGCACACACACATTCTTCCTTTCATAGTAAAAAAAACAATTGCGATTACTTTAATGGGGGCGTTTTCATGTATTTTGTAGCCTCATCCTCTCGTCATAACTAACCACAATTTGTACCAGAATCTTTGTTAGATCGCTGAGATCTTATGTGATTTCACCAGTAAACTTGCAAAACTGTTCTGAAAAAGCTCCTCTCACTTCATCTTCATTAATTTAGGCAAGATAAGTTTCTACGCAAAACTACACATGGTTTTGTTACACTTTTTCTCCATATTTATATCCATCTATAGTTACCTATACAAACACAAAATGAAAATGCAATTAACACAATGCAATAAAAATTTAAAATATAATTTGCTCCCAGATTGAGATGTTCCTGGCCAAGTCTGAGCTTGAAACACATTTTAATAATCTCCTTATAAATTCCTGACAGAACAATGTTTATCAAGGAATACAACTGACACTCCAAAGAGACACTAATTATTTGGATCCTGTGCTTAGTGACAACTTGCACAAATAAGCATTCCCTTACTCCATTATAAAAGCGATAAAGTTCTCTAAAAAAAAAAGTATATTTTTACATCACCCCTATCTGATGATATTTCGAATCTAAAAATAACCTCATTAATGCTGACAAGAATGCAAACCTAGTCTCTTGAAAATGTGAGAAGACCACAGGAATCCCATGTGACTCTGACTTCCTTGTCTTATTGGAAACATCTGTGTCTGTTGGTAAACTCAGACCATTTCCAGGTTTGACTCCAAAAAAAGAATTTCACAAGCTTTTTGTGCATCTCAGCCTCTGGGTGCACTTCAAAACAGGTCCTGAACATCCCTCTCTTTTCCTTTTGCTTTGGGATAGAACATGCATTTTTAAAAGCCTTCTGCAAACCAGACCAAAGTTTGCTTCAATGGTTTGTTCTTGCAAATGCGGACAGGCACGTGGCCAGTTGTAGCAGATATAACAACACGCTATTCAGGACCTGTTGCTGATATCCAAAGCCATAGCTTTCATGGAGCTGTAGCGTTCAAAGCCAGGGTAAGACTCTGGCTCAGGCTGCTGCCACACTACGGGCAGGCATCCTTTCAGGCAGTTCTCCTTGAAGAGGTCTCAGCTCTCTGCTGTCCAGAAACTTCTAACCCTGTATCCAGCACTTACTAGTCAGTTATTTTTACAACTGTACCTTTTGCAGTGAGTCCTAGTACAAGGCATCTCAACCTTGATTAAAGGGTTCAGGGCATGAACACACAAGAGGCAAAGGGAAGGGATTGTCTGAGGCCACACAGAGGAGGAGGACTGGAATCTAAGCTTCAGTCCCCACATTACCCAGTGCAATGTATATAAATTGCAAACTTATTAGTAACTACCCTTGAACCAATGTCTTGTTATAGACTAATGTGAACTTCAGGGCAGGGGACGTCTTTCTTGACAATTTGTATGGTACCTAGGAAGCTGCGTGGGCTACAGCAGATAAACAGTAACAATTAGTCAACACAGTGTTTGAAGCTGAATCCATGGTGCATTCTGCGCAAGCAATCTTTTTGAACAGCCCAGCTAACGTGCTGGCAGTGGATAAAGTAACTGATTATAGGAAGGGATTGCTTATATATGAAGATGATGTAACCCTGGGATTAATTCCAATTCCTTTTCAGGCTCCAAAGCAAACAGAGATGCCTTTTGGTTATTTTTCATCTGGCTTCACTTTTTTTTATGTTGACCAGTGGGTGAATTAAGGTGCCCATGTGACAACACCAAGAGTCCGAAATCTGCTTCTTGCTTTTCTTCAGGAAAGAGAAGGAAGGAGGTACAAATGGCTTTCAAAACAGCTCCTCCATGTAGCTTTTAGGAATATCATATGGCCAAAGGCTCCTGTCTGCAAATTTCAGGCTCCCCTTTACTAGCCATGAATTTTGCCTGCAAGGGTTTGAACATTTATCTAGCCTAACAATACACCGCGTGGTAGGTTTTTAATCTGGTGGTTCCATTTCAGGCTGCTGGTTACTGTAGGATGCTTTGCTAATTACTGGTTCTCTCATTCCCAGGGCATGTCCATGCTGTAAAGACTACTATAGCTGGCAGTTTGTACGTAGCTGGCAGAGTGGGCATTCTGGTTTGCTGCTAAGAAACTCTGAAGTATTTATTCGGCTTGTGTCATGAAGTCTACACTGAGCAGCTGCACGGTATGATTGAAACTGAGCTAGTTAGTCTGAAACTCCTCTGGGGGACTGCCAGGCAGATGAACCAGAGCACCCAGCCCAGCCTCCGCTGCCTAGCATTCCTGCAGAGGACCTGGGAGAGGAGCGACGGCTGGCCTGGTCCCTATGGCACAGCAGATAGCACACACCGTCATTTCAGTGCAACACATTCAATCCTTTTCTTTTGCAACACTGTCGTACAGACACAAGTTTTGTTTCAAAAAAGATTTTCTGTGGAATTGCTCCTTTTCCTTGATATTTTTTCTTGCAAGGAAATCGGACTGTTCACACTGACTCAAGACTATCTGCATTGAAGACACTGACAGCTGCAGTCAACACTGGCAGATGTTTCCCACAGCCATCCCCATCGATTCAGCACTGACCTTCCCACTGGATTTCCAATCACACCACCACAGTAATGTGTTTTATGCAATAATATTTGATGTTTGCTGACCTGGGAGAAGCCACTAGCCTTAAGGTAGCCTGAATCATGCAGCCTTTGTATCCTAAGGTTTGGACACACATTTAAATTTCTCTTAGAAGAACAGTGGTACAGAGAAGAATAGAGAGAGATTGCCAGGGATCAGCTAGGGCTTAGAGTCTCCTTATTTTGTGAGGTACAAATTTTGCAACTATTTCTGCAACCTTTTGCTTTTCTTTTTGACTAATTTGTCTCCCAAGGCACAGTAGTAGATTGTGGTAGTTCAATTAACAGCAGTATTGCCTCATTCCTTCCCGGTCCCTTGCACAGAAGCCTCTAAATGTTGTGAAGTCAATATTCCTAATGCCCAGCAAGGTAAAATCACTTTCTACATCTACAAAGTGAGGTATGACAGGCTAAAACCAGCATCCAAATCGTGGGGAATGTCTACAGCAAGATGGGAGATGACTCCGAAATCTTAAAGCTGAACGCAGTGCTTGAAAGCTAGATTCTTCTCCCTACTTGAAATCTGAAGTAGGGCAACAACCCCCATATTTTTGCTGAATAGGGGAGGCAAAAACCCTGCCTAATTCTGCCATTTCAGCTGTGTAAACTAATGAATGTCATTTTAGTGTTTTACAGGAGTTCTCGTATTGGTTTTGCCCATACTGTTGGGAGTGACATCACCTGGTAGTTATGTCAATCCTGTAAAGGAATAAACACAAACTGCTCACTGAAGTCTGAAAGTGATTAAAAACATTGAGAGGGTCACACATGGTTATTCAAAGAGGACAAACACTCAGACTCATAGTTTTGTTTACACAAACGAAAACAAATGTTTTTTGAGCAGTCTACCCTCACAGAAAGTCTGAGCAGCACTTCATATCTCCACAGGAAAGTGCCCAAACATTTGCAAGCCTTCTAGGAGTCAGCTGGAGAGGAACAGGTATTTTAGCAGCTATAAGCCTGGGTGCATTTTCAGAGAGTGTCTCTTTCACACTAAATTATACTTTCACTCAAGTCAGAGATCCTTTATAGCACAGCAGAATCATAAAAGGCTTAGTTTACTTCAAGGCTGGATCATATAACACCTGTATGGGCTAACTCTGCTATTGCTTACGCTGACAGGACACAGAACTGCACGTTTAAGAGATACATCACCAAAACAGGATGGAGCCTGCTGTCAGTTGCACTAATACAAAATGCTGCTAACTGTATCGGCTTCAGTTAAACTGCTCTGGATTTTCCCTAGCATAAGTGGGAGCGGCATCTTCCACCTAAATAATCTTAGGTTGTCAAGTCAAAAAAAATTATTCATAGAATAGGCATTCTTCAAACTCTGATTTCTGTGGGAAAATTGCCAGGCATTAGCAATCTGTATGGTCTGACCTTTACTCCCAGAAATCAGTATCACGGTCAGTGAAGATATTTTAGCAAGTCTTCCCCCTGAAGGAATAAAATATTAAACCTTTTCATTCACAAAAGTTCATTGGACCTGTGTTCAATGGAAAACCTTACAGAGAGCCAAATGTTACAGAACTATGATTCTCCACCAAAAAATTACATTGTTGTTTCACATGCAGTTGAGCATCTTGAAGCCTTCACAATGCTACACAGTTACTTATGTTTCGGGCCAAATATATTCCTGAAGCAACTCCAATCTTTGTTATTTATGTCAGAGGTGCGTAAAGCGACTGCGTGAGATGTTAATATAACAGACATATTTCACTACGAGATGAACATGAACAGGGGCTCAGAGATACTGAATATCCACCCTTGGAATGGGAACAGCCCTGGGCAACTGGGTGTAACCATCTAAATTACAAGGAGTTAGGGGATGTCTTGTGTCTACCACAGGGATTTCATTTCACCCACGTTGTGTACTTTGAACACGCGCTAAGTTTGTAAAGCTGAGGTGCAGCTCTCACTCTCCCTTCCCAGCTGCACGTCCCTGCGTGTCTGCTGGGTGCTTAGAGCTGAACACAACAGATGAATGTGTGCTGGCCACTGCAGTGCCCAGCTAGGCACCTCTAGAGGTAGTTTGGGATAACTGTCCTGAAGTTATTTAGGAAGCACTCAGACGTTTAATTCCACTGAAAAGAAGCAGATTAGTACCTTGGAGATGAGATGTAGCCCTATGGTATCCTGCTGTCATAGCCAGTATGATTCCTCTAAAGTGACATTACTCCATTCTCTTCAAAGGCTTCTGTTTCCACCCATAAGCACATGTTAATGTATAGAAATTTGCAGGAACCCAGTTTTTACTAGAAATATGTAGGGATACTTCCTCCCTCTCACACAACAGTCCAAACCTCATTCTGCAAACTTTGCTTTGTAAAAGTGCCCTTAAAGTTTAATTTATGTAGCAAAATATATATATTTATATATTTTCAGAGTTTTACTCCAGAATGTAAGATTTTAATGAATGAAAAAATGCAGAAGTATTCCTTACTGTTCATTAGCATTACCTATATAATTAATTAAAAGCAGCTATATTATCTAAGAGCAAGACTGTACTGGGCTCTTTGATGGGTATTTCTGTCACTACGCCTGGACAGTTTTCATACTGGAAACTGTTTCAGTCAAACTGCATGAACTGCAGTTGCAAACAAAGCCGATAGATGTGACTGAATTTTTCTTTCTAAGCTGTCATGAGTATCTGCCTTCGGTCCCACATGTAAAGGCAGTCAGAAACCTTAGTGGGATTTTGTTTTTCCCTAGCTGTAAAACATGTTTTGAGGCACGGTACCTTGTCTCCTGGCTGTGGGCGCATCACAGATACACGGTCGTAACCCTTCCGCAGCAAGACCCAGAGAGCATCCAATTTCCCCTGCAATCAAAAGAAACACAGTCTTATCTTCTGCGTGAGAACCAGCGCGCTGTGAAAAGTGCAGTGCAGGGACGATGCAGCTCAGACCTACACCTTTTTTACTCAACCATTTGCCATGCTTGTACAACGTGCTGGAGAACAATGTTTTCTCTCTCAGAAACTCACTCCGAACTTGCCGCAAGTGCAAAGGAAGAGGCTCTCAGATGAACAATAAGCAGATAGATGTGTTACAGCCAACTGTATCCCCGTGTCTAGCCTTTACGTACTCTTCTGGAAATCTCCAAAGGTAATAGGTGACTTAGATACCTCCTGGGCTGAGAGACTCTAATACCTACTTAGCTCCTGACATCGTTGCTAGCAAAGTGCTAAATCAATGCAGAAAGCAATCAGGTGAATTTATATGATGCATTTCCTAACTATTCTGCTACCTCTTCTGGCTGGCTGAGTCGCTTGCCTCTAGCTCTAGGTGACCACTGTAATGTATTAGAAATAATTTTGATTTATGTGTCAAAACAGTCTGCTGGGGAGAACTGACTGAAAAACTGTCTCTCCACACAGCCAAGACAGCTGAGCCGCAGCTAGGTGCCATGTGACAGCCCACTTAATCTTTCATGTCAGCTACACGCTAGCAAGAGAGCATCAGGTTACTGGGTCTCACACAAGCTCCCCCCATCCCACCCCATATGTCAGTTAATATTTGCATCTTTTCCAGGCAATAACACACATCTTTCAAAGTCCTCCATTCCTATGAGCTCAGTGCCAGCTGCCCTACAGATGCCACCCTCAACCCATCGCACTGGTTTTGACAAGCTGTTCACCTCATTGTGTGGTCTCGTACCCAAACACACACGTATGCGCACACACAGACTCAGACAAGTTTTTCTCAAAACCCAATGTGTTGACATCTCTTATTGACAGCCAGTTTGGTTGAGATGTGGGGTCAGACCCTCCTTGCCATGCCTGCAGTGCTGTTCTGCAATGCAGACGAAGCGTTCATGCCTGAATGAAATTCAGCAGCGACACAAAATGCCAAGCCTGCGGTTATTTTCCAAATGAGCTGAGTGAGGCCGGAAGGAGCAGCACGGGGCTCTGCAGTGTAGAAATATCCACTGAATCATCTCCTCTGAAACACGCATCTGCTGCTGAAGGATTCTCTGCTATATTCTAATAGCCCGGGGTTTCACTTTCAAAATGGATTCAGCTTCTGGGAGATCTGCAGAAGGGTTTACACAAGTGCAGCATGTTGGCTGGCTCAGTGGAAGACTACAGACATATTACAAGCTGAAGATTAATTTATCAAACTCTCTTCATGTTCAGTTCATTTGACCCTTGGTCTGTTAAGTGCACGATGCCCAGAGATTTGTAAAACTTTGAGACAGTACAATTAACGACAGTATTTATTAAGCTTTCCATTAGTATTGTTCCAGATGGTACAAATGCTATCATATGAAGGGCAGGCACCATGAGTGAAACCTCTACCAGTAATATTCAGTAAACTTTATTGTATCTGCAGAGATGGAAAAAAGCTACTGTGAGAACGCACAAAGTTGTTCCTTGGTACAAAACTATTTCCTGCGGTCAAGAAGATCAAACCCAAAGACCTAGCTACCCCTGAGTGGACTCAGAAACTCATTTATGTAGACAGTAAATTATCCATGAGCCAGCAATGTGCCCTTGTCACCAGGAAGGCCAATGGAATCCTGAGCTGCATAGGGAACAGTGTGGCCAGCAGGTCGAGGGAGGTCATTCTCCCCCTCTACTCAGCACTGGTGAGACCACAACTGGAATACCGTGTCCAGTTCTGGGCTCCCCAGCTCAAGTGGGACAGGGAACTACTGGAGAGAGTCCAGCGTAGGCCAACAAAGATGACTGGGGGATTGGAGAACCTCCCTTATGAGGAAAGGCTGAGACAGTTGGGACTCTTTAGCCTGGAGAAGGCTGAGGGGAGACCTTATTCTTGCTTATAAGTATCTAAAGGGTGGGTTGAAGGAGGATGGAGGCAGATTCTTTTCAGTGGTTCCCAGTGACAGGACGAGGGGCAACGGGCACAAGTTGGAACATCGGAAGTTCCATTCAAACACAAGAAAAAACTTCTTTACGGTGAGGGTGACAGAGCACTGGCACAGGCTGCCCAGGGAGGTTGTGGAGTCCCCTTCTCTGGAGATTTTCAAGACCTGCCTGGATGCAGTCCTGAGTAATGTGCTCTAGGC
>VFFE01006906.1:274687-298870 GCA_008921705.1 Burhinus oedicnemus
TTTTTTTTTAAGTAGCTTGTTACATGCATATTTATCTGCCTTCCAAAGAGGTGTTTCAACCAGTCCACTGCAGTGGGTGGAAATTTAACATCTGCTTTAACCAAAGGAGCTGAGTGCACTTGGAGCATGGGGATAAGGGAAAATTTAAGCTGAGTATCAGGAGACATTTCCTATGGGTGAGGTCTGGTAGTCTGTGAAATATTCCCCCCTGAGAAGTGGTGGAAGCCTCTATGTTATTTTAAAAACCAGACTGGAAAAAGCAGTGAAGGACAGATTCAAGTTAGCAGTCCTGCTTTGGCTGAGAGTACAGACCAAATGACCTAATAGGCTATCCCTCCTCACCTCCCTCTGCCTGTTATGACTCTGTGATAGCTTCCCTACATAAAACAATGCAAATTCATCTTCATATGCTCATGTCTTCAGGACAAGACCTTCTGCCAAGCATGGTGATGAATTTTGCCAATTTTGCTAATTTCTTACTGCACAGGGAGAGTAATAGCAGGAGCCCTGCTTCATAGGAATGATCCCCTCTGTTTTTGATGAGTGCTCACGGTTGTATGTGAGGAAAGCGTTGGATACAGTTGTCCCATCTGCATACACTGTCTTTCTGGGTGCAGTTAAATAGGGGGAGTGATGGCAATTAATAATTAGGTAAATCCTTGTCCACAGACAGATTCAGGCTGCTAAATACTATCCAGATGTGGAACACCCCAAAGTTATGGGAGTACTTGGATATGGGGTCTTGGATTGGAACTGTCCTTATACTGTATACAATTTGAATGGTAGATAAGAGAGATATTTCTAAAGGAATTAAGAATATATATCACCCATGAGATATTCATAATATTGTAGGCCCTCTTACAACTGAATTCTTGCTGTTACGAAGCAAAAGCTGTTGCTAGTCAGAGTCAGAACTGAACTTGAACCCTACATACATTGAATCTTTTCTCCAAGCCTCTCTTGGACTTTGCAGAATTTCCAGCTGGGACACAGATCTGCAACAAACTTGACTCCTCTGTTCAGAACTGATTTCCTACCATGCTGAATAAACTCTGAAAATTAACTGAAAGTCTCCTGAGGCTGTAATTCAACAGCATGAACTGGTGAAGGAAGAGGGGAGAAACTCAGCAGTATCTTCTATGGGAAAGGACCCAGCTCTCAACTAATGATCTCAGGTAGTTGTACCCAAATGGATTCCAGCTGCTTGAGCAAGTATTCAGGACTCTTTGTGCTAAAATCAGTGTTTCTGTCAGCTCCTCAGTGGTTAGAGTATAGCTTTGTGTGCTGTGAACCCTTCTAACTGCAGCATGCAAAAAGCAACGGAGCTGCATCTCTCAGCTGGATGAGGTCATTTCCATGAGCACACGGTAGGAGTGAAAAATCTCCCAGATGGGACAAGTGTGTTTTACAAATGCTTTGCACTGATGCAAAATGGCAATGCAATGCATTTAGGAACAAAGGAGCAGCTATATGGGATGGCGCTTACTGCATTCCCCACTCTGAACTGAAAACAGTTGACTCTCTAACCTGTCCCACTGTGGGAATGAATAACCTTCATGAACACATGTTGAAGTCATTATAACACAATTGCAGATGACTTGTTGGTAGGCTATGTTTATTAGATGATAATCTTTAAGGGGGAAAGGAGAGAGGGCATTGGACCAAATTTTCAGAGAGGCTCACATTTCCGTATCCTCCGGAAAGCACTCCTACTCCCTTGTGCATCCTTGCCATTCCCATCACTGGATTTGAAGCAGCTGCAAGATCAATGACCGAGGAAAGCCAAAACACATGACTTACCCAAATTTCTATGGGCACTGCTTGGAGCTGATCAGTAACAAGATACAACCCAGGGAAACCTGGGTGCACTGTAGTATCATATCTGCGTTGCAATAACTTGGCTAATAGAATATGTCTGACTAGATTGACTGCTACTGGGGAGGAAGAAAACAGAGCATAAAACCTCTAATTTCCAGCAGTGAGGCACTTCCCTATTCTCCAGCATAAAGTTTAAGGTGAGCTCTAGACACCAAAAGGTTTACTACGTCTGCTGCACACACCCTCTTTGCAGACTACTTGTAGATAAATTGCCTGTAGAGGGTTTCTAAGACCCTAACGAGCATCTCCACTCTTCAAAATGAGATCCAAGCTCCAGTGGTGCAAGGTTTGCACTTGGATATGAATTGGGCATTTTCAGTCCTTTTTGAGACTGATAGTGCTGCTACAAATAGCCCCAGACTGAAGAGAGATGAAAAGGGTATTAGCATTTCCCAAGAGTTACACCTGCGAAATAGGAGTGCGGGATTTTTTTTTTTCCTCTTTTCATTAGAGTAGTTCTACAGTAGTTAACTGTTCTCCTTTCCTGAGGACAGCTTAATTTGTCCTGAATGCAAAAGATTAGCTTTCTGACATTGGAGTGCCCTCACGCAACGCTCTGGATGACGCAACTAATATTTATTTTGTGTGGTTTGTTTCTCTTAATCCATGAGAAGCATTCACATATGCAATGAAGAGTGTTGCTTGAGTAAAGTATTCAGTTGCTTGCTTGTTTCCGTTTTGTACGCTGCCAACCATTTGTATTAGTGAAGACAAACTGAAGAACAGCTGCCTGCCCTTGGGATGGATGGCAGAGAAGAAGAGTCTTCCCAGTTCCTGTGGGCGACTGTTGCGCAGCTTGGCATTGCACACAACCCAGTATCAGTGTGAATTTGACCTTCCACATCTGAGGCACTCTAATTCAGCCAAACGCTTCTTGCAGGGCATCCCCTCCTTGTGAGGCCAGCATGCTGCCCGGCAGCAAGCCTGGCCCTGTGACCCATGTCCGCTGGCAGACATCCATCTGCTGCACTGCAATCCTTGATCTGCTGAGGACAACTCTCCCTGGTGACATTTAGCAATTTTCTTCCTATTTTCTCCCCTCTTTCTACGGAAAGAGGATGCTATTTATTCCCTACGTCTCAGAGAATATGCAGAGTGGAAAAAAAGGGCATGCCCTTGGAAGTGCAGTCAAGTCTGTAAGCACTTTACAGAAGCTACCTACACCACCAGAAAGGACAGGATCCTACTCTGGTCTATGAAAGCAATGTAACCCCCAAAACCTGATCAACCTGGTGAGAAATTCCCATTGCCCTGAGTGGCTCCTTTCTACAGCACCTCCCTAGGCACGTGTTCAGTGGGACTCCCACATGCACAGCTACTCTAGCAGCATCTTGAGATCGCAGGTTTGCGGACAGTTCTACGTCTTAGCCTTAGATGTGAAAACACTTAATATAGACCTCCTGGAAACATCCTATGCAGTACAACACTGGACTGGACTTACCTTGATCGGAGAGTACCACTTCCGAGGAGAGGAAGGCCTGCGCATGTTGTTTGCAAGGTTCCTGGGTTCAGGGAACTCGTATTCCTGTTCTGGCATCTTGACTCTGGCATTCTTGGCTTTCTCTAACTTAGCGCCTTCTTCTGTGGAGCCCTTTTCTCCCCAGCGCACCTGAAAAGATGACGTCAGGGCATATTACAACAGTAGCTTCTGTAGAGAGTTACATACCTGCTGTAATAACTAGACCCTGGTCCATATTTTCCCAGTGTCCAAATCCAAGGTGAAGAGCGAGCCACAGGCTCTGAAGTTTGTTTCTAGACTACAGTCCAAACTTTAAACTTCTCCTCCTTTGAGATTTATGAGAAATGTGAGAGTGGGGAAGGTTTTTCAGAAAAACTAAAAATATTTCCTTGTAATTTGTATGGCAACACTGCCCCTGTATTCCAGGCATGGGCCAGGATCTTACTGTACTAGAAGAAAAAGATGGTCCCAAACTTCAGGAATCTATGTTTGACTTTCAAATATTCCTATATAAAAACAATCTGGCTCAGATGTACAAAAAAGCTTAAAGAAGTTTGTGCTTATCTCCTGAGTTTCTTTCTGGGTAAATTGCAGGGGATATCACAGCTCAGTTCACAAATAAGATATTCCGATACATGAACCGGTATCTAATTACCTCCATACGTTTGATGCCTCCAACTCCTCGTCCACCATAATAAGAGGCATCGACTGTTGGCCATTTCTTCTTTGGAAGGCCATCATCATCTTCCTCCTACAAAACAGAAGTAACGGGCTGCACTGTTAGGAATAAACAGTCACAGGCTGTGTGGTCCTTTGAGCCTGCTAGAGCCAGTGCAATCAAGGTTCTGGTCTCTCACTGGTTATTTTCCAGAGGATGTACACTCATGAAAAGAAAATGTTACATGATATAACCACCACCACCACCACTTGAAAGGTACAGTCCAGCTTCAGCAGGAATGTGATTTTTGCCCTTTTTTTTTTTAAAAAAAAAAAAAAAAAAAAAAAGGAGACTCTGTCTTTCATCCTCATTAAATTCAGTGAAGTAAATTGTTTCCAAGTTGCAAAAATCATTGCGGCAACCACCAAAATGGCACTCAGCAAAGCTCAGGTGCTGGAGTCTGGCTGCAAATCTGGTTGATACGCTAGCCACGAGTGACAGAAGGAGGGACTTAACCTCTTTGCCATCCCTTCACTGTGATTAGGGCAAGAACAGCTGCTGCTCTGAGGAGCGTTCCCTGACTCGTGGCTCCCCATGCTGGAGGAACCCTCCAGGGCCCAGATAAATCATCATATTGTAGTTCAGATTTGACAGAATGGGGGCAAAAAGCAAGAAAGCAAGCAAGGCAAATTTGCTCCTGAGTGAAGGCAAATTAGGAGTACGTTTGGAAACAACCCCAGTGTGAATGCCCAACACGGAGATGAGGGGGTTTTTTGAGATGAACTGGCCAAGTGTAATAGGATGGAAAAGTCTAATGGAAAAGTTACAAGAATAGAATTAGCTCTTATAATGAACTTCTGCCTCTGCTGGGGAGGCTGCCCATGGATGTCCATGTGGCTTCAGTGATTTTCAAGGGCTTATGACAGCAGAAAGTCAGGCCCCGTGTGAAAAATGAGACTTAAATTTTGTACAAATTTGATGTGTTCTACCCTTACATACTGCAGGCAGAAACCTACGGTACATCACCATACGCAAAGTTAAACGTGTTCACGACCCTGGCTAATATTCAGATACAGACAAATTAACAAACCAAGAAAATCTCCTTAAGTTTATTTAAAATGAGTCTAGCTAAAGTTCTAGTATTCTACATTCTTTGTTTCACTATATAACTCCACCTATGCTCTGACCTATATAGTGCCTTTCCCTTTAATTTCTTCAGTTCAGGCTGCAAACTGGCAAAGCAGAAAAGCAGAGTTCATCAAAAACGTGAAGTATTTCCTGTGAAAAATGTGGAGAGAAATGAAAAATGGTCCCTCTCTTTTTTCTTTCTTTAATTTTTCACAGAGATTTGGCAAAACTCCAAAACTTAGGAGCTTTCCAAAACTGGAAAAGCCAAAAATACTTTGAAATTGAACTCCCCAATAGGAAAACTGAAAAACTGGGGGAAAAAATCCAAGACAAACTATGCTTTTCATGTCAAATAAAAGCATTTCTGTTTTTCAAAATACACATCAATTTGGCTGCAAAATTTGTCCTGATCTAAAGGAAGAGTGAACAATTGAGTTGTAAATACAAGGTTCCTCTCCTTCATAGCTGACCTCTTCCTCTCGCTCTGGTTAGAGCGGCTGAGGCTCTTTACTGCAACCTAAGAACTTAATATCTCTGCATGAAGTTTTCCATGAGGACTTTTTTAAAAAATTGGAATCAAAGCCATCTAAATATTTTCCTTCAGCAATTCTCTTTCTCTCTCTCCAGTTTAGCACAGACTGGACTTCTCACAACAGGAAATACCAAGGTTTAGGAAATCTTCCCCACAAGCCCCTAAAAGCCCTGCAAGTCACTTCAATCTAAGATAGGAGTGTTTCTGCCAGAACAACAGAAACAGCACACGCACAAAAAGACAACAGTGGACACTTGAAAAACAAAGGAGTCACAAGCTTTCTTCAGGATGAGTCTGTTTACATGTTTTGAAAGGCACTGGAGGTTTTGCAATACAAGCAAAAAAAAAACCTAACCCACCAGTGATGTCCTACACAGTTGGCAAATATACTCACAACACACGTGAGCAGCTAAAGGAAAGCAACTGGGAACTTGGGGGTCAGGGTAGGGAGACAGCAGGAAAACAAGAAGGAGGTAGCATACAATCCCCATGTCCAGCTCACTGCCCCATTCACAAGATCTGAGCCAATAAAACAGGGCTGAATTCTCATCCTGGCTCAGTTTTGCCCATATTTTTCTACACTTAGCTACACAGGGGTTTTTGCCTGAGGAAGAACTGCATAAGGAACTTCAGCTCTGACCCAGTAGCAGTATAAAAAACAGTCCCGGAAAATTCAAGTGCATTTAAGGATGCTGGAAATTGACTGTACAGAACTTGGCATCTTTCCACCCCCAAAATCTGCTTTAGATGGAGCTAGAGTTTCTTTCAAAAAACAAGAAGCAGGACAGAGCTACATTTCACAGTCAGAGATCCAGATTCATAACTGCTGGATTTCAGAAAACAAAGATCTGTGTTTATCTCAGAGTCCATGCCGGGCTCTGTATACTCTGACCCTGACCTGAAGGAACCTCATCTGTGGGTAAAACAAGGATAATTTAGGCTCCGCTAGGGACATCTGAACCACTTAGGGTGAGAATTCAAACTAAATTGAGCCAGATATAAAAAAAGTTTGGACAACCAACCCCTCTCCCCACCCTTATAATTATTTTCACAGTTGTCTCTGCAATGCCTGAATCTTGTCACAATTTAGCATTTATAGAGAGCTCTGCCTGCACAAAGCACTGTAAGACACGGGACAATCATTCCTCTGAGTAAGAGATGTTATCTGATTTTACAGCTGAGGAAACACGGAGGTGAACACACTGTCCTTAAGCCTTCTGACTCCCCACTGCCTCCTTTTTCTCCCAAAGCCAGACTCATTTCCAAATTGCATGGCCACCTCTCACATGCAGAGGCATTGTTACGCTTTGAGGACACCTTGCTCGGTTCTCAAGAAACATTTCCTCCCTGCTGTGGCAGGCTTTGCTTGTTAGATTATACTCTGCCAGGCATCTAAATTGCAACTGCATAAACTCTGCCTGATCTTAATCGTCCCTGAGGAGTTTTGCAAGAACAACGCTTTGGTTTTTCTCATATCTTTGCCTGTCACTGGCCCAAGCCTGCAAACTATTGTCAGAAAGCACTCACGGGTCAGAAGAGCATCTAAGAGAAGATGTTCTACTGGTGATATACTAAGGAGCAGGTTGAAGAAAGAGCTTAACTCTCATGAGGCACCAAAAAATTCACATATAAGCTTATCCTTGAGACACAAATGCTTAGAAAACCAGCCTTTGTTGGTCTTACTGATCACAGAAACTCCTCGTTTTTTTATGGCATAGATTCTTAACGATCCTGCCTGAAGTTACATCCTCCAAGTGCAAAGCGCTGCATGCGCATAGTTAAGAGAACCCCAGTTTTGATGAAGAAAGGCTGTTGAGTTATTCCCACTCTATAGCTCAGACACTGAGCTACGGGAAGATGAAGTAAGGTCTTACAAGGTCATGGGAATTAACACTAGCACTCCCATTGCAACTGCGATGTGACTAAACCCAACTTTCACAGCCTCTACACGAGCTGAATTTGCTATGCTGGGCCCGCCTAGGTATTTCACATGAAATTTGGCTATAAAACTCCACATCTTCATGGTGTAATACCTACACCTCATCTGTTGCCAATAACATCCCAAATCTTTTTCTTCTAAATGCTTGTCTCTCAAAAAGTTCCTTTTCTCCTCCTCCTATATTTCCACAACTCACTGTAAAATGGGAGTAAAGGGGAAGGAAAAGAGCTGGCATACCACTGTGACCTGGCTTTATTTCAGGAATAACAATACATTTCCTGCCTTGGTGTCTACAAAAAGCTCCTATCAGATCCTTTCTCTGGAGCTTATTTTGCTATCTCCCCAAGCAAAGCTTATCATGAAGAGAGGGGAAAACAATTTGGAAAAGATTAATAAACAGCAATAAGCGAGGGTGCAAGCAGCTCCCCAAGCAGATGAATCGCCGTTAGCCATTCTCTGGCCTCATGAATGTTCAGTTGTGGGAGAAAGATTAGTTCACGAAGATCAAACTAGTTCAAGCTGAACAGGTGGTTTCATCTGTTGGCTTAACAATAGCCGCCATGCAGTTGAGTTAAATTCCTCCTTTTCATGCTGGCCTCCCATGGCAGTCATAATTACCTTCGGCATCTCATGACTGTGCTGCTGAATGGTCTTTTATGTTCAGGACTTTCTTATGTGTGCTTGCTTTGGTGTGTGTGGGTAAAATGACAACAGACATAAGAATTATCCAATTACAGGCTGGTTGGTGGCTTGGCTCTGGTGCCATGCTAGGAGTGACTGTGGAGCTTGGGTGACAGAACAGCATGGAAAAAATGGGTCTGAACGATGAGGAAAGGGCGCACTCTGGTCATCTGGCAGATCTGCCTGGTTTTGCCAGAATTCAGGGAACTCTGTGTCCCCGAATCCCTTCTGCAGGAGAAAGGGCTGCCATGAGAGAAAACAAAGATACAGCAGTGTATTTTAACATCGCCTGGGCTCTGCTGACAGGAAAAGGAAGCAATGAGAAGAGAGGGTGCCCCTTGGGAATACTCTGGAGGGCTTCAGTTTATGCGCCCTCTGACTGCAGTCAGAGTCTGTCCTTCTGTGGGACTGACTAGCAGCAGACCTCTGGCAAGGGTCAGGGAGTGCATAGGAAATTGTTGGAAGCTGCAGAGCCCTGCAGATTGGGTTTTTTTGATGTAGAAGATGGGTTGCTATAGTTAGACCAGCTTCAGCCTTGTGGTAAGCTTCTGGTCTGAGTTGAGCAAGAGATGTTCCAACAAGCCCCCAGCCTGAAGGTGATGTGACACATGAATAAAAGCAGCTGTATCTTCCTCCAACAGGGCTAGAAAAAGCCTTCCTATCCACTGGAGGTAGAAGAATGTGGTTTTGATCCACCATCAATGACTAATCACAGGCCAGAAAGGTGCTCACTGGCTCCTTGAGGCACTCACCTCTTCCGATTGGCATTAACTCAATCTTTCCTGGCTGGTAAGTAAAACCATCTGTCCTTCATCTGGGCTTAACCTCCTCCAGTATCCTGTGTTTTCTGAGGAGCACAGCGGTAAGTTGACGACATTTGCAATTTCTGAATGAATTAATTGGAAGATTCTAGCCAATAATGATTTCCTTCACCAACAGGGAGTGTGTCTCCAATATGTCTCAAAAGGCCTTTAAAGTAGAGTTCAATAAAACCTTTGGCGGGTTTGACAGCAATGCTTTCCCTTCATTGTTACAGTATAATGCATTCTCCTTGCAGCGCAAAGACATATGGGCCTCAGCTCCCAAATCTGCTGATGCAAGAATTTCTCTAGTCTTTTTTTTGCCAAGATTTTTGGTAAAAGAAAAAAAATAATCTCACTGTAACCGTAATGCTGCTGCTTAAGGGATTAGCACTCTTTCATGGTGGAGACGAGCAGTTGCTAGGTTTTCTGCAAGGGAGAAAGCTATCTGCAAGACGTAAGAAAAACTGGATTGCAGAAAATCAACTCCATCTTCTATTTGTTTTGAGCAAAGTAGAAAATCTGGAGTATCCAACCTTCTGTGAATGCATCATACTACTGCCAATCCCATTCTGTGGACCGGGCTCTATAAGAGTAAATGGGACCAATGAAATGCATCTTTCCAGAGCTTCTGCTGTTTTTCCACTAGCAGGAAGCTCTTCTGTCTGGGAAAAAACACATAGTACAAGTCATAGCTTCAAGCTTTACTGATTTTTGAGCACTGCTCTGATGCTATACAGTTTCTAAAATAGTATAAACTATATTTTCCTTTTAAAGACACCTTTGGCTGCTAATTGTATAAGATGGCTATAGGATAATTGAGTATTGAGCTTAGGGAATGTGCTCTAGTGGAAAGCACATGTGAAATTATACCATCACACTAGTCCCTACAATGTTGGCACATTGTTGTAACCAAAGCCCCTCACCCCAGAGTCCCAAAACAGTAAAAATAATAGCCAAAAGATTGTACAGCTCTCCTCTTGTATTAACGGGGAAGCAGGTAAACTACAGGTACAAGATGAATGCAATTTTTCAGGCACTGCGCAGTGCCCTACGCTGGGTACAAGCAAAGCCTGGACAAGTCTGTGTTTAAAGCCATGATCTATGGGCAACAAGCCTGAAAGCAAGCAGAACAACATTCTGCTTCTGTATGAGGAGGATTTGCCCCTCGTTCTCCACAGTACACCACCAGGTTAGTTTAAAATAAAAAGCCAGCGGCAAATATGTTGCTAAAGGAGAACTGTGAAACAGACAGACAGTTTGAGGACCGTTTCATCCAAAGAGCTGCACAGACGACTCCTCTCTGTCAGAATCGGGGCCGAGAGAAAATGTAACACGTCCAGAAATATCTTTACACCTGCTTAACTGAACTTAACCTAAGGCAAATATAACTAGTCTGCAACTGCAGCAACTATTTTGCAGCAACTGGTCTGTTTCTGCAGCACTTACTGGTTTGATAAAAGGCTTCCTTATACGTGAAGCACGCCTTCCCTCTGAGCACAGAGATGTAATTTCCCCTTCCAGTCCTTGGCCAGTGCGCCAGCATTCCAGAATGATGTATTTTAATTAATTTCAGCAATTGAATCCCTTGGCTTGGAGGAATGTGCGATGCAGAACAGAGCATGTACAATTTTAGGTTAATATTTTCCTTTTCATTCAGAGGACAGAAGCTAACAAAGCTAGTGGATTTACACAGAAACGTCTACTTAGGAAAACAGGCCAGATGCCCGTGTATAGAGGGACGGGGAGTACTGGATCCAAATGCAAATCTCCCTTGGGTCCAGGAATGTTCAGATTTGGAGTTTTGCCTCAGGCTTGCTTTGAAGTGCCACCAAGATGGAGGTTCTAGTACTGGTTTTGGCTCCAGCTGCCCTGAACTATTTCTCTGTGCTCAGTGCAGGCAGAAGGTAGGTGGGATTCCACCTCCATAACGTTGCAGAGGACTGAGCCTTAAGGGTGTCTGCCTGCCCTGGCACTGAGAACACTCACTGGGCCAGACTTTATGGAGAGCAGAGAAAGAATCATTTCAGCAAACTTTTCCACTTGCAAGCTGAAGCAGGCAATGAATTTGTCTCCAGATGCAGTAAGCAAGGCGAACTAACCAACCAAATCACTCTGAGCATAGATCTAAGTCTTCTCTTACTTGCATAGTTAACAGGAACTGATCCAAATCCCAGTGAAGTCAATGGAAAAACTCCCATTGACATCAATGTGCCCTGAACACAGCCCAGTGACTTTGCAATGAAATCCCATGTGCAAAACAATGAAAGCAAAGAAGGGACTCATTGAGTGCTGAAAGCAGGACACAGAAAGAGGCAGATGAAAAACTGGGCATATTTCTGGGGAAAGTCCACTAATTAAGTAATGGTGACATAGCTTTAAACTATTTGTTGCTAGATTCATCTAAAAAGAGTAAGCAGAATTAAGATGAAGGTTTTAATATTGCTTTATCGTTTCTCTCCATTAAAACTTCCCTGCCTAGTGCAGCTCTTCTGATATCAAGATGATTTTGCTGGGGTCTTACATCTGCTCAGAATCTGGCCCGCTGTCTTCAGACACGTTGCAAAGACGGTGGGCTGCCTTTGCTCACAGCAACTGTAGTCCAAGGGATCAGCATTGTAAGTTACCTCTCAGCTGCCAAGATCTGTTACATATGCTAAACCATCAAAATCATTACCGTGCCATTCCAGGAAGGCAGTTAAGCATGTGTTTAGGTTCCATTAACTTCAAAGTTAAACATACGTTTAAGAGTTGTCCTTTTTGTGAATCACAGCCTAACTCTGTAACGCTGTTCCGATTGAGTGCAAGTATTGTCTGCCTCTGTCCTCCTTCCCTGCCTGCTCCATGGATGTGTTGTATACATAGACTACAGTCACTCTTAAATAAATAAAAGCACATCTCTACCTCTGTAGAAAGTAAAGTGAAACACACATGGCAGACAAAGCCCCTACTTTAGTGAAACCACTACTGACTTTAAGGCTAGAGCTGAGCACAAAGGTTTAAAATGTTGATACTCTGCCACGCAGCAGAATCACCACCTTTTGTGAGGAGACTGAACAAAATCTTATCCTAAACATTGAGGAAATCAGGTTGTCAATGTTACTCACCTCGCTGTCTTCTGCGGGAGGAGGGGGGGGCTCTTTGATGATCTAGAAAATTCAAAGAAAAACAGAAGAGTAAATCCATACTTTGTTCTTTAGCACAACTCACTTAAAAAAACCCCAAACAACAAAACAACAGGATATGCCACTGTGAACATGTCTGAACTTTGTTACAATACTGCGTGGTTACAGGGTGGCTATGTGTGCTACCAGTGTCACAGTCACTGAGAGTAAGAGGGGAAACAGGAAGTGTCCGAAAGCCCTGCCATATAGACATTGCCTAATTACAGCTCCAGACTCACATTGCTCATTAGGTGACCCCTGTCTTATGGGAGGTAACAGCAAAGTCATATATCCTTGATTCTCCAGCCTCCTAATCCCAGTAGGACCCATAGTCAGTGCTGGCTCTAAGCAACACTGATAGTAATCACTGTTTCACCTGAACAACCATGCTAAAATCAGCGTCTCTTTCTACTGGCCACGGCACACGTGTACAGATCTTGCCTCAAATAATTTACAGCCTGAACAAAGACTGAAAAGTGAAACTAAGGTGGAGTAGAATGCCCTGGAGATATTGCAAAGCAGTAATGAGCCCCCCAGCCTCTGTCTCCCAGACTCATACTTCATTCCAGAAGGCTGTGTCACCTCATGCTCTCATGAAAAATGCTTTTCACATTATCACGCTAATATAGTTCACTCTCATAAGCTTAAAAAAAAATTAAAAATATATATACATTTGAGGTTCTCCCAGGATTTGTAATAAAGCAAGCAGGGTGAGGTTTTAGGCCGGTCCAGGATATTCTCCATAGAAACAATTTAAGTTTATGTGGGCGTGAGGCTATTATTTCATGCAAAAAGTTTGCATCTAGGGTTCGGCAGGCAGTTGGCTATTATCACAGCCCTCCACTCCAAGAGCAACAGAGAGCCTTCCAAAGGAAAAGAAGTCACATACAGGCATGTCAAATATCTCTCCCTTACACGAGACGCACCCCAGTGCACAGCCATTGCAGTCAACAGATTGAATTCAGCCACCCATGTCAATACAATTGCCCCAGGAATGGATTTTCTCCAGTAGTTTTAAGTCCATCTGGATGGGGCAGCTCTTTCTTTACACACCAGGCCATGTGTCAGATGCTGTCAGGGTGCTGAATGCCTGCGGAGATAGCACCGAGCATCCTCAGCTCCTCTCAGGACTGGGTATTAGGTTTGGAGGCTGCCTAGGCATGGGGTACAGATGCATAGGCTTAAAAATTACCCTTAAAAAAATAAAAATCACAGTCCCAAACAATAACAGCTTGGCTGTTTAAATGCAGAAAGGGAAAATGACAATCACATTAAAGGCCCTAAAGATATAAATATTTACAACAATTCCTCTCACTCGTGTTTTTCCTTCTCTGATGAGCTCACTGTTTTTATTTTCCTCTGCAAACCCCGAGTCATGCAATGTGGCCATTAATGAAGAGCATGTGCCTCTGGCGAGGGAGGAGATCCAGGCTGGACCAGTCCTTTGTATCTCGGCCCAGAGCAATGATGGCTGTAGGGCTCTGCCACTACCTGTTTCTGGGCAGCAGGGCTTTTTTTTGACGGCCTACGGAGAACCCCTGCTAAAAAATCTTCGTGCTTTAGAAATCAACATCGAATCTTTGTTTATATGCACAGAAGCACAAAGCACACATGGAAGCATGAAACGTTTGAGGAGCATGGTAGGTGCACCCACTGCCCTGCTCATAACATCGGTCGTTCTGACACAGCAGAACCATGGGTCAGGCTGTGGCTGTAAAGCCACTGACCACGTTAGGGAGAAAGCAGGGGCGATGCCCCAGAGGAGCTCAGGCTGACTAGTAGAGCTGGTGAGTGTCTGATACAGCATCCATCTCTCTGTACCCTGCAAGTCCCAGCTTGTTCTTGCAGCTCTGAGGGATACCAGCTCTTTCCTCTATGGAAGCAAGTGATGAAAAGTGGATGAAAAGTTGTCTGCATCAGAGTACTGCTCTGTGGAAAGGAAATCATGGGTATCAGCATAGTTTACTCAAAGTGCTGCTCCTTGGTTTAAGATGCATAATCTCTTACATGTCTCTTGACACAATAAATACTGACAGAGCGTGTACAACGCACCAAAATACACAGAAGACTTTTCTAGCCGCATTTTCAGATATGTTTTGGACAGTGGGAGGGGTGGGACTTGTCAGCAGACCTAATTTTGAACCGAAGCCCTTAATCCAAACCCACTGGATACTTAGAAATTTCAGATATCTGAACCAAAATATACCTACTGGAAGTGGCCTTATTCCCTCCTCTAACATTATTCTGGTGGAGCATCATGGGTTTCAGTGGAGCTTCTCTCATTTGCATTGGCATGAAACATCAGTATAATCTGTCCAACATATTTGGTCCAGCTAAGCATTCAAATACAATTTCTCAGCCAGTATCACTAGAAACTCTTGAGATTACAGACTTGGAAATGAAAAGATGGCTGTGTTTTTCATACATTTGCATTCCTTCTCATAACATATGCACACACGTACACACAAACTGATTTCTATAAACAGATTTTTTTGTATCACAGTCAAAGGCAGGGGGGAAGAGATTCCTTCCATTTTTAAGTGCTATGCACTTCTAAGAGCAACTGAACACTGCGTAAGTTGGCAACATAGATTGATTAGTCTGGACAAGTCCAGAGGTGGGGACAGTTGAGTCTTCTCTGCCTTTGAGCCTGTAGGAACTTTCAAAGTTCAACCTTTACCAAAAAAAAATAAATATATATTTTCTGTCTCACTGCCCAGGTCTGGAAAGGCTTTTGGTCTACAAAAAGTATAAATCTCTTCCTTCTCCCTTTCCCATTCTTATAGTTACAGCCATATATGCACAAGACCCTCAATCTGGTGTATGGGAGGCAGTCAAGCAAATGGGATCTTTGTGCCATCTCACACAAGTGAGCAAAGCAAATGCCAAGTGGGAAAGGCAGTGACTTACACCTGCTCACTTTGCACAAATAGAAACAATTACTCATGTGTAAGAAAAAATGCCATTACAGGGAACCCAGTGAGGATATAGCCCACACTGGCACAGAAGACTCAAGTCTGCCACGTTTTGTTCTGGGCTGCACCTCTCGCCTTCCCTCTGCCTTGCCAGATGACACACATGGACCTGCTGAACACAATCAGCTGGGAGCACGCTTGGCCAAGCAAAATGCTTAGGCTAGTTTAGCTTGGCAAGGCTGAAGTGTTTGTTCATGAGTGCTGCAATTGTTTTGATAACCCCAAGCCATTTCTGTGATTGCTGCTTCAAAACTGTATCTCCTATCCCTGTGTTTGAAAGAAGAAAAATATGATCGTTCAGCAACCATATTTGCTCGCTAGGTGAGGAATACCTGAGGGTTTCTACATCATGGCTGTGCTATAAAAACTTTACAATGTCGTCTTTTGTTTTCAAGTAGTAAAGGCCTGTGGGATAGAGAGGTGGCCACTGGCTTTTCTTGGCAGAGGAAGCCAAGAGTAGTTGTCAGCACTTCTACACACTTAGCTGTGAAAACTGAGGACACTAAAGTAATTCTTTGCCTTTCTATTGCCTGTCATCACAGATCTCAACATGCATGTGATAGACACAGGTCTCTGTTCGCTGACCTACCCTGTTGTTACAGATGCACGGAGAAGCAGCTGTTTCTGATGAATAACCCAGTGTAAAAGCAGAGGAATGCTATTAGGCACATCCTAGAAGTTTAAAAGCATTGGAGAGGACTGGTTTTCTGTTGCCCTGAAATTTCTGTAGCCATTCAGGCATAAGAGAGCACACGTTGAATCCAAAGTTTGTATATTCCAGGAATGTGTCTAGGATGTTTTCCATCTTGGGAGACCAGAAAACTCCACCAGTTTACAGTGTCCAGCAAGCACATACTCAGTATCTCTCTCTGGAGTTTTATATGATAAATTGGGGCAATATGTTTCTTGTCAGTGAAATGTATCTGCTTTAAGATGGAACAGATCATCATTTAAAGAGAGGGCTACACGAGAAAACAGTACAAAATAAGACATAACGGACTTCGCCTCTAATTAGGACTAAAATTTGGGAAGGGGGCATGCAGTTAACGAAGCAGAGTTTTTTGTCCTTATTTACCTTCACTCTTCTGTAAAATCCAGAATATGTATTTTTGCTATCCTAATAAGCAGGGTTTTTCTTTATAGCATTAAATATGACCCATCTGACCCACCTTTTTTTTTTCCTTATATATCTATAGTTTTGACCTCCTCTAAGTCCTGTGATAGAGTTTCATAGTTTACTTATGAGTTGGGTAATGGAACATTTCCATTTTATTTTTTTAATATCTGCTGTGTCTTCTAAGTACCCATTAAATCCTTGGAGATTTGGTCTACACTTCAAAGATTCTAATACAAGCAGAAGCCTGTCCCTATTTCTTCATCTGCAATACAACACATTCTTCTTCCTACACATACTAGTAGATTAAGTCCAATAGGAAAGTGAACTCATACTTCTAAGTTAACCTCTCTTGTCAGCCTGGAAGCAGATACAGGAATCTCAATTTTAACTCATTAAAACTAGGAGAGACAAGGCTGTTTCACACCTAAGACTTCAAGCTGACGTGCACAAACCACATTCAATTCTGATCACGGCACAAGTCAAAATCATCCACTTATGAAAGACATGACATCATGGAGGGAAAAAAAAAAGCCCTCCATTTGATTAACTCTGGTATAGTTTGCAACTGAATGGGGCTGACATGCAGTTTTCCAGTGAATGCATTAAAAACAAACAAACAAACAAAAACAAACAAACAAAAACCCCAAAAACGTAGCATCTGCAAAGGTCATTCCTTTTCCTAGGCTATTTCACTTACACAGATAAACAAGTGTCTGACCCACTTTCTTTGGAAGACTATATAAATAAAACTCATTTTCTGGACTAAAGAAAAACATCACAGCTATTTTCAGCTACATGGCAGAAGCCCTTGCTCTCATTCACTGATTGCTAGTGAATTTTCTGGTTAAGTAAGACTCAGAGGCCTATTTCTCCATAGCTGGGCTAAGCCAGCTTTCTTTGAAAGAGGTGAGAGGCAGCCAGGGGAAAAAAAACAAAGGTAGAAGTAATTTTTATTAAGTTAATTACTTCCCATGCAGGACTGTGGCAAAGAACAACAGTGCCTCCTTTGCGTTAGTTTCTGCTGTGGTCTGGAACAAAGGGTACTGAGGCTGGTCAAGATCAATATAATTGGTCTTTGGATCTGGCCTTAAGGAAATGCATTAACAAGTAAAATGGTTTGGGAATCTGCAGTCTAGGGATATCATCTAAAGACAAAAGGTACCTTCCCAACTTTCAAAGGCAATGCTTAGCACCTTCCAAAAAGGGAACTCCATGCAGATCTTTCAGTTTGGACACCCCAGAACTGGTGGACACTCTGGAGAATTTGGCTTTAACTTTTCGGTAATGACACATTCCAGCAGCGTGTCAAAGCACCCTAGTTCAGTATCTTGCACACACGCTGTTCTATTAGCCCATTTCTCTACCTGGGCTGCTGTAGAGCTGATGGCATTAGCCCAGGCAAAATGCCTCTTCTATGCTATTTTCAGGGTCCATGCTAGCCTGTTTAAAGACAGCCAGGTACAGAGCATTATATCCATGTCTAAACCATCCTCATCTGACTGACAGGAGGCTGAGAGGAACAGTGAACTGCTGTGGGTACTCTGGATGATTAGTAAGACTGTCTTTACCTTCCTGCTGCCCTTCGTGCACAGCAATTGCTAAGTCAGGTTCTGTTACTTACACTACTTTAAACCTACAATAACAGCGCTACCTCCAAGTGTTTTGGATTGACTGCTATAAACGAAGACACTCATTTGTGGCAGCATGCATGGATTCAGAGCTTGGATTTTACACATCACATTAAGCTGCAATAAATTCAGTGAAACTGTACCACGTTATACTACGGGAACGCTTGCCTCAATAGCAGGGACTGCGGGGTCCACAAGCAATTTCTGCCTGCACGTTTGTCTCTCTTTCTCTTGGTTTATCTTAATAATGTTTCAGATGATTCATGATCCTGCACTCCCTTCTTCCAAAATCATCATAACCGCAGAAAAACTGTGCCTCATGCACATGGGAGCGGGTGGGAATCAGAGTATGTGGACCCTTGTAAGCAATCTCCGTCAAGCATCATGCACCATCTAATTTTAAGACTCTTCAGGGTTGCTGTAGAGTCTATCCATTTCCTCCCCTCCTCTTCCGCCAGTTTAGCCACGATTTTCATGTGGTTTTAATATACATTTTCTGTATTTTCTCCATCCAGCTTTTTTGTTTCCAAAACTTCTGGTCAGCTGCAGTACAGACTGAGAGCCAAACAAATTGCTGGGTTCTTCCACGCTTCCTTCCAGAAACCAGCTTTAAAGTTAAAACTGGTGTTAGATGCTTAATACCAACACCTCATTTATATGCCAGCCACACCCCTGTATTTGAAAAACCTGCAGTATGAAAATGAGTAAGATGGTGTATATATTCTAAGTGGGCAATTAACATAGATCAGCTTCTCCTGCCCTCCTCCCTCAGGCCACACTGTATGGATGCATAAGGGAGGCAAAGACTCATGTTTACCTCATAAAGTTGTAATGTAAAAATGTGATGTACGAGCACGTAGGGAAATGCTTTGAGTCTCAGTCTCAGCTGCACCAGGGAGATATTTCCACTCATATCCTCTGCATTTTATCCCCTGGACTGCCCTAGCTAAGACTCAGCCCGAGGCTGGGGACAGGCTGACTGTAGCCACCACTTCAGCTATGCCAGCGCTAATCTTCCATGCAGATCCTGTTCAGGTGCAAAGTCCAAGCACAACTCACTCAGCCTGCCAATTTTAAGTGTCTATTAGAGACACTTGCTCAGGGTGATGCTGCATATTGGCACAAGGAAACCGTCCCTGCACAGACAAGCCTTCCAACTATTGTATTCATTATGCCTTCACTATACATCCAAAGCACTTTAACCAGCCCCCTTTCCAAGCCAATCTAACAATGTGACTGCAAAATCCTCCTTAAGATGGTTTTGGAGGCTTATTATCTATTTGGCTTACATCTATATTAAAATCTATTTGGTTTAGCTCCATATTAAACCTAAGCCTTATGTTGGCCTCCTACCCGGAACAATTTCACCCTTGGGCACCTAAATAGCCTCTTGCAAACACGGTTACTACTATGATTGCTTGGACTCCTTCAGGTTATGCTGTGTTCCAGAAAGAGAAGGAATGGGAAGACAGCAACAAAACACCCACTAACATCAGTGAGGCCAGGATCTGGCATCTGCTGATATTTTGCAGATATGCTCTGCCCAGGAAAAGTGGGGTCATCCTGCTATAGATATCTTTGTATTTGCCATCATTCTTCTGATGTCTACAGTGTTGGAGATGTCAGCTTAGCAGAATTCTCCTTCTTTGTTTTCTGTTGCTGTTGAATAAACATCCTTGAAACCTTCTGAAAGGTTAGCACGTGGCTCCTATCTTTTTGTAATATCCCCCCACAGATATCAAGGGAAATATTGCTTATGCTGGTATCAGGCACAGCAAAAACCTAATTATTGTTCTGATCCACTAAGCAACAATTGCATCTACTGTAAACTGAGTGGTAAATTCCAGACTTCATCCCAGAATACTTCTGAGACCAATAAACTTGGATACACTTGGAAACAGCATTTCTTTATGGGTGCATGCCAAGGAGATACTGGGTTCCAGATAAATCTCCAGAGTAAGTCTATTGACTTCAGTCCATTTACTCCAGGGACGAAGCTGGCTTGGTGTCTTTCCTGAAGAACTGATGGATAATCATGATTCCTATTTAATTAAAAAGCATGCCAAGAGGAATTTCAGGGTTTAGAAATGTGCTTGTCACTCAGAAACAAATTTATACTTGGTAAGAAAAAAAGTTTGTTGTGCTTTTTTTCTTTTTTCCCTGGACACATACACCATTATCTCTGAAACGTCCCTGGGCTTGAATCCACAGCAGTGTCTCTGGGTCTGCGGTTTGATTATTAGAGGTTATTGCTTGCCTGCCTCTCTTGTCTGTTGTGCAAGCCAGTTCCTCTGCCCTTAATTCACTCTGGGCTTCTGACAACACTGCATTCCTTAATGTGCCTTTACCAAACTAGTAAATAAGCACTGCTCTGCTCTCTTTCTCCCTACCCTAAGCAAAACAGGCTGGGGACTCCTCTGTGGATTTATCTTTAATTTTACAGAATCTTTGGGTAAGCAATACACAGTGAGGTATCTTTGCTGCTGATCTACTGCCAAACATACTGGACTGCCATCCCGGAGAGATGGAAGACATTTAATATAGGCTCTTGAATTAAAATCTTTCCAGCAAGTAGAGGGATGTGTTTGACTTACGTTTGGAAAATATCAGTGAGATAGTCCCCACTTGGAGACCTTGCTAAGAGGGAATGTGGGAGGTAAAGGAGGAGAGAGGGTGAGAAAAAGCTTTTATCTACAACAAATTTTTTAAGTACAGAATTTAAATCTGGAAAATATTAAGCTTATAAAGTTTCATGTGGACAAGAGACTCCCTCTCCCTGCTGTACTCCCTTGCTTATCTGGACTGTATTTCTCACACTTCAAGAACACTGTTATTATGACCACTATCCTCACATCATTCCACTGCAGCAGACCCATACTACCCTCTCAATGCATAGCTCTGTATTCCCTTTACTCCACGCCCTGCTGCTTTTATTTATGCCTTTTTCCTATCAGCTTCATCCTTCACCTGTAACAGAACCTTAAAATGGCAGCATCACTTAGAGCCTGTCCTCTCTACCACCTCCATTCTCCACCGAATCCCAGTGTAAACATCTGTACAGGGCACATCTCCATTGACTTCTATGCAGATGCGCCAACAAAGAAGTTGGCCCAGCTTCTCTGGGAATGTGCCATCTAGTTTAGACAAGTAACTCTGAGCAACCTACCACACTGCTAATCCTTTGTCCATTTTTAGAACTGATTTTTTTATTGTTCTGAAAAGTCCAAATAAATATTTTTTCCCCTTCTGGTTTTCATCTAAGGACAGAGGTGCCAAACTACTGTGAATAGAAGCATCTTACCCCTAGCATTTCCAACTAGAAACAGAAATAGACAACTAAGATCTTTCCTGCAAGATTTCCATCCTTGTTCTGGATAGAGAAATACATCTCACCACAAAGACTCATCCTCAAATGTGACTACTCCTGCAGTTTGTGGCTCCAAAGCCCTCAGCACCGGATCGTAGGTTTGGTACGACATGGTGCAAATTTACAACACTGAGTAAGTGATTTAAAATTAGGAATAATGACAGTGACCCAGAAACTGAAGCTAGTTTGGGCAGTCTGAAAAGAAGCATCTGAAACATTACAGGCAGCAAGTCATCAAAACCAGCCTCCAATTTTGCTGACGTTTGTACATCCTTAATTCTTGTTCTATATTTGCAGAACAAACAAGACCCAAAGCAAGAGCCAAGCTTCACTGTATTCTATGTTCCACAATAATTCAACCTTTGCCCTGAACTTCATTGGAAAATGCAGCCCCAAGGGATGATCAGAGATGTACACAGGTATGACAGGTCCTCGCAGACAAACAGCAGGGTCACGTGCAAGAGAAAAGCTTGTCTCAAGTCCTGTGATTTCCTTCTTGCCTCCCTTGGACTCTTCCTTCTCTCCTGTTTTCTCTCGATATCTGTCTGCCGTCGTTAATTATTAACTCTGTGACTGTGCTTTTTAACTCCGCAGAACATTTTGTGAAAATCATGGAAGGAAGATATTGCTCAGTGAAGCATAGTCATACTTCTGCTGAAACTGTCATTTGGACATTTCAAAGTGCTTTTCAGACATGGTGAGCCAGGAAAAAAAAGTTAATCTTACAAAGGTTTGCACACTTAGAAATTTCTTTTCCTTGTGCCTGAGGCAGAACAAGGATTCCAGCCCGGGTTCAGCATGCCTGCTCTTCTACAGGAGCCCTCCAGCACGGGGACACTGACACAGGAATTAGGAAATCCAGAAAAGTCATTCCTTCCTAAAAAGGCATGGCAACTAATACGTTTCTGCAAACCATTTCCATTTTGTGACCAATGAATAAGACTAAAAGGCTCCTGACAAGGTCTGTATGTTAGCAACATTGCTATTTCATGGGTATAATCCCAAGGTCAGGCAGTTGAAATAGAAGCACAAAACAGTGCCAGCCATGGAAGAAACACCGTCTTGTTCAATGACCAGTACTATGGGTGGGTTTTTTTTACTAGAAAACTTTGCCTCCTTCCCACTCATTTCTTACATTCAGGCAACACTGAATTGCTGTTTTGTGTGAATGATTTCTGTCACTTACCACTGTGCAGCAAAGAGGCCAGAACCACCAGAGAAGAACCAACGCCAGCAAGAGGAAGAGAATCAACAAAGCAATAGCCAGGATGGTCCCATCTGACTGGAAGAGAAACACAGAGAGCCTGTGAGCACCGCTAACACAAACCTCCCCTCTCCACAGTACCTTGTCTGTGCGTCCTGATTCCAGGCAAGTACACACCCCAAAGGTCGTTGCCACACTCCATTTCTTTTTCAGACAAAATGCAGTTTTCCTCCCTCCTCATATATCCAAATGTGGCACCTGCCCCCCCACCTCACTGCAAAGAGGTTGAGACCTCTAGTCCCCTTCCCAGAGAGTTACAGATTTTCTCTCGATTTTCTGAGCCTCACAATTACATACAACACTTATTTCACTTCAGATCAAATTAACGTAATACTCCTCAGAGTACTGTGAAGACTGAAAAAAATATTCAAAAAAAGAGCGCACAACACAATGTTCATTGAAGTTTAAGCATTCTCCTTTCTTGGCAACTCTTTTCCCCTCTTGCAGTATAAACTGGAAAGCGATGTTAGAATTAAAGTTTACTCCAAACAGAAAACTTGAAGCAAGATCTCTATGGGCCCACAACTCAGGTCATCCTGCTCTTCTTAGCAATGCAGAGTCAGGGTAGTTCTGCCATGAGCTTTTTAAGGAGATTTGAACATACACACCATCGCAACAACATACAGGGTTTTCCACATCAGAAGCCATTAACACTAGAAGATCCTTTCCCCTCTAACTGGGATAATTCCCCCATTTAAAAAGGCATTTGCAATTCTCTGATATTGTTTAACAACACGAACTGCTGCACAAGCCAGCTCAGTCAAAACCAAACGTGCATTATTTCTTGTTGCTTAGATTTAACCCAAACCAGATGTTCTTGGCTTCCGGAGGCATGCCAACTTCCCTATACCACTCCTCCTCCATATCATCCTATTCCGAGATAAGCAAGCAGGCAGTCCTGACTTACGCCTGTTTGAGAAGTTCTTGATGTAACAGCCAGACATTTAAAAAACCCCACCCAAGTGTCAAGATCACAATGGCAGATTAAGGACACATTCAAGAGCAAGCTGACCTGTAGGATGGGAAAATTGGGTGCATGTTTAAGTCACTGTAATTCAATGGCCAGATGATCTCCCATCATACCATAATGGGAAGAGTAATGGAAAAAATAATCAGGTTGAGAGCATTTTCCAAACTGTCTTCTGGTGCAGAAGGAATTTCTGGAGACCTTGGATCAAGACAACCCGATCTTTGACACTTGGCAACAAAAGAGAGGTAGTCCACACAGGAGAAGAATTCACCCAAGACATCTCTGGAAAATGGAACTTGGACCCCAACACAAAATAAAAGCTTATTTGAGAAGACAAAGCTGTATGTTTGGTGCTGTTCCTCTAGACAGACAGCATAGAGTCACATCCATCATCTGCAAAATGGAACCTGCTGATATTCAATGCTTTAAAAAATGTGATCCTGACTCTTTGCTGCCATGAAATTGTAGAGGAAGTAAGGCTTTTTACGTCTAATTGTTGTCTTCCCCCTTTGCTCCTATATTGAAACACATATTTTGTCATTGAGAATACTCTAAAATGAATTTGCAAAAATACAAAACAAAATGAAGTGGCCTTTCAACTGTTTTGTTCCAGGGACTTATCT
>VFFE01006906.1:298890-362196 GCA_008921705.1 Burhinus oedicnemus
TTTTTTTTTTTTTTTAAAAAAAAAAAAATTTTTTCCCCCCCCCCCCCCGAGACAATTTGTAAAGACCAATTTATATTACCCTAACACATCTGTTTCTCTGCAAGGTAGCTTATGTGGCCAGCTGGTATTCTGTGCATCACAGCAGCAAAACAGTCCAAAGGACTTAAAAGGTTTTGATTTGCCAAATCTTGTATTTCTCACTCAGGTAATGCCTCTCACTAAAGCCAGTGTTGTCTGGCAAGTCTGCAGGAACAAGCCCTCTTCTGATATTAAAACCAGAACACCACCACCCCCTCAAAAAAAAAAAAATCTGGTTGGATTAATTCCTTTTCTTATATTTGAACAAACATCAAAATATTCCAGACAAATATGAACTGAATTTTCTGGGCTCAGCCTAGCTATGAAGCATCAAACTGAGACCCTTAATCAGAAACTGCAAATCCTATCTTCATCGGCTCTGACTGTGCTGCCACTGCTGTAAACGAGGCTTTGAGGAAACCCTAGCAAGTCAGACCAGGACAAAGCATATATGCACAATAAATCCTACTATAATCATCCGAAGTGGCCTGAATTCTGCTGTTTGTTTTATCTTTATTTCATCAGTTTCTGCTACAATTTAGCTATCATTCTGTGTAATATCTATGGTTTTTATACAGCTAGAACTATGCTTAGATAGGAACTGCCACTTATCCAAGCTGAATAATAAACAACAAGGAAAATATGCCTGCTGAAATAGTTTGCAAAAGTTTTGCTGACATTTTTAAATCTTTCTCCCAATCTTATAGCTGGTTAAAAAGGGCTGAAGCATTTCAAATGTCTGTTTTCATTCCTTTATTTTTTTTAATCAACATTTGGAAGAACAATACATATGCTCATGGAAACACTGAACCATGGAATAATTCAATGAGCTGCATTTAACACATTGAATAAAGGCTGTCAATTCAAACCAAGAAAACAACTTTCATTTTAAAGACAAAAAAAGAGAATTTTAACACTAAACTAGTGAATTTTCCATAAAAAACTTCTATGGAGACAAAGTGTGGCTACCCCCTAAATACACATGGTTATCTGAAATCAGTACTACTTTCCCATAGGGATTCATCTTGACTACTTACACCAAGATTAAAACCGGTGCTTGTACCCATAGTGAGATCAACAGCCTAAAACTCCATTACACCTGAATGGCTGAGGAAAACCAGACAGCTAAGGTGCCCGTCAGGACACTAAGTATAAAACATTGGCAACTTGCGTCTTGATGACTGTAGAAGACCTAGACGGTGCCTGGAGTCACTGTTTTGAAATGCCTTACTATTGTATCAAGAAACAGTAATATGAAAAAAGAGCAGGCTCCTTAAATGACCTTTCAACATGCTACACATTTGACATGTTAAAACTCTACCGTGTGGTCTTTGAAACAAATAAGCTGGTAGAGAAAGCAAGGCAGCTGTGCCTTGAAGCCTCCTTTTCCCTGCCAGAGTCCAACAAGGCCAAGAAAATGCTACAAGTAATGCTGGCAGGTGAGGTACAATGGAAAACCACCTCTGGAAAATACTGTAAAATATAAAGTTATCAAGAAATTTGAAGCAGGACACATCAGAGGCATTTCCTCATACACAGGGGTGTGTGTATATATATGCTTTCACTCAGACTTTATTATGGAACTGTTACAGATTGTGAGGAGTCCGACTGTGACTGGAGGAATCCTTTTGTCACAAGACACAAACCTGGCCCACCTCTTGGACTGTAGGTACTCCCAGAGAGAATAGGGGAGGGATGGAAAAGTCTGGTCCAGTAAACAGCATGGGCTATTTCCTTAAGTCCACCCATTTCCTTAAATCTACCCAAACATTCAGATATGTGCTGTCCTACAATGGAACACAACTCCTGTAAGGCATGCACGCAATCCCTGGAAAGATCCTAACAGAATGCTTTCCAATCCCTGGAAAGATCCTAACAGAAAGGTTCATATAAACTAGGTGTATGCACATTCCTTTAACAGTCAGCAAACAGGGATGACCACTCCAGTGACGGTCATGCCACAGAGGAAATGACTCGTCCTCCAGAGTTCTTTTGCTATTGCCTACCGAGATCACTGCCTAAGACCAAGCTCCTAAAATTTTGCTGCCAGAAGCATGTACACAATCATGCAGAGAGACAAAGCTAGGACAGAATCTGTGATTTTAAGCCCCCTATTTCATCTTAGACATCCTCAGTGCTTCTAACACAGAAGCAAACATAAATCAATTCATTGGTATTTCAATGGAATTATGGCTTATTTCTGATGGTTTTCCAAAAAATGCTACTATGTACCAAATTTTTTGTTGTGTTTGGTTTTGATTTGGTTTGTTCTTTTCCAGTCTTCTTATTTTTGTTTAAGATTTTATTTCCTAGTTTCTCACTTTACTGCACTGGCATTTGCAGCATACATTAGCTATTCCAGAAAAGTAACCTGGAATAACAACCCCAAAGTGCACGGACCCTCAAAAGTTTTGACTACCGACATTCAGGAGTGATGCATGAAGTACTAGGTGCATCTAATAAATGTCCTCACGTACCGTGGCTGATGAATTAATGCACTGTTGATTTATAGGGAGAGGGAGGTGGTAGCATGCATGCTTGTTACCACAGCAGTAAATGGATTTAACTTTAAGCATGTGTTTAAACGTGCTGACTTCATGCTATGCCTAAGAGGGACGGACTTCCATTAAACATATGCATCAAGCACTTGGCTTTAGTCAGCCTTGAAGGCTGGGTTCAGTAAAAGGATTTAGTCCTAACTCCTACAGACTTCACTGGAAAGTAGGAAGCCTAAATACTCTGTTTAATCTTGTTCTGCACTCACTACTCCAGCAAGCAAAACTGATGCACTCCATCAGCTAGCTGCTCTCAGGAGTAGAGGCAGTCTACCAGTCCCCTGTGCTACGCAGAAGAGCTTGTGGGAGCCTTTCCAGCATTTAACTGCAGCAGAGGACCTAAGGCTGTCACTCTGCCCCGTGATGTCACCTCCAGGGCAGCCTGGAAAGCTGCCATCATTACTGCTTCAGGGCTAGGAGTGCAGAAACATCTGCACTGCTGCCAGGAATTGGGAACAGCAGCGTAAAGACAGCCATATGACCAAGTCTCACTTCAGAGTTACTCCACAGTAACAACAACTTAAATAACTCTCAGCACTGCTAAACCTTAGGTGCTTTACAAAGAGAAGAAGCATGGTTAGTATCATTCCAGAAACAGCGAAGATGTGAATGGCTCCTGTATCCCAGCCCAGTGTCCTGTACATTAGAAAAAAAGTCTTTTACATTTTCCAAGCAGGAAGAGCAGTAACATGCTGAAAGCCTTCAGAGGTGTTGGTAGGAAAAGAATGAAGTGCTTTTAAAAAGCTTTATGAAAATCTTGACTACAGTTTTGAATGAGCATCCAAAATCTGACAGAGGTTTTCTCCCTGGAGAGAAAGGGGAAACAATTTCAATGTCCTTTAGTCAATAGGGGAGGGGAAGACAAAGGATGACCCTGCCTTTTGACACCAGAGACTCAGGCAGCTTTTATTGTGGAGGAAACACTCTCCATTCCTGCCCGACTCTCTTGGGGACTCTCCCATCACAGCAACAGAAACTGATGTCTATCATTTATTTTATCACACACAGGATTTTTTTTTTTTTTTAATATAACAGAAACAATCTGACCTAATTTCTAAAAGGAAATGAAAAGTCACTGAACGCACTGTTCTGCAATGTTCTCCTCTTTGATGGTTGTCTACATGAAGCTGCTTGAGTGGGAGCCAAGCTCAGCAGGGGATGAAGCAGGAAATACATGTTCTAGGTCACCCAGTATAGGTGTTCTCAGCTCCTTTTTTCCAATTTTACTGTGCTGTGAAATGAGATGCTCCTCTGGCAATGATCTGTTTCCCTCCTCTCCTTCGAGAGCTGAAAGGAGACGAGAGCCTGCTTACAACAGACTTTTCCAGCATCCTAGGTTATCTGCTTTACAGCCTAGCATAAACACCAGCAAAGCCTCACTTCACCACATGTTGTATATAAACCCAGAGCAAAAGACAACCCTTATCCTGAAGAGTTCACACTCCAAACAGAGCAGGCAAACCCATGACGGACAGGAGGAACAATCATTACTCCCTCTGTTACAAGGAAAGATCTTTGGTCAGGGAAAACAATTCTCTAATCCCTGATTACTATGTTTATGCTCATGAAAACAAGCTTCAGAAGAAATTCTTCAAAGTTTCCAGCTAAACAGAAGTGTTAGCAAGACTTCTGAATGGCAGATATGGCAGAACAAATAGTAGAATTCAAGTTTGTGCAGTCCCAGGCTACTGTCTCACCCGTAAGGCATTGCATCTGGGATCCTGCATTGAATACAACAGGGTCTGGTGGGATAGTTTATGAAGAGACACAACCAGAGAAAACCCTGCTGACTGATGAGCTTTCCCCTCCTCAATTATATATACTGTCCATCAGTACTGGGATTCATTAGTCTTCAGAGGACAGGCACCTCCCCATTCAGAGCTGTTGAGGTCCAAAGGCCTTTGCCATCTTCTTTGGTTTTCTAGCTCCCTGGGACATCCCACCTGGTTTGGTAAAACGCTCCAAATTCTGTTACTGTTTGTGATAAAAAGCTCCTGACCCTTGAATTTCACCACCAAGAGATCTATACTGAACCAAATGCTAAAAATAGCGGTAAGACTTCATGCCACTGAACATCTGCTCAGGTCTCTACTAGTCATGCCATTACCTGTTAATCGTCAAAATTCAGGTGTCACAATTTTAACAGCCTCACTGCAGGAAGCAGCAGAGATCAAAGGCAGCAGGGCCTCTTAGCTGCAAGCCTTCAGCACTAACTACAGATAAGCGTCTTAATAATCACACCCTGCAGCTACAGGCAGAGGTCACAGCATCTGGTCAGGCCTCAGATTTTGTCCTAGAGGTAAGTGCACGAGCCTTGGTTTTGTGGCTGGGACATCACGGACCTGAAATCAGGTAGCACAAAGACAGAGGTGTCGAGCGCTCTTTTTAAGTTCACAATCTGTACACACACTTGCACTGAAATAACGCCAGCAGCTTGAGTGGTCCCCCTGACAGCACCTGTTTGGTTGTAGATGTTTCTGTTGTGACTGAGGAGGTACCAAGGAGCTCCTATTCTGAAACAGCCATCTCTTGCCCCTCAACACTTGTAGCTAAACAAAACCTTTGAGGTGAAACCTAAGCAGTTATTTTAGTTTCCATTTGTGCCTGAAGGCAGTTGCTTAATAAGAAGTATGTTAAATCCATTTCAGGAGGTGAATAGCAACTGGAATAATAGCAGACAAAATTCTGTGGAATTAGACTTTGTCATACCAGCAACCATTTATGGCTTGATTTGGGTTTACTTCTTTGCAAAGCAGGAAAGGAAGGAAAACAGCACGCTACAGCTCTGGAATGTCTTCCCTCTGTGCATGTCTATGAGATTCGTACCATTTAAGCAGCACTTTAAAAAGTAAAGTCTCAAGAGCACCTTCCTTGAGCTCACACTCGCGTACCCCCACCCCCAAGCTGAACAGGAGAAGTTCCTCACAGGCCATTACAGGCGGCTCGCCATGAGTCTGACAAGGTTAAGAGCATGCCAGCATGACCTGAACCCACACAACAAGACGTGTTTGGGATAACTTTCCTTCTGAAACTCAGTTTAAATTGAAATCACATTTTCAACGGAAAAAACATTTCAATAAAATAAAACATTTTGTTTCAAACGCGCTGTTTCAAAGTGCTCTGTTTCAACTTAAATGTGAAATGGGATTTCACTATTAGAGGTGTACATGCGTGCAGAGATTATAGCACGTATTTCGTAGTTAATTTCAGTACTGTCACAGCAAGAAAGCCTGCATATCCACAAACTATTTTGATGTTTCCAAATTAAAACTTTTCAAAACTTCCATTCTGTGATTCTGCCCCCATCCCCAATTTATTGGTCTCTTTTGTGAATCCCTACTTTCCAAACCATAGGAACATGCTGTTTGCAATATGCCTACCACACTTAAGGCTATTATAAAACAGCCCCTGTAGCATTATTAGAGTGAAATAATCTCTGCACATTTAACTCTTAGGGTGACCTGCATTAGCAAAAACATTCATTGCCTATTATATTTGCAGCATAAAGCATTTAAGAGCAATTTCTTTTAGAAACAAAACTGATATCGTAATGCCCTGGAGCTCCCACAGAGCAATACCTCAACTAATAATATACAGGTCAAGAGCCTAGGAAAGCGCTCATTAAATTTACTCTGCAGTTTCATAAAGCCTCTATTGATACAATAGCGAACATACTTTAATTGCCTGCAGACTCAGGAACACTGATAACTAGCAGAGCCTTAGTTGTGCAGCCCAGAACAAAGTCACAATTGAAAAAACCCTACTTCAGCACTGAATTACATTCCTTTTGAATAAAAAAACCCCCCTTCAATGAAGGGCATCATTAGTTTTTACTACAAGCCTGCAGTGCTTTATTGATTTTCTAACTTTTTCTTTCTCCATATTTAAAGATCAAATCCATCCACTATTGTTTAACTCAAAGGTGCAAATTCCTGCAGTCTTTCAAGCAACCACAGAGAAGAAAACCAGGATACCAAGATGCAGTAAAGCTGTGCCAGTACCCACCACCTTTTGTCAAATACAAAATCTGTCAAGGTTAAGAGACCAAGTTCTCCTTTTCAGCTGACTTCAATGGCTCCTGCACCCTTGCAACTGGAAACGTAAGACCAGAGGGACTATTTCTTTCCAGAAGGGTAGGCCTGTTCCCCCCCTGTCACCTCACCGATTGCCCCAAGCCATTTATTAATGGTTGCCACCAAGATAACCGCTTCATTATAAGAGAACCAGTTCTCTGATCTGCCTATGCAAGACCTTTTCTTGCCCCAAGCTGCTGTCAGGTGCAATAAGCCACTGCATCCATTCACTACCACACGTATAGTTTCAAAAAGCCCCTTTTCCACCACCAAGGACTGGCTTGGCCCAACTGCTAACCAGCAGCTCTCCTCTGGTTTCCAAAATCTGAAATCCTATCCAGGACTGTGGAAGGGCTAACTGCCCGACAGTGTGTTTAACCACCCGAGATCCTCCCACCCAAGAGTGTCTTCGGAGCACCAGCATCTCATGTTAGGAGGGGCTGGTATCTACTGCCACTGGATAGGATCCTAGCTTACAAGGGCAAGCCCAGTTTAGCAGTTGTATATGCCTCCCAAATGCAGTTGCTTCCCCAAACTGCCAGGTCCCTTTTCAGCTGAAAGGCACTCCTTTTTACAAGCATAATTCCCCTAGCCCTCCTGCTGAAGGAACAGGGTGTGACATGGGAAGACATCCATTGTGAACTGGATACACGTGGCAAATAAAACTGAGTTTCAATCAATGCTTGTCTAAAGCAAGTCTAATATCCTGCCACAGAAATGCTCTCCCAGCCCACGTGTGGGTACCTCCATTGTCTTGCCTTCTTGCAAAGGAGCATCATGTGTTTCCCACTAGGTGATACAGGGAGTATAGGAATATCACCTAGTGATGCTCCTTGCTCTTCCAATCGAGAGCTACCCAAGAAGACCCATTTTACACTGTCACTGCAGCCCTGCAGTTTTCACCTTCCTTCCAGTACTGAGTTTTAGAGTTACTAGTGCAAGAGGTCATTAGTGGTTTTTCCTCTTCTGGGAGCATTTTAGAAAATGAACAAAGACTTATTTTAACTCCCATCCTGGCTTCTCTCCAAGATGCTCTCTTTTTTCACTGAAGATCTTGGCAGCAGCCCTCCAGTCAACAGAGCAGGATTGACTTCCTGCCTCTAAACGCTGCCTTGTAAATTATTTCCTTTATTGCACATTCGCCTTCCTGACAATGCCTGGTGTGCAACCTGCTCTGTGTACACCTGCATGCGTGTACACATTCATAAAGAAGCATTTCATACTTTCTCCCTCTTTCAGTTCTTCAGACTCCTAACATGGGAACAGGAGTAACCCCCTTTTTAAGAGCTTCCCAACTCCACCAGCCATTACTCGCTAATTCTTCTTCAAGCAGTGGGAACACCACTTCAGCGTACAACCCCAGGCATTACCAGGTGCAAATGAAAGCGATGCACACTGTGTTCATACCAAAAAAGCCTGATGTGGGACAACTTCACGTAGGAAATTGGTGGTACTCTGAGGCTAATAACTGAGGAAGAAGAAATATTTTTATTTTTTTTTTTAGTCTTGGCACTAGTGGAAGCTGAGGATGCTCAGTTCCCATTGCATTTATGGTTCTATGCCTTATATTATTGCTGTTACAAGATGGGGTTTTTTATGTTTAGCAGAGAGTAAACTATAGTTCTCAGTGTCTTCAACTATCAAAGGTCCACTGATGTCAGCAGTAGAATGAAACTATTTTTTAACCTCTCAATTATCTGCCACCCAATGAAGATATTCTGGTCTGTCAGATAAAAGGTAGAAAGTGTGCAACCACACCATAACACCTGTAGCAATGTAAGTTGTCAACTTCCAGACTGGGACTAGAGGCTACATTAATCATTATTTTCTGCTTTAATGTCTCTTTTGTAAATGTAGGCATGTTGAAAAAAAAAAGGTATTAGAAGCTAAGGGAGAGGAAACCAATCACGGCAACAAGAATTCAGTCTTTCATGGCATGTGAAAAACAGACCATTCATGTGCTGTAGAGTCACACCTAAGTGTGTCCAATTGTTGCTGAAGCCCTTATTGTAATCACCGACAGCTTTATTCAGTTACTGGGCACTTTTGGCCTCTGCTAGCATACTGCACAGACACTCTGCAGTGGAGAACAATGGCACCTCATTTACCTGCAAAGCAGACAGCCCAGCCCGCTCTGGGAGAGGATGCCTTTCTGAGGCACTGGAAAGCTGAGAGCACTGGGTTGACAGGAAAACCATTGTAACATCGGAAGTAAATAGCCTTGCTGCAAGGAGTTAGACAGTAGCAATTTTGGGGCAGGATTTGTCTGTCTTCTGTGGTTACAGAGCACCTGCAGCAAGTCAGATCCACAAGTGTGATCACAGTACAAAGGCCAAGTAAGCAAGAATATCAGCAGAAGGCAGGGGAGGGGGATGTTGCCCCCCAGAAGGGGCCTCTGTCTAATTTGAGTCAAGCAACAGAGACAGATAGTGGCAAGTTCTAACTAAACATTATTTATAACCAAAATAGCACCTTGACACTCAAAACTGGAGGACCCAGTTGCTAAAAAGATGCCCAGGATTCATCCACAAGCCTCCTAGAGAACGCCTTCAAGGGTAGTCTAATCATGGGGAGGAACTTCTTTCCTTTGAGGGTGGCAGAGCACTGGAAGAGGCTGCCCAGAGAGGTGGTGGAGTCCCCGACTCTGGAGACATTCCAAACCCACCTAGACGCTGTCCTGTGCAATCTGCTCTGAGTGACCCTGCTCTGGCAGGGGAGTTGGACTAGATGATCTCCAGAGGTCCTTGCCAACCCCAGTGATTCTGTGATTCTCCTCCTGAAATCTCAGTCCAAGCAGTCACAACTGATTCCAAGGGTTGGAGAGAGGGTTTTAAATCCACATTGGATTCTACAGAGAAAAGATTACCCTGTCCAGAAGAACACAGGGGAACAAGCCCAGCTTCTCTCTGGGTAGCGGGATGCCACAGCCTGAAGGACATTTCTTTAGAAGGAAAGCCCTGCCCCTACGTGTGCCTGGCCTTTGCAGGCTTCAGTATTCAGGGCTGCCATTTAGCACCTTCCACCAGCAGCAGAGGTCATCTGGATGTCCCTGCATGGTTTTGCTCTCTTGTGCTTAGGTAATGCAGTAACAACGCAGCCTCACTGCCCTCTGTATGGAAGGGCAGATTCCTTCCCCCATGGGGAACCTTCAAGTGAAAGAAAAACATTATTTAAAAGGTACAGGTATTGAAAATCCAACTTCAGAGAAATAAATTAGTAACTTTCCAAGACAAGCAAGCCAAGAGACAAATTCATCAAATACTTCCAAGCCAGCTGAGCTTTGTCACACTGGAGATGCTGGCATCTTATCCCCCAGCTAAGCATATAAACAGCACGCTGTCTCCAAACCTTAAGCACACTCTCGTTCCAGCCGTTCCCCTGTTCTGTTGGGGTAGCTGCCAGTGGTCACATAGTCCGGGCCAAATAACACCCTAAATTACACTCAGGACAACCCTGTCTTAGTTTAACTGGGTAATACGTAAGTTAGTGGGGAGCAGGATTAAACTTCTGTCTGCAGCCCCTGATTTACACAGTGTTACCCTCTGGCTTCTGAAATAAACCCAGCCACTGTTCGCAGCTTTACCAGAAGCCAGCCAGTAATCCTTATTCTGGGGTGTGCAGTCAGCAAAACCTTTGAATGAGAAATACGATTGGCCATCCACAGAGAGGGCACAAGCGAGCTTGATACTTACATGCAGTATCATTCTGCCCTAAGCCATAGGGTTTCATCTGCATTCCATAATTTAATAAAACAAATGCTTTGCCTAACCACAAGAGCTCCTGTGTCTGGCCCATTTTTGACAGATAAATGGAAATCACTGCATTCCTCCAACAAGCAAAACCCCTTTTTGTCCTCAGAGCTCCTTACTGACATATGGGTCTACTGAGCCCAGCTCTCCAAGGCTGCTGCAGGCACCCTGCGAGGCTGAGCAGGACACAGCCCTCCCAATTTCTTCCCCCACCGAAGTACCTGACTCTTCTTGCCCTGCACCACATGGGGATCCGTCAGAATGTATGCTGCAGGCCCTAACCACCTGTGGGGACGTGATTAACTGGGGTAGGCTTGCTTTATCATCTCAAAACAGCAGGGGCAATACCCCAGTCTCTCTCCAGCATGTCTTTATTTTCCACCCCTGACAGACAGACGTATGCTCTGACACCTCATCATCTTGAGGGCATCTGGCATTGTCCAGACAGGTTTAGAGCCACCAAAACCAGCAGAAAAGCCAAGATGGTAACAAACCACAACAAAAGCACTATTCCTGAGAAACTAACGTGAGGGTGGGAAAGGGAGTCACAGTCACCAAAGCAAAAAAAAAAATTCTCTTCTACTAACCCAGTTCTATCTTTTCTTTCTTTCACTCTTCTTTGAGGTAAAGACCGCACTCTGAAAACTGAGCAATCCCATGCAATTCCACAGTCAATGCTTTTTACCATCTCTAAAAAGTGAAAACTCCACCTTTACCTAAAGGCCCCTGCATGAGACTGGTGAGTCAACCTTTGTGCTGACTGATACTTCTTTACGCATCAGCTAGACCTTGCATTTGGAGTTTCATTTGTTAGCTAATGTGCCTGGGCAAATTCCAGACTGATACTTATCACAACGGATTTAAAAGGGTCTCCCATGTGTAATCAGCTCTTGCCTCTAAAAACTCATATTGAAAGTCCTGAGGAAGAAAAACAAACTAAAATCCCCAAAGACTTCCTATGGACTGTTTCGTACCTCAGGCTTGAAAATAACTGGGCCAACTGAGATTCTTTTTTAAATGGAGATGTTGCTCCACCTGATTCAGCTTTTATGCAACTGCAAATGTACTTTAAAATGGAAATGCTGGAAGATCCTTTGCAACAAAAGCATCTTTACAAGTCTCTCCCACCTTCTTCTGTTTTCTTTTGCTAAATGAAAAATCACTTACCTTTCAACAGAGAGGAGACAATTGTAGCAAAGTACCAGGAAAGCCTGGAGACTCACTTTAAAAAACAAAAACTTTAGGCACTTCTGGCAATTTTATTTTGGGAACCTAAACCAGCAATTCCTTGACTCCTATGGAAGAGGAGGTATAAAAGCACATACAGTCATGCCCGTACTCTGATATTGGAAAGTACAAGCAATTGAGCATAAGGCAGAATATAACAGAACCCATGCAATTTAATTTCTGACAGCCCTTGCACTTTTTTGTGGAATGCAAACCTTGAAGCCTGCCACATTTCAGAAAACAGAAACCTAAGGAAACCGACAAGTCCCCCAAAGCACAACGGACAGCTGCAGTCCAGGCAAGTGGATTCCAGAGTGCCCAGGTTTCAAAGTATAGGTAGAAGCTCTGAGGCTTTTTTAGCTGTACATATGACTCCTTTAAACAAAACAAAAAACCCAAAACCCCAAGCAGTGCTCAAAGAGTGAGGTCAAATTTGGTATTGACAGATTTGACAAGTAGTTATCACCTAATGCTGGAAAGTGAGATGTATTTAAGGGTCTCTCAGACTAAGAAGGAGATTAAATCAGTCATTAAGTATGCCTTCATTCCTAACCTTCCAACGTTTTCTCCCTCTTGAAACGCTGTAGCAGGTTTTGTACCTCCAGGGGAAAAACCGCCAATAATTACTTCAGTTAGGCAATATGGGCTCAGGCAAAAGCTCTATCTGTTCGCAGACGGAGTTAGTTTATACGAGAGAGGCATGTGCATTATTGCATTTCAGAGACACAAAACAGTGACATTTCCTAAAGGGGACAAGTGCACAGAACGCTTTCTGCCACGCATTCAGTATTTGAATATGAAGGCAGCATAGTCTGTGAAAAGCACTTTTAACTGGCGACCTCACAAAAATGACAGCACTGGGCAAGGCAAAAAATCCCAGTATCCCATTTTCAGCAGCTGGCACTCAGCGTTAGAAAACACAATGCAAGTACAGGAGTACTAAGCACTCTTCCCTCCCCCCTTCTGGCAATTGCAAGTCAGGCCTTCCTGAAGCTGTGATGTGCTTTTAGAAAAGGCAAAGGCCATTGTTTCTTTCCAAAAAGTCACCTATCTGTCTAAGATGGAAAGTGTTTTCTTTCTTCTAGTTTTCACTGCACAATAAAACTGACATTTATCTAGCTGCCTCCTTCCTAGGAGTCTTTAGATATTAAATAAAGGTCAGGACACATGCTAGTATAAAACAGCTTTGCCCTATTAACCTATGAGAAACTGGACCAATTCCCTTACCATGAAAACCTACACTAAAATTTTTGCCAGCTAGGGTGGTAAAAAAAAGCTTATTAGACAGTTCATTGTCTAGGCTCTACCTGTTCTGATCTTCAAATACCTACATTCATAACTTAGGAGTCTGACTAACTTTTCTGACTGTTCATTTTTGGTCTTTACTTCCTGGGAGTGTAGCTGTCTGCTTCAGCAATGCTCTTAATTGAATTTTGTTCTCTGGATTACCTCCAGATAGTCCTTGAAAATGGGTGGTTCACAGAACAGGACAGGAATTGTTTATAGGGAAAATGGGATATTTGCAGATTATTTACATGTCGCATAGAAAGGTTTTGTTGTGGAGCTACATAAGAAAATAAAGAAATGGTAAAGCTTATCAGGCTGTCAAGCCCCTTGCTTTGTTCCTTCCCCCATTAAGTAACCATTTTTGATGAGCGACGTGACTGGAGTTCAAGGCATTCGCACCAAAGTGAGTGTGCGGCTGCCATGTTAAGTCACTGCCAATTGCCATCTAGGAAACTTTTTGAAGACGACACTCCAGACCCCTTTCCAAACCTGATCATTTCTGAAATATAGCACAGAGAGGAAACCCAAAGCACAGAGAGGAAACCCAAAGCACAGAGAGGAAACCCAAAGCACAGAGAGGAAACCCAAAGCACAGAGAGGAAACCCAAAGCACAGAGAGGAAACCCAAAGCACAGAGAGGAAACCCAAAGCACTGACTGCTAGTTTGCACACAGGGAAGAAAGCCTTAGTTTTTTTTCTGCTTGTTACTGTCACTTCATTCCCTAGCTTTCGCACTGTCCCATTTTGGCTGCAGATCTTCAAACAGACCTAACTTTCAGGTCTGAAGTCAATTAAACAAGTCATTTGGTGTGCATTTTGTATATGGGTATTTCCACGACTGGAGCCCTTGTAACCTTAATTAAAGAAGGGACTGTAGTCTCGGTAAACAGCTTCATCTTTAAAAAGAAATTGAAAAAATAGACACCACTACAAAGACAAAATGCCTGTTTACCCAGGAGAAACTTCTTTGGTTAGTAAAGCCTGCAATATAATTTTCAAAGCAGCCACTGAATGTCGTTGCGTCTAGGTTTGGATGTAGGATCTGGATTTGAATTCTGGCTGCTTAGCTGCACTGCAAATCCGGTTTTGCAGTCTGGAGGCATCAGAGCAGGAGGTGCTGCCATGAAGCACAGACATGGAAGTTACCTTACAGCTATTAAAACAATAGAAAAGGAACAGATATTTCACCTCCTATAACCTAGAAATAACAACTCCATCCCCAGAAGAAAGCATATCAGGAAGGAACAATTTTTCTTTCCCAGATCTTGCCTCATATGAGCAAAACATAGGAAAACATTCCTGTAATTTGCTGACAACATGCAAATACATTTTTGCAAAGAGAACTTAAACCAAAAAATTAACTAATAAAATAAATTCCCTTCTTTTAAGGCATAAGGAAGTCTTTGTAAGTTTTGGAATATAACCCCTCATGGAAGCTCTGAAAACTGTCTTTCCATTCAATCTTGTCCTTGGTGAACAAGTATCAAGATCAAGTGACACAAAAGACTTTTCTCATCTTGTGCATCAGCCTGCATGGAACACAGAAGACTGCTGGTAATCAGATGTCATACAGCTTAGCCTTACACTTAATTCTGTATGGAAACACAATGTGCTTTTACCAGATAGGGAGAAAAGCAGGCCATGGACAGACTTTCAAGTCTTTCTGGTGAGACTACGCTGGCTTCTCAAAAAATAGTTTAAGTCAGTACATGGGAGAAGTAAAGCAGTGCCCAACCATTCCCTGTACAGAACACAGGTCTTCCCACAGATGAATAAAGCTGAATACACTGAAGCATGAAGGACTGCTCTGAAATCAAAGTGAATTCCTCCACTTCCTCCTTTAGCACAAGTCATTTCATGCTCCATTCACAACAGCCATGACTCAGCAGAAGCGGCACCTTCAGCAATACCATGAATTACATCTAGTTTCATCGTCCTTTGCCTGATTCCACCAGAGACTGAGCGCAGTAATTCACTACTGGCAACAAAGGATGCCAGCTATAAGCCAGCTACTTCAGTGGAGAATATCCCACTTTTTTTTTGGCAGCCATAATGGTTTCCAGACAAAGGGTGTGCGCACAACTGCCATATGTCTTTCACGATGAGCAGCACCATTGCTGTAGAGGAAACAGACTAGCTAATGAAGCCAGCAGACTTGCTTCTTGTTCACTGTGCAGTGGACAAACAGGCATAGACACCTCCAGACCACTGGCTTCTAGTCCTGTTCAGGTCTGCATCCCACAGTAGATACAGAGTCTGAGGTGTTCACTGAAGACTCAAGAGCTTCACAATACACACGATACACAAAACGTTGTATTACCACACTCACAAGCCCACCACTAAAAGAGGCAAACGGGTCCTTTGCACACCAGGCTTACTCAACTTGGAAACCCTAATGCCGGTGTAACAAACATCTCTTGTTAAGTACCACCATCCTACTGAATCATTTTAGGCACATGAGCCACAACTTACACAGTGTGTGCTGGAGATGATGACGGAGCTAGAGATGAAGCTCAGACCATCGTTCATACTGACTTGAAGAGCTGCTTCCCTGAAAAAAAACCCACAAGAAACAAGTCAGACCAGCTAGTCCACAGCCTTCTACCAGATAATATCCTCTGGAACCTGGGCTCCTGATGCACAGAAAAGCCTTTTTTACAGGTTAATTCACCCTGCTGGTGCTCTCTCCCGGGTGCTCCAATGCATAACTGCCAATTAACCCAACAAGCACAAGAGACAATGTCAGAATTAGATACCTATAAGAGCAACAGAATATAGTGAGATGCCACAGACTCATTTTCCCACAGGCAAAGTAAATATTTGAGTACAGAGAAAAAACATACATGCCAACTTCTCGTAGCACAGGTGCTGGGCAGAGTAAGTAGGTATCTTCCACTACAAAAGGCTTCTCATCTGGAAAAAAGAAATATTGGGATTACCTGGTCAGTGATACAGGCCTTAAAGACCAAGCTTAAATAATGTTTTTCTTTGCCCTTGATACATAAACAAGATCAAACACTGTATGAGGGACAAAAAGCTACTGCACAGCAGTTGTTCTGAGGTAACTGTAGGCATGCTTTTAGCCCACGGAGTTACAGAGTAAATAAAAGGTAACAGCAAGTACTCTCACCACAGGAAAAAAAAGAAGAAAAAATAAAATTCAACACCTCACATTTACCCCCTTACCCCTGAGAGATGGGGAAACGTGGCAGCTGACCCTCCTCCTTCATTTCTTTGCAGAGCCTTTGTGAAAACTGTCTTGTTTTCAGGCTGCCACAGCTCTCTGTCATTCTCACTGTGAAACATCATTTCACAAAGCCCTTTTTTGCCACCACTCCTACAAAAGAACTGAGGACTACCTGCTCTTGCAGAGCCAAATGCCCCAGGGCAATCGGAAGCCCTGCGCCACCCATCACCCATCTTGCACACAGCACCCTCGCCATTCCTACAGCTGCTCCATGCTGTTGAAATCTACCATGCTGCACACCTGAGCCACAACAAAACAGAAGATACTAAGCTTTTTGGATGGTCAGAGTAAATTATCACAGTCACTGTATACAGAAGACCAGATGGCGCTGCAACAGATTACATATAACTGGAAATAGCTGGGTAAAGAAAATTGTATATTGTGGAAAATTTTGCACTTCAAGACAGACTCGTCTGAACCTAAATTAAACCTTCCAACATAAATTATACTATGGTTTTAAAAGTGGAGTGCAAAAAATTATCAATAGGCAATTGCCTGGGAAACAGGAACATTAGCTAATACTTTTCCTTTGTAGACTTAAATCAGAGCTTTACACCATATCTCTGGTGACCAGACAGTTGGGGATCCCAAGGAACTTCCAGCCCATTTGCCAGCTGACTAGAGATCAGGCAGATTGGCAGAAAACCAGGCATGCAGGCTGGGTGGGTTTTGGTTTTTGGACTGGAAACCACACATTCCCACAGAAAGGGTTTGATTCTGCTGAATCAGCATTTTCCAGAAGCACGTCACTGCGTCAGAAAACTTTCTACCAGCTGTACTTATAACCATCTCTAGGGCCTTCTATAGAGATGCTTATAGACCTGCAATGAGCTGTTACCAAATACGACCAGCTTCCTAAAATTTTCCAGTTAAAATTTTAATTTTGTTTGAAAGCCCCTCGTCTCCTGACAGATTCCTTCCCCTTTGCCTCTCAAACCTGTAGGTTTCAAATCAATCCAAATTTTGAATCTTATCTCTATACACTGCACGGTGGAAGAGACCTTCATTCTTTGGGGCCATGTTGAAACAGGAGTACAATTCATCACCACCTTGCTTTGCTATTTGAAGTACAGACTGCAAACCTGGGGTCTCTAACCATCTCAAGTCTCTTCACAACTCCATCGTGCACTTAATTACCTCCCCAGAGTGCACGTAACACTGGCAACGTGGAAGCAAGGTTACAGTGTTCAGTGCATCACTGACAGCAACAGGGAATGGAAAGGAGCAAGGATAAAAGTTTAACCAAATAGTTTAGCAATCTAATGAAGAGCTGAGCTATTCTGACTGTCTGGTCTTTTGTTTTTGAGGAAACTTGTGCACATTACAATTCCATTTAAGGTGCCAGTGGAAAGAGGAAAAGCCATGAAGAGACACAAGCCAAAGAGAATGTGGCAACCTTCTCTAAAGTAATTTCTGCATCAGCTGTGCGCCTTGTTCATTCTTCACTTGGCTGCTGAGATAAATTTATTAACAGGGACAACGTCTAATAATGATTAGGGCAACAGTAGTAGAGCACTATTGATCCTGGCCCCATTCTCAGTGGTTAACTCAGCAGGATTCACTCAGAAACAGGGTCACGCAGCACATTTTACTGCAGTGGATGAGGCATAAGAGATACAGGCTGCAAGAGTTTGTCCCCTCATGCAGAAGCAGGACTCACCAAGTCAAGCATTCTTTCCCAGACGTTCCTAAAAGAGAGGTTTCCACTGAATACAAAGTTTTAGAAAGCAGTAATATTGCTCTAGTAATTCCTATCACACATTACAAACCCTATTTCATACCAGTGTATTTCTTTGCTTTGGCAGCAATATAAAAGATTATTTCCTCAGGCAGGTTAGGAAATGTTTCTTTTTTGCACTCCATTAAAAAAAAAATTAAATGGTAATGAAAAGTTGTAGCCTTCCCTGAAGTTCTCCTTACGTTTCCAGCTTCCAGCAAATCCCATGCCTATATATACCCACTTGAATTTTCGGGTCACCCACAGCAGTGACTTTGTTAAGGACTGTTTGACACAGGCAAACATCTGGAAGTGAAACATTTTAGCCAGCCATAGGGTTTTTACAGACAGGCTTTGCTTCTGCATCATGGCTCACCTACTGAGAGCAGTCTTCAAGCTTCTGTGATCCCTCTAGACCCCTGCTCCTGCTGTTGGTCTGGAAAGTACCATATTATCAGTGTTTTCCCACAGCCTCAGTGCAAGGATACATACGAACATTTCCACTACACTAAACATCAGGAGGAGCAGGTGTGTTCAGCACAGGGTATTCCTTTGCTAGCCCCATACTATCTAGAAGATTACTTCCTCATTAAAAGAGAGGTGGACAGACAACAGACATTTCAAGCGTGCAGTGCAGTGATACAGTGCACATCCCTCACTTCCTATCGCCTACAGCACAAGCACTGGATTTATGGTGAGCTTGCATCATATACAGGCACTCAGTTTTGCAATGGAGTTACCAAACCAAAGCAGCGGCGCTCCCCACTTTGCACAAGCAAGGCAGCTGCACAGTGGTGGTGAATCTGGCCCAACAGTTCTGTTCTCCCCCTGATTTATGAAGATATCATTGACTTCCATAAATTTATGACATTGTCTCAGCGCACACATGCCAAGAGAATGAAGACCAATGTCTTGTTTTCTCCTTTGCTAACACTGGCAGCAAAGGCCAAAGAATTCTCCACGCCAGCATTCACTAAAAACCTGGCTTCATTTTGCAAGGCCTTTTACTTAGATCTCATTAGCTTTTTGTTTCTCTTTCTCTCCCTTCCCGCCCCTAACTTGTATTAAAGCCCATGCCTCTCTTGAAAGTTTATCAGACTCAGAGTCCCAAGAGGGAGCTCATGGCTGGCCAGGCTGGCTACAAGGAGAGATTATTTTGTTTGGAGAATGTTTGTGTTTCACCACAAAAATGACTGACTATTTTCCTTTGCTCTAAACAAAAGAAGATCCATTTAGTTTGCATAACTCTGGCCATCTGACTCCTTCCTGGAAAACTTACACAGGGAAACCAAACAAAACAACAATTTTCATCTGCTATTGCATCTGTATCTGCAGGATGCATTTGAAAGAACGCCGCTTTTCTCATCTGCTACAGAAAAAGCTTGCTGTATTCCTCTGCAGTAAGAGATGGGCCCGAATGCTCCCAAACTCTAGATCTCGTGCCAAAATCTGAATTTTGTGGTTTGGACTCCTCTTAGCTGACAATACTAGTGGAAGAGCTGTGGAAGGCGGGGGGCGGCGTGCTTGACTCAATGTCGCTGACTTTGCTGCCCAGGAAGTGATTCCCATTCTCGGCTCAGCCGCTAGCTGGCTGTGCAGCCCTGAAGAAATCATTTTGCTTCCTTTCCCAATCTTATAGAAAGGATGCCCAGGCCTTGATTGCATCTCAGACACCAATCAAGGGCAGAGCTTGGACATCTTCAGGACATGTTGCAATGCCTCACTTTTGAGAAAGTCCACCCACAGTAACGGGCACAATTCACTCCTTACTTATGCACCTCTAAATCACTCCATCAAGCAAAATAAGGTTCTCATTGCATAAAAAATCCCACAGGACACTGCGCCCATGGCAGCTAAGACTAGTCAGTCCTGAGGCAGAAGCCATTCAGAGCAGTGTGCAGAAATGGAGAAGAGTTAAACATCTCACAAGAATGCATCTGTTTTCTGTGGATGCCCTTTCAACAAGGTACTTTCTACTGCTCAAATTCCTGTAATTTGCTACCCAGCATTCCTACACCTTTAACAACTATCTGTAGCCTGTAAAATCTATTATTTCCAGCAACAGGGGATAGTTTCTTTTGCCATTAGTAGGGTGTAACCTTTTGGCAAGCCAGGACTTGGAGTACTTCCCAACCATAATAATAAAAGCCTCGATATATGCACGATGTTTTAACACAGAAGAGTGAATCTCAAGAAAAGAAAGGTACAAAAACCCAAAGAAGGTGACCAAGACAGATCATAGTACTTTCTTTTAGTCCTATAACCAAGCTAAAATTAGCAGCCTTTTCTTTGGTTAACGGTTCATCCAAGAACCAACTGGCATACTGAAAACTGACTGCAAAGATCCTTCACAAAAGGGTTTAAGAAAGCACAATATTTTCAAATTGCCACCACAATATCACAAGTGCTGATTGCTGGACTCGCAATATCAGCAATATTTTAGTCCAGAAAAGGCTGAGAAAGCTGTTTGCCAAGCTTCCCATATATCACAGACTAACAACTTCCTTCTGTTATCCCTGTATTTGTGATTTGTGTTCAACTAAAGTACCTCTCAGAAAACGCTTTGACCTAGTCTTCTGTTACTACAGGAGAGAAGATTCTGGTATATCAGACTAGTACAGCCAAATTGGGGGTGGGACTCTGGCTGCTCTCACCTAAGACTCCCCCAGGAACACCTGTGCTAAGGCGGCTGTTCTCCTCTGTACCTCAGCCCACTGGAGATGGGTAGCCCTGAGCCATCGTGAGCCTGAGCACTTCCGTTGTCCCTTTGTCACCTCAGATGAGGCAAAATACCTCCATAATTCTCTGCACCGCCTACCAAAGCACAATCTCTGTTCATCCTGGCTGACGACTGCTCTTATGCCACTCCTTGCGACAACTCTGCAGCAGATGGGAACATAGAAAGACACTGTAACGCTCTCTGAGCTAGAGAAACTGCCAACAAGACCGACCCATAAATAAAAAATATTTTGTTAATGCTGTAATGAAAACCACACTGAGATCATGCTATAATTGCTCTGCTTTGTGTAGGGACACATAAGCTTTGGATGCCAAAGCCATTCAGAGCAGACTTAGAGGATGGGGGGGAAGAGACAGATAAGCACAGAACCACGATATCAGTCATAACAGTCTCTAGATGGAGAGAAGGGATCTAGAAGGAATCGTTTTTTCTCTGATGGGTTCCTCTGCTGTGCATACAATTCTGTTCAACAAGCACACATAGCTTCAAGACTACTCAGAACTTGGCAAAGCACCATGCTATTAATTTACTCGTGCTCATGACTGTCAGCTCAGGAGAGCAGCACGTGCTGCAGCACAACAGGGTCACACCCAGGCAGGGGTCTTGGTCCAGCGCTGCAACAGCTTCACTCCAGTCTCAGAGCCGCTACCTTAAGCTCCGTCATGCTCATCTGCGCAGATATAGTAATGTCACAGTGAGAGACCGTCTTAGTCCCCCAGCAGCATACAGTATAAATAAGTGAGCTTGGTAAAGCACTCCACATTGCACAGAGATTCTCCTCCTCGCTCAGCCCAAGTTTTCTTGACTGCTCTGTGCTTGTTCCTCCACGCTTGGCCTGGACAGCCACAGAGAAGTCTGCTGGAGGTAAATGCACAGGAATCCTGTTTTAAGAGTTGCTACACTGCAATTTGTTGGTGGCTTGGAGAGCATTTGAGGGAAGTGTGGCTGTTTGTCAAGCAATGATGTGGGCCACCCCTCAAAAGAGGATGCCAAGCTCAGCTTGGTGCGTGTTTTCACTTAGGAAATATTAGAGGCATAGGTTTTGTCCTTCATAATGGTCACACTCCCAGAAACACCTGATGGAGTTTGTCCACAGCGATGGACATTGTCTAGTATCACAGTGGAGACAGGGAAAAGCTACTATAAGAAAATGAAAGGAAAAGATTCAGCGGCGGGTGAAAGTGGCATGATCAAGTGGGGAAATCAGGGATCAGAGAGTCAAAATGCAAAGTAAAATGTTCCTGTGCTAAGAGTGACCAGGCTGTGAGAAAGTAAAGAAACTATCACAAAAGAAGTACCTCACTACCAGGAAAAAGGAAAGATAGGGAAAATGGAGAAACCTGCTTGGCTTTAAAAATAGAAGACAATTTTTAGAAGGCATTTGCAGGGCAGTTTTGGGATACAGTTGCCTATACAGCTCACTCTCCGCTGATACCTGGCAAAGTCCTGCTCCCACTGTCTTTGCCTCATTTTCCCTTGCTTCTGGTACTCGGTGCTGGAAAAAAACCCCAAACAGGCTAGTTTGTGCAAAGGCTCAGTTTTGGTCAAGCATCCAGAGCATTCACTAGAATGCAAAAGATCTAGCCCCACCTCTGCTGTGGCCCACGCTGTTTCCTCACCAATCTTTCATCTCTCTATTCAGTTTTAAATTGCCTAGGACAGAGCTAGCCTTTATGCCCAGAACTATCTTTGCTGGATCCTCCACAATCTGGGCAGACAAAGACATTTTAGCACCACAAAGCAGTCATAAGTCACTGCACTGGATAATTACTTTTAACTCTGTGCAGTCTGAAACCAATTCTCCTAGGTCCTGCTGCTGGCAGAAAACACCCTGCTGTTGAACATGCATTTGATTACAGTTCTGCTCAGCCAAATATTCTTGATGGTTTCTACAGATGTTCCTTTTTTTTTTTATCCCATAGCTATGAACATTAGAGCCGATGCTCTCTTCACCTGCCACTTTTCTCTGCCAATAATCCCAATAAAAATCCATTAGCTCATGCCCTTAACATCAGCAAGTCCTAGCTGTGTTGGTCTACATCTCATCTGGGATAATTTAAGGTTTCAGGAACTGTTGGCTTAGTGTTATCTTCAAAAATACCTCCCTGCCTGATATAATCAGAGACTGAGAGGTTTCAAGCAAACAAAAACAGCTGAGCTATTCAATCTCCATAAGGTTTCCATAAAATTCTCATTTGGTTAATTCTTACGTTAAGCAGTTTGCAGCTAAGTGCCACAAAGGCACACTGAGAACACAGGCTGGAGCTTCAGGCTTCAATAAAGCAAAACACGGAGATACATTCTCACATAGAGCAACTTAAACTTAACAGAGCTGTGCCAGTTCCCACCAGGAGAGACTTGGGGTTGAGAACATTGATGAGCAGCTGGTGAGTTCCCTCAGTCAGGGAACAGTTTGAATTCAGAAACTGAGTTTGCGGCCTCTTGCTTCCAGGTCACTGCATCTAACAATCTAGTGCTGTGCAAAACAAACTGAGAAAACTTGGTGCAGTGCCAAGGAGAATGAGCTCACTTTTCACCTATGCGTCGATTCAGGACACAACAAATACATCAGGTCAGAAGGCAGGGAACATATTTGGCCCTTATCCTCATTTTCCACAGTCATTTTATGGACACAGAAAGACTGCTTCAAACAAAAAAGTTCATGGGTTACACTAAGATAAGCTGATCTTTCCTGAAAGCTACTATGAAATTATGATGACAGAAACCATAATAAATTATTCAGCTAGGCAAGCAGTTAGCACACAAAAGAGAGGAAGGAGTCTTCCTCCTCACCCCCACCAACACCAGGTCACAGCATTCGGGAGTGAGGTAACTCTCGCAAACAGTTCCTCCCATTGGCAACACTGGATGTTTTTTGTGTCTCCATAGACAGGACACACTGAATAGTGGAAAGCTGATGGATGACATTCTTAGCTCTGTGAAGACTTTAGAATGTTTCCAGGAACAAATGCCTTGCTCCAGCCAGCTCTGAGGAAGCCAAGCTGAGAATCAATTGGGATGCAACTGCGGGTCACAGCTAGCATAGCCTCAGGTAACAGAGGTAACTTTCAAGCTAATGACAAGAAGGGAGCAAGTAGTCTTCTCTGGAAGAAAAAGTGGAACAGCTGAAAAGACTTTACATAGGAGAGAAAAGAAGGATAGCATTAATATCACTTCCCCACCTCACAAAGCTGGCAGGAACAGTAGCCACTTGTTACAGTTTGAGGAACCCACAACTATTTATTGTCATTTAGAGAACTATTCTCTCACCCAATGACCCTTCCCCATCTGGGAAGGGGAATCGGGGAAAAAAACCAAGGAAACCCGAGGGTTGAAACGTAAACAGATTTAATAGACTGAGACTAGATAATTAACATTAATAAGACTAAAGAACCAATATCAATCCCGATGCCAATATAAAATACACAAGGATTACACTCAGCCCATTCTACCCATAGGAAGCCGTGCACTCCCAGCACAGGACAGCAAACGTCGGACACTGCAAGCGCTACAGCTGCGGGAGGATGGGAAGGGCTCAGGGGTCCAGCACCGAACCAAGAAGTTCTCTGGACCCGCTGCCACCATAGGAGAGAGAGCTTCACAGCAAACTTTCTAGTTTATTTTGAATGTGCCATTTACGGTACGAAATAATTCTGTTGGCCAGCTTGAGTCAAGTGCCTGGGTCTCGCTTCTCCTCGTCCCTGCACCTGGCGAGCTCCAAAACACGGAGACCTTGAAACCCACACACCACAGCCGGCTATAAAGTAAATATTTTCACAAATTCAAACACTAGAGAGTATTCTAAAAGTGTAGTTTTCCCAACGACTTTACTGAAAAGTAAAATTACTGAAAGAGAAATTAGTCCTGTGTCGCTCAAACCAGGACTACTATTACTTTCCATTCAAGCTGAGAGTCCCGTCCTGGACTCACAATGCCAAGGGGGCCATGAGAAGGATTATTGTTGGTTAGATGTGGAGACAGAAATGAATGAAGAACAGGCAATCAAAAAAGGAGACCTGCACCAAATCTCCAGCTTCTGAAGAGGCCACATAAACCAGTAGGAGGAGTACTAGGCCGGGCATCAGGACATCTGCACTCTTGCCTGCGATGAGCTAACTTGGAGCAGATACCTTCAGTACCATACTTCAGTTCCCCCATCTCTAAACCAGGGGTAGCAGAGTTTACTCATTTCACATACAGCTTACAATGCTTTTTCTCTTCGAGATACAGATTTATTTTAAAGCGCTTAATAAAAAGTTCGAATTAAGCCCACGATCCAAGTTTTTCAGGCCCTCAGAACTAACACTCCAAGACCTTTGTGCTGCAGCTCTTGCAAACAATTTATAGAAGAAATGGAAAGCAATTTGGGGAATAGAGTAATGATGTCCTTTCGCTAAGGAAGGACCACCCCTAGCTCTTATCCCCTCCCACACAGGCTGCAAATCTGGCCCCTGGTGGTCCTAAAACCGAAATGCTGTACACACTGAGCCAATCAGTCTTGCTTTAGAGATCATCAAGAGCACAAGTCTCTCAAAGGGATCTCTGGTCTAAGGGATGTTCAGGACTTAAAACAAGGCCAGGCCAAGCTACAGCAGGGCGATGCGGGCATTCCTAAATCTTGCAACTTTAGGGGCTTCTGTCATGCTGAACAGTGGTGTTTAACTCCTGTAACTTCCATTATACATGTCCGTGTATTTCTTAGCATGAAATACTAGCTTGAAAAATCCTCCACTAACATTTCTCTTGAACTGAAAGTAACTCCTCCACAAAGTGAAAATTTTCACCCAAATTATATGTTTTAGATGAAATATTCACATTTTAACTGAAACAAGATAGCAGACATGCAAACTAAGAATGATAGAAACTGTCAGCTTCCAGCTACCAAACCCAAAGGCATTTGGGTTTGCACCACTTAGCTTCAGACTTTTGATGAAAAGAAAACTTCTAAATATTTGAACAGCAATTTCATTTCCATTGGAACCTTCCAGGTGGAAAGAGAAGGGAAAGTTTCCTGCCCAGCTCTAGAGAACTAGGAGACTTTATAACACATATGATCCAAACAAAACTTTGGATCTGAACGCTGGGGAGAAATCAAACATAGTTCAACACCTAAATGCAGCCATGATCCAGATTTAAGGAGTTCTGGCCACATGTCAGGTTTGAGTTTTATGGAGCTTAAAAGGAAAAGCACGAATCTGTGTCTGCCTCTGCTGTTCTTTTTGAAAGCCACCTCTCACTTGTTCACATATGAGTCTGTGATACCTCCAGCACTTATCTCTGGGTTGCACAGAGCTGCCTCCAAAGCAGTCAATTCACCATATCCTAGCCACCCCAGTGCTCTTACTCAGATCTCTCTCCTTCCCTACTCCCCCCTCCGATGCCACCTGCTCCTCCCTGGACACTTAGACCTCCTGCTTCTGCTCCTCATGTCCTCAAGACTCACCACAACTGAATTAAGCACCATGAGCCACAGCCAGACAAGCTTTCTGCTTAGTGACACAAGAGCTGGCAATTCCAGAACCTGCCTACTACAGAGGAGGCCAGCATAAACAGTACAAAAGCCATTCAGGACAAATTACATACGCTCACTGTCCTACACCTGCCCTGAATGCTCAGTGGCATTCCTCACAGGGCAAACAGCCTTAGCAAACTGTTCCCCTGCTCCAAAGAGTAAACTACCCAGATGCTCAAAGCACGAGCAAGTCCAACATTGAGCCATTAGACTTCCACATGTAAGAAACTAATTCATGCCTCCAAAATGATCAGACACCTTCTGAATAGATGCCATGTTAGAAAAGATGAATTTTACTGTCACTGGTGGCATTAGCTATGAGTTATGCTATCTGGTTTCCTATGTGGGATTGCAGGCATGCCAGGTGAGAACAACAGGATCATTAGTTCTTTCAGCCAAATGGCTCTCAGTATACTTCACAAAAAGACCAGACACTCAGGGTCTAATTTGCTTCTCCTACTTCAGTTCTTCTGCTTGCTGAACTCTGTCGAGGAAACATCTTTCCAGGCTGCATCCACAGAAGCACAACAATGCCTTAGCCACTGCTCCAATACAGCTTCCAACAAATAGTGTTTATTTAAGCTACATGACCAGGCCTGCTAAGTACCTCAAAATATAGATAAGGAGAGAAAAACCTCATCTCACGACACACTTAACCTAGCAAGACATTACAGGCAAGTTTCTCATCATCTAGATTTATCCCCTCCATTGCTCAAGCTTATCTATTCACATACTTGCTGCCAGAGTCACAGCATACAATACCACCAGCAATTTTCCTCTAAAACAAAAAATCTCTTCTGCGTTCTGCAAGTTTAATAGCTCCTCATCCCATAATTATTACCTTCATAGTCAACATATTTGAAGACCCAAAATGTTTTGCAAGCAAATGCCTGCCAGTGTAGAGTGAGAAAAAAAATTAAAAGAATCAAAACAGCTTACTGAGAGTAACTGTGTCATTGATCCTGAAACTGCAGAGCACTCTGTCAACATTACGGGCATGACGAAATCCATTTCCTCTCACAACAACCTGAAACGACTCTGTAGCAAAAGAGACAGGCGATTATTGATACATAGCAAGGCAAAGAATGATCATTTAGACAAGCCATATATGTTCAAACTTTTCACTTGAGAACTCTTGAGCTAAAATTTTCAGTTTAACAATTGTTAAGTTTAAAAATTGTTACAAATTGAACTTCCACTCTCTCCCTACCCAATTTCAACTTGAGTTTTTAGAAACAGGAAATAATACACAACAGAAACATTTTTACTGGCCTGCAGTGAAAACATTAACCTTCAGAGACACCGAGCTTTCCCCTCCCCAGGCTGCCATTTTAAATGGCAGAAAGCTTTGGGTGAAGAAAAGCAAAAGTATCTTTCCATGGAAAGAAAAAAAACCTTGCAGAGACAGATAACTTGGAGAAGTTCAAATGCTACTTTCCTAGGTAACTGCAAAATTGTATCAGTTGCCATGAGCTTTGCCACATCCTGCCCTGCTAGCCTGTAGAATGACCATGAGTCCTTGACTGGGCTCCTTTCCATACAATGACAGGGGATTTCATCAAACGATCAGCCTTCTAGTCTCTGGACAAAGGCTACGATCTCAGAGTCTGTGGGTATTTCCTCACATCTTCCTCTTTGCTATTCTTCCAGATCAGCTCTACAAGGTCACCACAAGCTGCAGTGCAAGCAGAAAGCATCACGGACAGTCACCTACACCTGAGCGCTGAACTGAGCGGTCCTTTTTGGAACAAGCAGGGCCGAGCAATGAGATCACATCCTCACAAGTCTCTCAGACCACTCTCTACCATCCCTTGTTATTCCAACTACTTGAATCTAGTACTGGGAAAGGTTTACAATCTTCCTGTAGCCACCAGCCTTAAGACTGCCTTGCAAGGAAAGCACCATTTTCAGACTTTCAGATTCTGAAACAGGGCCATAGTCCCCGAAAAGTTCTGGCAGCAGACATAGGGACTCAAACTCTGCAGTTCCCCATGGCAAAGGAAACAGCCCCCCCAATTCCTGTTACTATCCAGGAGAGGCACTCAGATAATCCCCACTGATGTTTCACTGTTGAATGCGGTTTGAACACAAAATGTTTCACTGTCTAAGACAATGCAGGAGTAATCACAGTGCATCAGAAACACCACCCCGGTTTTAAAATTCCCAGGAGCAACAAGGAACCTAGTTTTTGCAGATTCAAAGTTTTCCCCTTGCACTTTACAGTCCTCATCTTCTTTCATCTCCCTTAAGGACTCATACACTGTACTTGTCAAAAAAAACAGATTTGCTCTGGAATCTGGGCTCTCTTCCAGGTCCCACTCATTTACAGCCAAGTTGCAAATCATCCCACCACATCTAGCCAGGGAAGCTGCCTCACAGGCCCATTATGTGTTGTCCAAGAGCATTTGGGAAGAACGGGGGAGAAGAGCTCTGTTCTGGAGTGCGGGGGCTGATGAATATTTAAGAGAAATCACAGAAGTCTCAACTGCTGGGGAATGAGAGTTCAAGTACAGTCAAAGAACAGTATATCAATGATGTCAGATTAACCACGGGGATCCTGTCTCTGCTTGAGACTGAAATGAACAGATACAGTAGGCAAGCCTGCATGTCTATACTGATGCAAAACCAAATAATCAAGAAATTGGCATTTCAGAAAGATGTGTTGCTGCTGAAATTCATGACTCGAGTGTCTGGGGCCAGTCTGCAGTGCAAGGGTGGCCTCAGGTAACACAGAGCTCTCATGCTGTCTCCTTCTAAACAAACAAAAAAACCCAAAACAAAGCAAAAACCACAACAAAACAAAAAAAGGGAAAACCACACCACTCTTCAAGGATGTGCACAGAAACAAGAAAACACAAGGTACCAGAGCTACACCTGCAAAAGTTAATTTCAGAAGACATTAATGCACATGACTTTCATATTCAACAGCACTTTCATTAGTCTCAAAGTCCTAATTGATTAAATTAGCTGTAGTTCGAGAGCAATGGAGTGTTTGTCCAAACTCGGACATGAGGACTTGAATTGAGCATCTAAATAACTGTTGGCATTTTTCAAGGTTAATATTGCAGCTCTTGTGAAGTACTGGCCAAATTCCAATGTGAATGGTTTATATAGAACCTCTCTACGTTCCTTCTCAGCTGGCTCTGCTGGATACAGCTGCACATTACCCCTACATTTTCATTAAGACACAATGGATGGGAGTGATAAGATGTATAAGCAACTGACAAGCATATTAGAGAGTGTTAAATACGGTTATAATGGATGGTTATAAGTTATCTTCTGGCTTATGACATTGCATTAGCGTCATTGTTTATCACTTGTATAAGTATGTAAGTCTATCTAAAAAAATAAGTCTCTAAGTGTGTAAAGTGGGTCTGAACGTTTCATTTGCTTTCCCAAGCATTTATGGAACATCACTGCACTACATCAGAGACTGTCATGACAACAATCATCTACCACGCTAAGGTAGACAAAGCCCTGTTTTGGAACCTTTTTTAACACAGGAACTATTTAAATGGCAGCCAAAATGAGAAATAGATGACTAAGTACTATAATTCATGTCAATTATGCCATTCTGGCTTCAAAAAACAGAACTACTGTAATGGCATGTACAGAATGCAAAACTGATGCCTGGCACTTACTGGGCATTTAGCCTGGTGTCTTGCATCTGCTAGGAAAACATGACTACCTATATATGTTTAGGTATACAGGCAGTTTCTTCAGGAACAGGAGACGAAGGACAGGTGATTAAAGCAGCTGCTTTGGAAGTGAAAACAAGGAAGTAATGACAAGCGGCTTTCTTACTTGGACTACCAATTTAAGAAAAAGGAAGATGCAGAAATTGTCAGGGACTCATCCTTCTCTACAAACCTCAGCTCTGCTCCCAACCTCTCTACTTAATGAGTTGCTAGACATTCAACAAACAGGTAGGATACACTTTCTAAAATGTGAAGAATTCACGGGAAGCAGAGAGAAGAGGCTAAAATGGTTCTCAAGCTTTCCTTGAAAAAGGCTGGGTTCTGCTGAATGCAGAAATGCTTGAGAGGACTTTAAAGCCACAGTGTACATAGCACAGTCATAATGGAACAAGCACACAAAGAGGGGGCAGTATGATTCACACAAGTCAGCTGAATGATGTTTAAATTCTAGTCCTCGGTCACTCTATCAACCCTAAATGCCTGAGGAATGTTCAAAGAATATTAGAAACCTTTACATCAAAGTGTCCTCATTTGACTTTCTTGCTAGTTTCTTAAGAAGCACTTCCCTCGATAATCCTCTGAGATGATGAAATTGCAAAACTCTAAACCTAATCACAAAGCCTTATTTTCTGACTTGGTTTGTAATTTTGCAGCATATCTACTTTAAGCTTAGCACAGTCCATGTAAGACAGACTGGTTTGACTGAAAAATAGTTAGGCAAAACTGTCAAATTCAAGCCTTTTCTGTAAGAAAATCCCATTTGACATCATATGGCAGGAATGGGAAACGTGCAGGCTACTGTAATATGAAAAAGAAATTCACCAAAAAAGCAAAAGATTTCACTCCGGTTAATTAGTTCCTTTTGCACTCTCCAACAATTAGAGATGGAAAGAAAGATGTATTTTAGGCAACGTGAACAACTAGGGCCTCAATTTATACTTACCCCCTGCACATATACTGGAAGGCTCTGCCGCCAGAATTTCTATACAGGATTTCTTCAAAATCTAAAAGACAGAAAAAAATGTCATGAAGTACCTCAGACTTGTTTCTATAGAAACACAAATCCGAAAGTGTGAGAGTGCACTCGTTCTCACTTAAATGCTCAACTCAGCATTGCACTTTGCATTTGTGTCACCGTTATGCCATCTTAGCTTTTCACTTTAAACCAACCAACCAGGTGTCGTTGCTCTTCCACAGCAAGCTATTGCTATGGAGGAAGGCAATGGATGCCAACGCTCTCCAGTATCTCAGCACAAGCTTGCCTTCGTCTGTGGTACAAGTTATTATGCAAACTATGATCCATAACAACCAAGGTACACTCTGAAGGGTTGGCGAGGCAACGTCATTACCCTCCCTTTGCAGTCCTACCTCCCTCCCCACATTATTCTGAAGCACAAAACTCCAACTAAAACATCAGAAGTTTAAGCTAAGCTGTTTATCTTTGCATTAAAACATCCTAGGAATATCTACATAGCCACTTCTCAAGGCTCAGCATAGGGGTTCAAACTTCTTAAGATTTTAATCTCGTCTACGAGATCATACCCTAGTGCATCCTCAAAGTTGCACCATGATTTCAAACCAAGATGTATGGACAATTGTTTTTTACTTAAACCAAACTTTAATTAAGCAGTATGTCTTTGTAAGGGTTGGCACTGCCTTTAACCACTTTACATGTAGATAGTGATTTACACAAGTACTTCAGCGTCAGGCTTGGCAGACTGATCGCAAGCCACGAGGACCATGCTAGAGTTGGATACTGTTTATTCCCATACAGTGCTAAAATTGCTCAAGCTGTTATTCGCATGCAGCAGCCTTTGCCCTGCTCTGAAGACCAACTCAAATTCTTCACTGCACACAGTCAGCAAACTTGTGACAGTGTCTGTAAAGCCCTGTGAGAACGGAAGCAAAGACCGAGAGCTGTGGGTGTTCAGCACTGGGCTGAGCAGCCCCTAGACGAGGTAATACTGATCAAAATTTAGGTCAGCTCCAAGAGGCAAGTAAATGTCAGCCAAGCAGCATGACTCAAATCCAACATGAAAATTATTTTCCCAACTTTAAATTGAAACATCTGTAAGGACAGCAACCAATACAATACATTTTGTAAGAAAAAGATAATCTACTTTTCTCCACAAACATGGCTCTCTGCCTCAAATACCTAATTGCAAAAGGTACAGATAGAGCCATGATTTATTTTTTTTAAAACTTTTAAACAAGAGTTTGAGTTACTCAGAAGCAGGGCTGGTAGAGACTGAAAGAGTACCAAGGGGCTGAAGGAACCAGGACCGTCTGAGCTGCTGGCAGCCTGACAAGTGAGGAGAAAGATTTGCAGGAATAAAGTTATACAGGAACTGTCAAGAGGAAAAAAAGAGAAAGTCAACAGCTGAGAACTGAATACAAAAGCACTAGAAGAATTTGAAAGACAGAATAAGGAAAACGCACAAAAAATAAAGAGGACTGTAAGAACACTCTTTCAAAGTATCTATGTCTAGCTATCCATCCATCCATCTCCTGTCAGTCCTCTACTATCCGCCCCTTACTCATTCCAGGTTCTGCTTCTCTGAAGATACAGCATTTTTCTCCCAAAGTGACTGCTGGGGCTAATGAGCACAACTAAGAGTTGCTGCTTTTCCAAGTGTTTTTCTTCTCCACTGAAAAATGTCTCCTTTAAGAAAAGAATCTTTTCACATTTTTTCAAATTCCCCCTTAGATTAGCTCTCCTCTCCCTCAGCATCCCCATATGTTTTAATACATACTTCTTCTCCCCGTTGCCTTGCAGCAATGAAGTGAAAGAGAAGTAGGCAAATGAGTTGGAGAACAAATGCATGAAAAATACAATCAATACTTTCAATTTAAAAAAAAATCATCAAGTAAAACATCACGTGATTAAGTTTGAAATTCATGATTTGTATGCAGTCATTTCCAAACGTTCATGCTGTAAGCCAACTTGGATGGGGGGGTGGATTAGCAGGTGTCTCAATTAGATGATGCAGAGCTCCCACTCCAATCCAACCCATTTACGTGACTATAAAAAGCTGGCCTTAATGGCTTTTTACAGTGCCAACTGCAATATCTATTTTTATTGAGAATAAGAAGTTTCCAAAGCTCCAAGCACCCACCCTAACTTAAAGCGAAAATCAGGCAGCAGTAACTATTGCAGAAGAATTCCTTTATGTCTCTTCCTCATCATAAAAGTAAATACAAAAAGGACTTCAACTTATTAATCATAGAAAATTTCATCAAATCTTCTGTTCTTTCATTTTTCAAGGACCTTGTGTGTGAGCTGTAGGTGTTCTTCACTCACTACGGGCTGGCTCCCCAGGAAAGCAAAATAACATGCAAGAGTGGTGATGCAATCTTCCAGCTGAGTGCCTATAAACAGCTCCAACAGCATACATGGGAGAACTGACTCCACATCCTCATTTTCATGGGGAGAATTACAACAGTTCTGGTTTACTTGGTAACTAACTGCAGGCCTCAAGGCAGCTTGCCTTGGCATCCATGCAGAAAAGTATTTGAAGCACGTGCTCACTCTCGGTGAGGAAGCATCCCATTGTCTTTAGCAGCACACACTTAATGACCAAGCTCAGATTCCCAAATCAGTCTCCTGTTGTACTCTATGGAGCTCCAATTATGCTCCAGCTTCACACAGGCTCCTGGGAAGATCTCTTGTTAGTATTTGTTGACATGCTGAATAAATAATGCAACACATCCTTGTGGAAGCATGGTGTTTGTCACAGTTATCTCTGTCAGGACAGAACTGAATTTTGCACTACCTGTGACTAACTTAGCTTTCTGCCAGGCCAAGAGCCAGGAGAAGGCCCTGCAGGTCACCCGGGCCCTTTTAGAAACAAAAGGAAGAAGGGGAATGAAATTCTGCTACTGCTGGAAGCTTTCATTTGCTATTCTTGTCCACAAGCATGCAGACAGATTATTTCACCCCAGCAGCTGCATATTTCTTACAAATTATTTTTTCACCAAATTTGGGAATCCTAATTAGCAAACAGGATGCTGAAGTTTAATAGAGGGTTACTGCCTAATCAGCGTTGGTGTGAATGACCTACAGTCTGAGGCTAGGTACTTATTATCAAGCTCTGCTGAATTACTAAATAACAAAGTCTGTTGTCAATTACAAAACAGTAATTTATTTATGAAGTGTTTCCTGTCCAATAATAGCTGCATGAGCTAAGTAAAATAAATATATTTAAGTCCTTTTTAAAGATGCATTTGGGGGAAGAAAGAAGTAAAAAGCGTGATCATATACTACTAAAAGTAACAAGAAACACTATACAGTTGAGACTGGAGGTTCACATCCTCTACTTTAGACAGATTCAGAATATCTACATGATGCTCCTGCTCTGAATTGCTGTCTGGAGATCACATCCTTCTTTACTGGCTGCAGAAGTTCAGAGTGCCCAACTTGCTGATCCAGGCAGTGTACACATAAAGCTCAGGCTACATGTAAGTAGTACGGCAGACAGCTGACCTAGACATTTTGTGTACATTACAGATTTTGCACATACAGGACGTGTCTTGCAAAAGTAGTTGTCTCTCATCTCTCTCTCCCCCATTCATGGAGTATCAGCCCCTCTCCCTACACCAGGGAATATACAGTTTATTTGCAAGTGAAATTTGAACAGCTAGCTCAGGATGAGTACATAAAAGCATCACCACATCTCTCATACTTTGTCTACCAGGTGCTCACATGAAGTTCTTACAAAAGTTACCACTCTACATATACCCAGCACTGCAGTTTGTGTAACAGAAGTATACAGAGACAATATGTTTCCAAGCTAAAATTTCCTGAGTTGGAGTACATTGAACTGCGGTATCAATTCTAAGAGCTGAGGCAAGACCTGAAAAATACTGAGGGTAAGTGGACACCACTGAAACATGATCTGAAAGGAGTACATAGGAAATTAAACTTAAAAGGACGAATCATCTGCACAATTTATACAGATTGGAGACACTGCCACAAACTAGTTCATACTACTACATTTCTTAGTCATCACAACTGCTTCATAAGGCTTCCTGCAGCTCACTCCGAGAATCCTTTCTAACGGACCACATTTCCATCTCTATTTGAGATGAGCTCCAAGCTAGTACCACTGTTTAAGATGTGGCAAGGCACAGGGAGTATTCTCTGTCCAAGTGACTGCTCTTTCAGTCAGTTTCTGTTGAAGGCTCAAAGCAAAGCAATGACAGGATCCTACTCTGACTTTCATATTGCTTCATGTTCCATTGCCTCCAGCACTCCTACCAGAGACATACTGAGCAGTAGATGAAGTTGAGTAGATGAAGTTGAGTTTCCTTGACTTGCTCCATTTTCTTTAAATTGACAGGTTATGATCTGCAGAGATTTTTCACAGCAAAGAAAAATTTAATAAATTACTTCAGTTCCTTCCATTTCCCAGCTTATAGCAATCGGATGTCTGTTTCTCTACCAGATTCTTCCATCCTAACAAACTCAAAATCCCCATTAAACATGGGGGAAGCTGAAGTTTTAGCAGTGGGTTTTTTACTGAGGGAGAAAAAGCAATTGATTTGCTTACTGAAAGAGTCACACTGGAACCAAAAGGTTCCAAGGACCTAAACCTACAATGCACTGAATACCTTCAGCTCCCACAAAGAATCATGTTTTTAAGCGTGACTTCAGCATGGCACTATATTTTCAGCGCAGCCTCCAGGGCACAGCCTGAATAGCTTGGTGGTGCTTCGTGGGAGACAGTCCTCCTTGTAAAGCACTGAGCAGATCTCCCTGCAACTGCTAACTTAAAAACTTGCTGGCTCCCATAGAAAAGGAAGGGCAGGTGTACTGAAACATTTGCAGACCCACCACCCTGAACAGCAGATGTAGAGCCCCAGCAGAGGCCAGCCTCAAGCTCCATCACTCCCAGCTCCCACCCTCTTTTTCATTCCGGAGGGACTTAAGTCCACTGCCTCTATGCACACAGAGGGTGAAAAAAGATATACTCCTCAGGACAAGGGGAGGAGGGAAGAGTCAGGCTGCCTCAGTAGGAACACAGGGCGGTTCACACCAAATCACTGCAGACCAGAACAAACCCAGGTCTTCACAGCTTTAGAGTGATTTCAAGCACTAATCTCCCCCAGGTTCATCATCTTCTCCTTCCTTCCTCCGTTATATCAACCAGCAGCTAGTAGTCTAACCAATCCCCTCTACACATGGCTAAGCATCCTTGCTATACCAACTCTTACACAGGAATTGAAAGAAGTTTCCAAATCTCATGGCCCTTTCAACATCAAAATGCTTTCCTGTGAACACCCGTGCTTTGTTTGCTCTAAGACAGAGGTGCTTTGCAAGGACAAGAAAAGAAGGAATGAGGGAGATTATTTTCCAGCTAGAACAGGAATCTAGAGATTTGTTATCCTACAGAGTGATTAATGTCCTTCTTGCCATTCCTTTTACACATCTCCTTTCTACCCAACTTATTGCAATCGCTCCACTCAAATGCAAGTGATCAGGTCACAGATTCATTACTGTACAATTACACTTCCTGGTGACCCTCCTTTCCAGGGTGGTAAATCTTGCACCAGTCAACTGAAGCAGTTCTTGACTAGGTTCCTGGGGGCTGAAGTCTTCCCATTTCGTTACATGTAACTGGAAAGGGAGTCAGAACTGCTGCTGGAATTCATTAAAAACAGCTGCAAAGGGAATGCAGGGCTGGGAAGCAAACTAGGTTTTTTTGTTGTTTTGTTGCTTTCTTAAATGACATGCAACACCTGATTGTTCAACAGAATTGAGGCAGTAGCCTCACACTTGGACAGTGCCAGGAAAACCAATAAGCTAGGGATTGTATTCCACCTACATGTGAGAGCACTAGGGAAAATTGAGCCTGCGCTGAGGGAAGTTTTGCTTCGTACTACATGGTCAGAATAGTGTGTAACCACTGTAAACACAGAAATCTGAGACCCCCCTGGTGAACCTACCCTCCCTAGCTTCAAGTTGTATATTTCATCTGTGTTTTATCAACTAAAAAGCGTATACCAAAATGAACAAAACACGTGCCCTTAAAAGGGTTTCACATGCTTCTCTGTAGCCATGGGAAACAATCTAATTAGAACAGTAATAGGATATGACTGAGCAAAAGGAACAGAAAAATACTGGAAGCTACCTGAAAACATTTCCTAGTGAACATTTGGCACATTTTACACTTATAATGAAAATGGCGCACACATCCTCTCATATATTGCCTTTCCTGCTCAGTCAAGGGAAGTATTGGTCCTAGGTGAGACAGTAGTAGGCCGCTCAAAGTTTTACAGCCAGAAGTAGGGACATTTCATCAGGCAGCCGTATTTGCCAGTAAAGACCATGAAGCCATCTGCATGACTTGTAAGCAAGCCATGGGAAAGGAATCAATCTATGCCCCTCCCTCTGTCAGCTGAACTGATAGCTCTTATCCCAGCCACTCAGGAATGGGCCAGTTCTTATATGCTGCACTCGGCCCTTAGTGGAAAGGTGAGGAATTGATCCACCTGAATCGGGAAACCTGGGTCTGGAGGGGAATAAAAATAGCCCATTTGTCAGCAGGCTGAATGTAGAAAGCCGAGTTTTGGAGATTTTGGCACACATAGCAGGATCCCTTCCCCCATTCTAAACAGGTGAGCAGCGAAGCACAACCATCAGGACAGAAAGGATGCTAATCAAACAGAAAGACAGAGATCAAAGAGTGCCCTAATCCTTCATACAGAATGTGTTCTAACACACCTCCGCTGTCCCAGTCTGTGGCAGCCATTTTATAAACCGTCACCATGTACCTAGTCGGTTCAGTCAGTTACTTCCCATCAAGGAGACATACAAAGATAACGTTTGGGCTCAAAGCTTCCTGTATTGTGACCTGTTGATAAACTCTACCTTAAAGTAACAATATTAGTACAAACAAAGGTCAGTTTCTTTGGACCAAACATTTAAGTGATTTATTAGCAGTCAACAGGTTCCTGTGAACACAGGAAAACTAAACCTTCAACTGCACAAGCTAACAGAAACTAACATGCAAGCATGTAAACACATGATTAAAAATACTTACAGAGTCTATGATCCCCTGAAGGGCTTCAAAACCATCATTCACTGGAAAGACATGATCTTTGCTGTCGGCAATTCTGGCCAGCTGACAGAGCGGTAAAAGTAAATAAAACAGAAATGCAAAGAATGAGACAAATTAGCCAGCAGGCAGCAAATTAAGACGTCTCCAGACTCATCCACTTCCAAGTAAAAAAACCAAATACTCCAAGTGCTCTGTACGGATTGCTAGTGCATTACAGTTTGTCAAGCATTGAAAATTTATGTCTTTAGCCTCATTGATTTTAGAAAGCTCTATATTGGGAATCAGAAAAGGCTTCCCTTAACTTTGAAGGCAAGACAGAACGTAGCTTTCACCAGCCCAGAGCCTAATAATCTTTATTGCAAAAACTATCATCTCCCACATAATTGTAAATAACCCAGCACAGTAACTCCCCAACCCAAATAGGCCACAGTGTCAACATGACAGGCCACTAACACAGCAAAACACTTCAGCATATACATCATTTAAACCAGGGAACTAATCAAAATGATTCAGTATTTTCACATACAGAGAAGAGCAATGCAAATCATACCCCATCTGGAGATATAGGCCTGATTCACCTTTCCTCTCAGGACAGAGATTTCACTATTTGTCCTTGGCTCAACCATTACAGAATCACAGAATCAGCGGGGTTGGCAGGGACCTCTGGAGATCATCCAGTCCAACCCCCCTGCCACAGCAGGGTCACCCAGAGCAGGTTGCACAGGACGGCATCCAGGCAGGTTTGGAATGTCTCCAGAGTCGGACACTCCACCACCTCTCTGGGCAGCCTCTTCCAGTGCTCTGCCACCCTCAAAGTAAAGAAGCTCCTCCTCATGTTTAGATGGAACTTCCTATGTTCCAGTCTGTGCCCATTACCTCTTGTCCTATCACTGGGCACCACTGCAAAAAGCCTGGTGCCATCCTCCCGGCACCCTCCCTTTAAGTATTTACAAGCATTGATGAGATGCTCTCTGAGCCTTCTCTTCTCCAGACTAAAAAGACCCAAGTCCCTCAGCCTTTCCTCATAAGAAAGATGTTCCAGCCCCCTAATCATCTTTGTAGCCCTCTGCTGTACCCTCTCAGGGTGCTATAACAGGAGGTATTTTCCAAGTCGGGGGAAAAAGGGAGCAGACGACCATGTGGAAGCCTACATGACAAGGAAGAGGGCCATTCATGAGGTAGTGGTAAGATAAGGGGAACCAGGACATCACCTGTAAAGAGCTACATGCAGGTTCACTTGTCAATAGAATGCTAAGGGTTAAAGCAAAAATACAAGCCCAATTCAGAAGTAATGAGCTCTCCATGAATCTGCTGGAGCAGAATCAAGTTTTACTGCTGCAAGGCCAACGTTTGTTATAGTAATTCTCTCCCATGGCAGATGTAACATCAACCCAGCAGGCCTCTTTGGCGTTTCCTGTAGCATTGCAAACTGGAGGCAGCAGACTGGCCACACATTCCTCCCTAAACCCCACTGGCTCCACCTTTACAACTCATGTCACTCAGAACTCCCACTTCTCAAGTAAAACACCAGACTGCCAGCCTCCTGGTTTGCATCCAGAGAAACACTCCAGGCAAGTTTCCCCTGCGTGCCCTGAGAAGGGTAGTAAAGCTGCTTACTGCTTGTTGGCCAAGATATAGTAGCTTCTGTAAACCAAGATGTTTACAGTTTCCTCAACTCATTCCCCATAGTCATCCTCCTAGTGCATTCTGGGACTTCAGACACAGTCATCTTATTCCAGTTAACTTCTTTGGCATCTAAATGACTTCAAGTAGCATCTGCCTTTGAGGTCTGCTACTTTAGATCTAGTCTCTGCCATTTTTATTCCCTCCTTGCTTTTTCTATGATTTACTCTGGGTTACACTAGTCTCTGGTTTTGATTCACAGGAGATGGTTCTAAACCAAGTTTGTTTTGACTCCTTTTTGAATCAGTGTCTGAAGTTTTGTGAGAAAGCTGAAAACCTGGAAAAGCTCTATTCAATAAGTATTTCGGCACTCCACTTAGGGGCTGTAAAAGTATTTCATTCATGTTAGAAAAATACAGTGTCAACTGTTACGCTTGGTGCAAAATGTAATTCACGGACATACTAACATTCAGGTGATACATTTAGAAATCAAACTATCAAATGGGAAAACACTGTAAAAATATTAGTGTCACTAATGAAGCTGTTTGCTTTTTACAGCATAGTTTTCCCGTGAAAGAAAAGCTGGACTGACACTGAAGTGTTATATGGCAACACCTCAATTTCATAGGGGAAAAAAGAAAAGTTCCCACAACCTCCTTCTGCCTACAGCTTAAACCAGACTGATTTGCTGTTCTTCATGTGTGTTTTCATCTGCTTTTCTCCACCATTAGCAAGAGCCATTGTGGCATGCAGACAGAGGGACAGGTCTCCACATATGGAGATTCAGACAGAAAGGGGCTTAAACCCAACACCCAGACCAAGACACTTCAGGCAGTCACTTTAGACTGTCAAACAGTGAACAGAAGGAGAGCAAGACCACTTGAGAAATCTTGAGAAAGTGATTCAGGAGCGTGTCCTCGTGTTCAACATACACCTTTGCCAAGTACCCCACAGTAAACACAACGAGTGTCTCATTTACCTGTGTCTCATTGAAGTCTTTCACACCAACACAATATACTGTTGCTCCCAGGTCTCGTGATCGATTAGCCTGGAACAAGGAAAAGGCAGGATGACATGAATGCAAGTGTGATGGGATGCAGGTTTCTGAAAGGTCTTAATCATAAATTTAGTTTTTCTCTGTAAAATGAGCAATGGGGAATCTTGTCCAAAGATGGCTTTAAAAGCTTTCCTCCCTGATTCTGCAAAAACAGGTTTTATCTGCTACTAGAGTAGCTATTTGTTTAGTAAAGCAAAACCCAAAGTACTTGGTGGTTTTTTTTAAACCTAATTAGCTCACCTTCCTAGCTACTCCAACTTCCTAACATTTGTCTGTCCAACAGATGTAAGACAGACTAAAACCATTTTCTTTTCATCATTTAGGATACATCCCAGTATAAGAGTAACCTAAAGTGTTCTGGCATTTTCTGTTTCAGACGTGTCCCTGGACTCATGATATCCATAGGTGAAGAGACATTTCATCCTTCTGCTACAGAACTGTAGCACTCCCACTATTTACACAGCATCTCAAACTAATAACGGGAGAACAATCCATAGGTTTGATTTTTCGGGGTTATTTCATTGACATGCAGATGAAGTTGCATTTACCATTCAAAAATCAACTGTTTTAAATGCTCTTGCCTTTGTAAGTATGAATTAAGTCATTTAATCACATTTTATTAGAACAGGAACACCTGATTGAAAACCCATTCCCAGAAAAGATGGTAGCAAGTCAGATTATATCAGAAGACTGTAGTAGTTCAAATTGTTAGACAGCAAGGTGCTTTACAAGAAAAGCATGATTCCAGTTTTACACCAAGAAACTTAAACCCGAACAACTGCAGCAACTTACAGCGTAAGAGCTGAGGTCAGGATCTCTGTTCTACTAGCCCACTAACTGTTTCTCCCCAAACCAACCCAAATATAACACTTCTGACCTCTCAACTTGTTCATTCACCTCTAAAAACAAACTTGTTTTTCTTGTGGAGTTTTGATTTCAGAAGGGAAGAAAAGGAGATGAACAGTAAGGAGGGGAACTCTAGATTCATGACATTTGTTTGTGCTGTAGCAATATTGGTTTTATTCCACAAAACCATTCTTTTTGTTGTTATTGGATTTAAAGCTGCACTTTGGACAGATTAAGAAGAAAAGTTCTGTCCATAGCAAATTCATGTAACAATACCACTTCCAAGTTTAGGTCATCTTAATTTGTTGCACTGACAAGTGAAAATTGCTTCATCCCTTCAGAGGTGACTATCAAAAGGACACCAGTAGGAACACTATACAGCAAAGCTTTCAAGTGCTCAACCTTCTGTTTATCTAACATTTTGCATAATACACTAATTTAATGAGGGTGTTGAGAATACATGCTTGAATCCTGGAATCATTTGTGGAAATCTTGGATTTGATCATCTGAAAGGCTTTCTGATGTGACAGAAGATTATAGGAACAGCAGTCATCCTCTTTCTGCAGTCTTTACTTTTTGTGGAAGAAGAAAAGTCAAAGCGAGAAGATTCAGGTATTTCCCAGAACAATCCAGTAAATACTGAAACTTTTCAGGGGTTTTGTTGTTGTTGTTTTTTGTTTTGGTTTGGTTTTTTTGGTGGGTTTTTTTGCTTTTTTGTTTGTTTGTTTTGTTTTTTAATCTGGAAGTTTAAACCTCCCTCCTTTCCTATGAACAGTCTGAGTTTTGATGAGTCAGAAGCATTGCTGCTGTTAATGTTTACCCTTAAGACTGACGTCTAAAGAGCACCGAAGGGCAGTTTTGTTACTAGGAAAAAGGGTTTTCCCTATCTTTTGCCTTCAAAGCAGCAAGCTCAGACATTTCACTCTCTCCCCAACTAAAAATGTGTAAGACACTCACCTCCCTCTCAGAGTAGAAAAATAGGTCTTCGTGGAGTTCTCCATCTGTCAGTGCAATGATGACACTTGCAGTTCTGTAACCTAAATACACAAACTTCTTTAGTCCCTCGGTTTTGAGTTGTATTTGTTAAACTAGCCTAGAAAACATCCTGCTAGCGACCTGTTAGCACAGTTAAAGGACCAGAAACAGTGGACATCAAGCCCGTGTCCTTATCTCCCTTCAGCCAACTAGTTTTCAGAAGACATGAATTTCTGCATACTTTTTCCACTCAGGCACATGCGTTCAATATCAGTTTTACACCACACTCTTTTGATGTGCCAATGATTTTTTTAATTGACAGCCTCTCATAACTATTTCAATATTTCATGCCAGATTAGACTGCAGCCATCAAAAAAGCAACACAAAGTGTTCCTAGTTTTTCCCTGATTTTATTAATGCTGTCAATTCAAGAAATCCAGAGATTTTATTTTAGCTTGTGATAAAAAGCTCAGTTGGGATTTAAACAGATATGGTAGGAAGATGGCCTAAAATCTTCAATCTTCCTATGTAACATATTGCAGCAACATAGTTAAACCTTGCAGTCTTCCCCTTGTGTTGCTTATAGCTTGGGTTTTACAAGTTTGTGTTAGTTTTCAGGTGTGGCCAAATAGAATTAAATCATATTTCTGACTACAGACTTGCTACAGATCTGAAGGAGCTCTGTAGGTACATCTTGCACAAGCACTGTTATGGAAAGTTAAAGGCATGTAGATTATCAACCTTTACATTTCTTCAACCATCTAGGGCATTTTCCTGCCATTATGAGTAGCTGTTTAACAAGCTGTTGCTGAAGAGATAAAAATCCAAACAAGCAACTTCTTCAATTACTGCAGAACAGAGATCCGATACCTAATTTTCTTGGTGCCACTTAGAAATCTCCAATTTTGAATAACGTGGTAATGATGCAACAAGAAAGTCGAGTGCTTGACAAACAATAAGCAACAGGCAGGGTCATTCATGTTGCAGACACCTCACTCAAGTGCCTAGGCTCTTTCTGTAGGAAATGGAGAAAAGCGAGCACTTCTTGCACAAACTTAGGAGCCCAAGCGACTTCCAGAGATGCCTTTCTCCCTCCATTGACATGAGCCTTTGGACCTACTGCAGGTGGTATAAACAGTCCTTTTGGTGCAGCAAGGACAAGCACACAGAGAACTAATAAAGACAAAGTACACAGGCCAACATTCAGACTTGAGGACCCAGTTGTCCACTGCTTCTTGCATATGGTGGCAACCTGTTTACATCAAATATATATATTAGCACGTAAAAGCATTATCAATCCCAAATCTAATCTAGCTATCTATTCCATTCTGCTGCAGACATATTTTGCAGGTAAGTCCCAAAGCTGTGTGGACTTAGTCACTACTTCATTTTATTCATGAGAAGCCCTGCAAAGCCATTAGGACTGGCTTTGTACTCAAACAGCTGATTGCCTATCTTTTGGATTCCAAGAAGCAATGTTTCTATTTCTACTTCAGGCTTTGCAGCAAAGAAAATTTTTACGTTAATTACAAGGAGGAAAGGACAAACATTTTTGAAATTGTCTGCACTTACTACTGGATTTAATAATTGCGTATTGAAAAAAAAATTTACCCAACAGCATCTCCACATACTCATGTTTTCAGAAGGAAGAAGAAATGGTTACCTGAGTCCTCAAGGAAAAAGAACAAAATAAGGTACCAGTCAGTTTTGGTAAGAGAAGGCACCTTCAGTCAGCCTGGCTTCTCACTTTTGGCCCTAAACACATTCATTCCAGCTCTGGATCCTTAAAGCTCCACTTGTTCTTTTTCCTTTTCAGAAGCAACTACCCTGAAGGGCATTGCATTCCTGTAAGGATAGGAGCCACTCCCCATCTTTTCCCCCAGTGAAGCTGCATTGCCAATCTATTAAAGTTATCAGTCAAAAAGAAAGAGAAACAAAAACATTCAATGGATCAAGAAAGTCTCTCACCGTGAACATTTTCATAGTAAATCTGTTCACTTGCCTGAAATTAAATCAGAAAATTATTAGCAATAAATGAATAATAAAACTTTGTGGGCATACACACATGCACGAGAAAGAGAAGATGGCAGTGAGGATGTTGTGCTTGTAGTCTGCAAATCACCTCTGCGTTCAGAGATACCTGTTTCACAGAACAAGTTTTTTGCTTATGGTTTTGATTGCATTACTTCAAGGTCTCACATAAAGCATAACTCAGTCAAACCAACCCTCAGGCCATTGGCCAACAATAATGTAGTCACCCACTATTCCACTATCTGAAAATCACCTTCACCTTCCTCCTTGAGAAACATCCTAGATCCGTTGATAAATATTCCCATCACCTCTAGATCAACTGCTCTAACTGCAAATAAAACAACTGCAGAGAGATATTCTGATGCTTCTGTCTCCCACTTAATCTATGTACAAGCATATTCTGCACGGTAGAAGGGCAAATGCTTTAGTGTGCATCAATTCAAAATTAAAGAGTAGGCCACCCTGAAGAGGTTTGGCTTATGAATTTCGTTTCTGCTCAGAATTTAAATTTGGTTGTTTGGACTTCTCCTGCAAAGTTTCGGAAGTCACCAAACTCTGGGATTTGGTTCTGGACTCCTAGTTAAGAGCCACCATCTGTGTCAGGTCACGTGACTTCTTGATGTGTGTTCACATGCATTTTCACTGGGCAGACAGTGCCGCAATCCTCCCAAATGCAAGGGTAGTACAGAAGTGGGAGGGAGTTTAGGGGTTCAGGTTTAGAGAAACTCCTGAGCTTGTAAAATAGACAGGAAGAGACGATCAGCGCAGGCAATCCCTTCCGCACACCATTATTTGCCCACCAGTGAGAAGAGATTAGAGCCGTGGCCCGTGCCCCCACCCAACTCTAACAAGCCTACCACAGCACCCATGCAGGACTCTTTCCAGCCTTCCTGAACATGGTTCCGTGGGGGATTGCAATGCCAAAGGCTTCTGCCTTGTCCTAAGCTGAAAAGGCAGCTCCCTCCAGAAAAGCTGGTGGCAAAAAGACAGGTGAGCGCTAGGGTTTGCGGCTCCCTTGTACCGGCTCCAACACTGAATGCGTACACTTCCGTGTACCTGCTGCATAAAAGGGAAACAGCCCCTCTTACCTACCAGAGACTTATTAACCAGATTCCTTTGTGTAGCATTGCCTGAGGAGCACCCAGGCACAGTTTAGAGGCGCTATAGTATGCATCTAGTTACCCTTTCAAATCCTTCATGCATGTATGTGTCGCCTCCCGGAAGGACTTTCTGCAGCTCTTCTAGACCTTGGCGTATCTGTTCCCTGAAATGAATGCAGATGCGTTGTTAGACCCAAGATCAAATTTATCAGGAGCTGATATTCGGGGGAAGACATGCACAGCAGAACCACATACAGAGAAGCGGGGGGGAAAGAGTTACCTCAGCCTGTATAAACTTTAACACCAAGATAAAACCCTGAAATGTGTGGAGTGTTATCTCTGAGCAAACTATACAATCTTCATGGGAAACAGATTCAGTGACTGCAGGCAGGACCACACTGACATTGCAAGACTGAATGCCAGAAGTCAGTTTTGTTCCTGCATTTTTTAACTGCTTCAGAAAATCCAGTTTGTGTCATCATCACACTCTATCTCACATTTGTGAGGCTGATTGCAGCGGTGCATTAACATTAGACAATCCACAGAGCAGTAAGTCCCACAGCAAGAAGAGATTATCTGCTTTTGCAATAGGCTGAACTATCAAACATTCAAGAACTTACTCTCTACCTCCGATATCCCAAACTAGTTAGGCACTGAGCTGTATATCATAGGTGGGCTACGGACAGATATTTCTTCCATTCACCTAGCCATGCACATACCATCCCAAAGCTGAACATAAAATCAAGAGCATTCCTGTGATCAGAACTATTTTTCAAATGTGAACACTGAAATTTTAAAATACACAGCAAAGGTCTTGAAAGTCTGTCAATCCAGTCCCATTAGATGCATGGAATTTTCCCCAAAGGGATGCTAAGCACCCTCAATCTTCAAGTTCAGATGCTGATGCTCTGCATGGACACGTGGGCAAGGTAGAAGAGGTTTTGCCACTACTCCAGCTTCCCTATTAAGAAAGGCCAGTGTTAACTAAAAGACCAGCATGAAGCCCACACCTTGTTTGTCAGGCCTCAGACGTAAGCCTCATGGCTTAGAGCCTTAACAGACTAGAGATCTTTGCAACAGGGTGTGCTCGCAGGATGGGAGACAGAAAGAGGAAGGGAACAAGTTTTCCTCTGGCACCAAGTTAGCTATGGCTAATTCTCTTTATACTTACTGTTGCAGTAAGTGGCAAGAGATGCTTAGGCTGGCTGGGTTTAAATGCCATTTGTCAAGGCTGGTATGTATGTAGTCTGCTCTTCAGGAAAGCAGCCAGTTTCCTATTCATTCCTCTATAGTAGCTGCTCTGGTATGCAATATCATAGACATCCAATATGTAAAACACATGCTGACTTATACAGCCTTCACATGTGTTACATATATTTTTGCTCCACGTGGCAATGAAGTTAACAGAGGAAGCAAGAGCGATTAACGGACCTCATCCAGCTCTCCTTGAAGTCAGAGTAAAAAAAAAAAGATAAATAAAAAAATCCATCCCACAGATTTTACTGAGATTAACTTGGGGATCTACAAGGGGATGACAGGAACATGCTTCAGAAACATGGCAATCAAACTGTCATTGCCAAAAAATATACACCGTTGCAATCCATCCTAAATACTGTTTGCCTATAACATACCTTCAGACCTCCAAAGAAATTACGTTCACCTCTACCTCAAGAGTATGGGTATCACCTACAGCTTTCAAGTTTGTTTTTATGGGAAAGGAGTTTCACCTATTTGTTTGCAGAAGGAACTCCCTAAGGATGTTTCAAAGGTAACAAGGCTCTCGTTCTCTGACAAAAGCCTGAAAGTCTGTGGAAAGCAGACTCCCTCAAAGAAAGCAGTTTGAGTTAAAACCCTAATTGCTGACATTTAGGTTAAAAGTAAGGCGGCAATCTCTGCCTTAAGAGGCCTTAATGCATTCTAGCAGAACGAGTGTCATAGGTGAAAATGGGCAGGTGATTCAAACAATTAAATTGAGAAGCACAAAGGTGTCACAACTGCTCACAGTGGACTGGAAATCATTCAGCAAGAAAGATGAAGGAAGCTACAAGGACACAAAAGCTGCTGTGCACCTTTAAACCTCTTCTTACCTGTCTTCTGTTAACCTCATTAGAATTGTCCCTCTAGTTGAAAAAACAATGAAGGACATCCTCAGCTGAGGGCTGGAGAAGGAGAAAAAAAGAGTAAATTATTTTGGTGGTCCAGACCAGAGCTTACTGTATGCGTAACACCACACACACAGGGTGCTCTGATTGCTATCCAGATTATAATTCAACAGGATGAAAGACAGGACTGAACAGCAAAAGGTGTTTTGCCCTGGGCCTTCCTAGTCAAGGCAAACCTCGAGGAATCCTAAAATATGACAATAGCATTTGTATCATGACTTTAGGATTGCTAAAGCAAGAAAGGCTTAAGTGCATCCTGGTATCACCATGGAGATGAAGGAAGGCTAATTATGTTTATCATAACATATTCCACCTACAGGCCTGGGGGATTTCTCATCTAGTCTCAAGGCATTCAGTGCCTGAAAGCTACAGTCGCAGGCCTCTCCCTGCAGAGCCAAACTTCTGTACCTCAGGCAGTAGCCAGCCACCTCAGAAACAGGAGGATTTCTTCCCCACAAAAATACAGCTTGCTCCACGGAAGCCAGGCAGGAGAAAAGGGAACAATTAGCTTTTCTACCCCGCTTTCCTGCATGACAGAAATTTGGGGAAAAGCAGTCAATGGGATGATCTGAGAAAAGCGTGAAGAACTCTCTCTCCACAGGGTCCCCCAATAGAAAGCAGCATGTGCTACTTGACTGTAACAGAGCACATCTCCTAGACGCTGGCACACACACCCCTTCTCATTCAGTTATCTGCACGGCAGCACTTCTTACCTTATGAACTTGCGGGCCAAATGTTCCACAAAATGATATATTTCATTCCAATGGTGCAGGACGCTTCCTGATCTAGGGAAATAATTATTACAGGAGAGACTAGTTTAATTGCTGCTGTGGTACTTTTCCCAGCTTAATGCTTTGTTACACATTGCTCAGCTAGTCATTTCTTTTTATTTTGTATAATGCTCACTGTCCATATTCCTCCTTCAAAGAGATATTAAACTGTAAATGACATTTCCTGCTTTCCTTTGAATAGCAAGAATAATTTACACTCCAGGCAAGTGTTTGAGGCTACAATTGGCAATAACGTAGGGCAGTTACACTAGACCTCTAGCACAACCTTAAATAAACCCCGTGTGAGTGAAGACTTGTCTCTCTGCACAGTAGATTTTAGATTAATTCCACCAACTCACTTGCCATACCATTATGCAGAGCTTTCAGTTCAAGTGTATTTTGAAAATAACAACTTAGGTCCACCATCTTGACTGTTCTGGCTAGTTTTTTCACTCCTCAGTTAAAGGCAAAACAAACTAATTTCACTCCTCAGAAAAAAAAACGTGTACTAAAATGGGATTGGATTATTCTTCTTTATGCTGTAAGAACTAGGAAAAAATTACGTTAATCTGAATCTTTCAGCACTAAATGCCCCCTCTGGCATAAACACTTCTATGAACACTGGAATATTAATATTGGAAAAAAATTCCTTCCTAGAGTTGGAAAATAAATGTGTCTTCATTTATTTAATTCATTGACTGCAATTAAAAATATTTATAGGGCAAATAACCATTCCAGCTTTAATAGAAACTTCACTGATCTGCAGCCTGAGGAAGGAAAGACAACCATTTGAGATGATGTTTTTTCACTTCACAGAAAGAAAAGGCATCTGACCTGACTCTGTTCTACCTTAGATCTGAGAACACAAATCAATTGCCATGAATAGATTCACCCAAGTACTGCACACCTGGTACAGTCAGGCTGCAAAGAGCATTACTTCACTTCCTAGCAGCACAGCAAGCATGCAGACCATATTGTGCAAGTCATAGAAATTTCCTTCCCTATTCTCCCCACACCTGGTTTTCATTTACAGCCATTCAGTAAAAACCTTGGCCTTACCCACTTGCTCCGTGATACCTTAAGCCATTCTTTCTCTGTATGGCCCCAATATGTCCAAAAGCAACCTTAGATGACATGAAATGAGGACCCTTGCACAGGTACAAGAGCATATGGACCATCTGGAAAAACAGTGAACTCTCCGGCTGTCGTTGCACAAAGGACCTGATACCAAATGCACCTCTTTAAAGAAAACCTTACAGGCACCCCCATTTTGTCCAGGAGTGTAAGGGACAGATTGCAGAGCAGACTTGATCATAAGCACATGCTAATAGTGCTAGATTACTTCTTAGCTCTCTTTCCTTTCATCAGACCAGGACTTGAAATCATTACTTGTTCTCCATGCAAATGTGTATCAGAGAGGACCAAGAAAACACCAATAGCAAGGGTCTTGATAAACTAATTAAACCATACCAACAGTGGGGAAAATTGGTGTTTTATAACAGATGAAGGTCCACGTACATCAGGACTTGTTCTCAAATGAGAAACTTAATGCCTGGATTGAGAATAGCCCTGAGGAGAAGGATTAAGGTCCACGTACATCAGGACTTGCTCTCAAATGAGAAACTTAACGCTTGGATTGAGAGCAGCCCTGAGGAGAGGGATTTGGGGGTGCTGGTGGATGAGAAGCTCAGCATGACCTGGCAATGTGTGCTCACCACCCAGAAAGCCAACTGCATCCCGGGCTGCATCCCCAGCAGCGTGGCCAGCAGGGCGAGGGAGGGGATTCTGCCCCTCTGCTCCGCTCTGGTGAGACCCCCCTGCAGTGCTGCCTCCAGCTCTGGGGCCCTAACATGAGAAGGACATGGACCTGTTGGAGTGAGTCCAGAGGAGGGGCATGAAGACGATCAGAGGGCTGGAGCAGCTCTGCTATGAGGACAGGCTGAGAGAGTTGGGGGTGTTCAGCCTGGAGAAGAGAAGGCTTCAGGGAGACCTTAGAACCCGTTCCAGTCCCTAAAGGGGGCCTAGAAGGAAAGATGGGGAGGGGAGTGATAAGACAAAGGGTAACAGTTTGAAACTGAAAGAGTGGAGATTTAGATCAGAGATTAGGAAGAAATTCTTGACTGTGAGAGTGGTAAAACACTGGCCCAGGCTGCCCAGAGAAGCTGTGGCTGCCCCATCCCTGGAGGTGTTCAAGATCAGGTTGGATGAGGCTTTGAGCAACCTGGTCTAGTGGAAGGCATCCCTGCCCATAGCAGGGAGGTTGGAACTAGATGATCTTGAAGGTCCCTTCCAACTCCAACCACTCTATGATTCTATGATCTTCTGAAACACACTTCAGACCTCTTACAGTCTTCACTTGGCATAGAATGGAAAAAAACAATAAAACTAACCTTTTTACAGTCAATAGAAGGTTTACAAAACCAGCATTAGCTTACAGTGTTCACCTCCACAGCTTTTGGCTGTGTTATTTGGAAGCCCCACAGTAAAAGACTACTTGTCACTTTTAAAGCCTCTCATAAGGCAGGCCAAGAACTCCAAGTCGGACAAGTATTTCTAAAGCCTAACTGTAAGACAAAGAAAGCCAATTTAAAATCATTACCTTTTCATGTTCCCAAGGAGAAACACGATGATCAGCAAGCTAACACTTTGCAGCTGAATGGTTGATGCTATAAACTTGCAATTTAAGAAAAGGCTCATTGTGAGGATGCCAAATTCTCTTGTTGGAGAAAAGCCCAAACAATTGAAATTAAGACTAAGTAAACCATTATGGCTTTAACAAGAGACTGATACATTCTGTGGTCAACTGTGCTAGAATTTTGTACATCTAAACTAAATCCAACAGTGAGGGAGACACTCCACATGGCTCCATGGTTCCAGACACAGAGAGCCATACTCTGGCTAAACCCTGCCCTCCAGCAGGTGCTTTTCTCCTGCTCACTGTGAGAAGATGCACTGCAACCCAAAGCTGCAACAACTCAAAACTCCTTACAGTTTGACTTTCTTGTGCTTTTTAGACTCCTTATTTCCATTTCTGTCATTGCACCTTCTCAGAATACCCATGGCTTTATTTACTTCACAAACTAGAATAAAACAGAATCAAGCCCACAAGCTCTTCTACAAAGACTTCACACGAGTTATGTGCACTGCAGCTGACAGAAGCACAAAGGGACACCTGATGCAGAGACTGACGTTGAGCTCTTTAAAAAAAAAAACACAAATAAGCCACAAAGTGTCCTTTCTCTTTCCAAATACTTCAGGAGCAATCTTGAAAGCACTACGTAACACAAAGATGTTCAAGAGGTGATGCAATTCTTTGAGGAAACACTACTATCTCATGCCACATTTCACACGAGGCAGCTCACCAGAGATACTGTCAAACATTTGAGGTTACAGGATCTATAGAGGTCCAGTTCAGAGCAGGATACATCTCTAAGACCAATCCCAGTCCAAGAACATCCTGGTGAGCAGGCGATATGCAAAAAACCCAACTAATAAATAAGTAACCATGGACTGAATTTACATCAAGCAGTAGATAAAGTGCAGAGCGCTGCAGGCATGCACTTAATCCAGGATGTAAGGCAGCTCCCACCCACCCCTTTTACCAAGGAATAGTTAACCTTAGATTCACCACTGGCTAAAAACATGTACACAGGTCTTGATGGGCAAGGATTTCACATACTAACTTAGCTCATTGCAACTGCATGCCTACAGCAGGCTTAGGAGTGAATTACATTCCTTCAAGCAAGAAGGAAAAAGACACAAGAACGTGCAAATTCCTCCAGGCTACCTTGCTAGCATCCCTCAACCCTCATGCTAAAAGAAAGAAAAACTATGCTTCCATATACTTGCAACCTCCTGTGAGCCAAACAAAATGCATACATTGCTCTGGATTCAGGCCTGTGACTCCAGGAAAACAATCAAGGAATCACTGACTTGGTCAAAGATCAGAAATTATTTTGAATCTATTTCTGCAGACACCCAATCTTACCATTACTTGTATTTCTTCAGATTAGAGCAACTAGAATATTATTCAGCTCTGTATGCATCCTGTGGTTAGCTCAGTTGGAGGGCTCACGTTTCCCAGGGAAAGAGTCACCACTACCAGAAGCGGTTCACGTAGGTCCTGCCTGGTGATGCACCATGTCTGTCTGCTTTCCATCCCACTATGGCCCCTATATTCTTCTACACTCTGAGTGTAAATCTGGACTTAGTCCTGCTTAAGTCATGCTAACTACAGCTACTAAAGCTAGATTCAAAGAAATAACTATTAGCCTCTCTAGAGCAGGAGTTACACTTCAATACAACTGGTTTAAAATAGATCAGCTGTCTGGCTGAATAACTAAGGGATCACAGAAAACAGCTTGGATTACTTGCTTCATTTTGCCAAGGATATTTTGGAGCCAAGTGTTCTTTCACACATGCACAGTTCCTTGCGTGTTTTCTGCACATGGCTTTGAAATGCCTACTATTTGCACACAACAGGCAAGAGCATAGGAGACAACACCTTTGACATACAGATCATACAGCAAAAGATTACTGAGAAGACTTACATACTGTTGTTATTCCTTCCTCCCTACCTGCATATACATTAATCTGGGTGCTGCCTCTACCTAATGTTCCAACTGTGTTTGTGTGGAGTATTTACATACTATAGCACTAGATACCACGTCAGTTGGCTCATAGTCTTCATTAATTAAGTCACGTGGATGATATTTTCAGAATAACAATGTCAGCAAAAACAGGTGTTTGCTTTATGCTTATCAACATCTCCCTGCTTCCTCATTCTTCCTTCTTAATGAGGGCCATATATCTTATGTCACATCCAGGCTGTAAATTCTTTGGCACCATCTTCTGCTATAGGTTTTGCTGCCATTCAGTCTATGGGAGCCTCAATCCATGAAAACCCTCAGCATTACAGTAACACAGAAGAAAGTACCAAATAGGACCAGCTCTCTCAACTGTTCTCCCAAGATCAACCGGCCTTACCTTCCACAATACTGCGTTCATCTTGGTTTGACCTCCACTCTGAGATGCTCAGCACCCTGTATGACTAGATCCTGCATATAACCTAAATAGCAAATAGCATAGAGTTGTACTCCAAATAGTGTACAGCTTGAGTTGCAGCCCTCTCTGTCTTTTTTTTTTTTTTTCAAAGTACAAGAGAAATGGATTAATCCAGTCTTAATTCATGTGAATACAATTCCTTCAGTGGACCTGCTGTCAGTCACCTCAGAATTTCAAGTTACGTGTTTGTGTGTGTAATGCTATTTTTGTCCCTTTAAGTTTGTTGCACGTCAAGCAACAATTCTCAAGAGAGCTGGCAAACCTTAGTTTCCTCCAAAGTTGGAGCACTGCACTGACAACAGTGTGACAACTTCCATTTTACTTGGCAAGGAGTTTGCCCAACTCAAACCACAGTCCTCTAGGGTGTCTTTGCATCACTTCTGGAACATAACTCTGCTAGCCTGAGGTCCGATGGTCACAGCACGAGAGGCCTTCTCTATCGCTACATAAGCTGTGTGAGAACTTTTGGAAGTGATAAAAAGACACGTAAGTGCACGCACAGAGATGAAGGATCTATTGTAACCTAGCAAGCATACCTGGTATGATTCAAGCTTTTGTTCCGTTACATGCACACCAAGGCTGCGTAGTGTAACAGGATTATTTCTGAATGGCTGAATATTGGATTTTCTTCTCCTTCATGACCATAAGAAATGGGAGATTTGCTTCAGGTCCTCTGAGCATGCCATCTGCAGGGAGTCATGTCTCCAGCTGCCTCCACACAGCTGGAGGAAACCTGGTTTCCCTTCAGCAGTTCACCCAGCAAGTTTGCAGGAGTATCCTAAGGAGAACGTCGCAGCAAGCTAGAACATCACTTCATGAGAACCGCCTGTAACACGAGCCCCTTCCCCAGTGGCTTACATGTTCACTTTGAAGGGGCTTCTTGTGGCTAGAAGTATGCTTCGAGAGCCAGCACTGTGACACCTTGTCACTGTGTATAGTGCAGCAGCTGGAACGTGTCCTACGAGCAGCGCATGTACAGGGTGCTAACTGGACTTAACTAGTCCCTAAATCCAACCAGGCACTGAGGCAAAAGGGTCAGTAGAGGGCTCTAGCGCTGGTGACTTCGAGGGCTGTGTTTATTGTTTTTGCATTACTCCTTTGATCCCAGAAAGTAGATTGCTTAATATTTTAATGGCTTGCTTCCACCATTGAAATTAACATTCCATGTTTCAGAATCCAAATCTCTTCTGCTTCAGTGTCCTTTATCACTTTTAATCATTTTTAGAGCTATTTCAAAAAAAGCAGTGAGCCCTGAACCTATTATTATAATTTCATAGTTTGCCTGAAGGCCTCTATCAGAACCGCCTTTATCAGAACCACCTCTCTCTGCATTCAGGACTTCAGGAGCATTTTTGAAAACATTTTCTAAGCAATTAGAAGGTAGAAAACCCAGGCTAAATAAGACTCAAGTTTTTTAGATCTTCAGCTTAGTTTCTGAGGAATGAAAGAAAGTTTTAGAGATAAAGGATATGGGATAACCTGCTGCAGCACAGTAAGTCTCTCATCAGCCTCCTCGAAGGCTAAACTATCAGGTCCACGGCGTATTGTACACCCCAGCACCTTGAACACCATAACTCTCCTCCAAATCCCACTGGGGACCAAGGACATTTTTACATCAGACTCTGTTCATTTCTACATGCGAAAAATCCCAGAAACAGGAATCCTGCAACTGTCAAAGCAGGATTTGTTGCTGGATACCTTGATATACACACTGAGGTAAGCCTGACTACTTCAAACTTTGTGCCAAGCCTCATATTTCCACCCAAATTCATAATCCCTTGAGCAAGCCTAGAAAGTCATACCTTTTAGTAAGAAGACAGCACACAACTTGAAATAAGCAGCTGTTAAAATTACATTAGCTCCAAGGCATAACACAGCACATACATCAGATTTCAGAAAACCTTCAATCCTGCTTCAACTTTCAGGGAAATGCAGTTTGCAAAAGCTGTCTGCAGTACAAATCATGACGAGGTGGGTTTTTTTCATATGTAGCAATAAAAGAATTCCAACTAAGAACTGAACAGCCAAAGCAACAAAATGCATTAGACAGGTAGATCTTTCCACTGAATAAAATAAATAAATAAATAAAAATAAAATTCTTTCCCCTGGAGTGTTAGGACAACTGGCATACTAAAACAGCTAGTGTCTCAGTCTTACATTTTACCCAGGATTTTGTAATAAAGTGTTATGTAATTCCAAGTCATTTATACTAATGGAATGTGGGAGCTACTGCAAAACACTCCAGAGGATCAGTCAGAAAGCTTCATCCGCGAACACTTTTGGCAAGTTGCAAATACTTTCCTGTCTCTGAAATTTATGGTTAATAATGTCAGTACCATGGCTCTGGCATGCATATTCTCTAGTATTTTCAAACCTTCGGTTCAAAACAGCTATTCTTAAACAAGAAAATTAGGAGAATCCTTTTAGCTAGTACTTTTTTTATACTTTTTTGTAAATTCTTGCATTGGTTCAATATGAAGCTTTCCAAAGCTCAGCACAGACCTATTTCACATGGCTTCATCTACAATCTGAAGGCCTGTAAAGAGGCAAACTCACCAGTGCCAGGAAGATGACATTATCACAATTGGTGATGAAAAAAGTGAGGTAGGACGGTTATCTTCAGTATAAACAGTTAAGCAGTCAAAAGATGCATTTGATTAACAGGAAACAAAGAAAATGCGACTCAGCGCAGAGAAAATAAAGCTCTCTTTAAATAAGGCACTCTAGCTGTTTTCCATCACAACGGCCAAAATCAGACCCTTTCAAAGGGAGCAGACACCTCTCAGAGCCCGGTCTTTACCTGCCCGTTGCTGCTCTACAACGTCCAGAGCTAAGGAGCAAGCGGTACAGAAGCAGACCTCCAGGCAGGCGAGCATTTCCTCCACGTTTTCAGCTACAGAATTAATGCCTGCAATAATAACTCTCCAAACTCTGCTTTCATGACTGCCTCAACCTTCACGGTTCATAGGGAAAGCAAAGGTGACCAGGGTGCTGCCCTTCTGCCAACCACTCTTTAAAGAAACTACAGGGTCAAGGACACAATAAAGCTTCTATAGCAGCCACAGCAAAATCTATAGCAATTTGATTTGCAGAACACAACGGGTTTATACACCAGACCTACCAAAGAAGTTACCACAACACAAACAATGCCAGAGTAGTAAGGAGTTCTGCAGGTCCCTTGGGGACACAGCGATTTCTGCAAAACCAAAATCCAAAGAAAACCTCCTCGGTATCAGTGTATGCCATTCCAGCTCATGCCTAGAGAAAGATTTCTTTGAAAAAGAACAGAGTAGAACTGACTTACTTGTCTAGAATGAAATACAAATCAAATCCTCCGTAACAGGCAGGACCACCATTCTCTCTCTTTCCACCTTGTCCGTCACAAGCTAGCACAAAAGTTGCTAGGAAGAGACATTTGAAGCCAAATCTCAAGGTGCTTTGCTTTGCAATGGCCATTATATCCAGAGAGGAGGAGAAAAAGAAAGCTCTTCTTCCAGGCTCCTTTATTTCACAGGTTTCTCCACAAAAGCCATTCAATGACCTTTAAATGTGTATATATATCTCTTTTATTCCTTAAAACTCCACTTGCAACAGTTGTCCTGCGGAATTGCAAGACTTTCCCCTTGTTTCCCTTGCACTTCTGTTTCTTGGTTTCAGATTTCAAGATGCACAATACTGTATTCCACTTTTTTTTTTTAAAGGGACTTGACCCTCCGTCTCACTTGCAGCTCTCTGAGAGCAGCACCATTGTTTTGCAAGAGAAGGAACAGCCTCCGATCAAATCTTGCTTTGTCACAGACTTCAGAAATTACAGGGAGGGTGTGAGGTCCCCCCCCCCCCCCAATTGTTACTGTTTTTATTAGGGATGGTAAGTTTTAGTTTTCCTTAGGAAAAAAAGTTCAGAGAACGCCACCTTGTGGCGAAAACTCAAGCTGACTGGAGTCGCCGGTTTTAAGCATCTCCTTTGTGCAGCGAGCGTACTAAAGACATACCCCAGCAGCTTTAGGAATGAACATGGAAGCTATTTGCTTACAGCGGTCACGCAGCACTGTGCAGAAGCATCTTTGCTTTCCACGTTGGCAGCATCTGAGTTTAAAGACATTAAAAAACCCGAAGCAGCTCCACAAAAGTTAAAGTGACAAGCCACATCAGGTTTCATCCCTTAGGTTTTCTCAGTCCTGAGAATTATCAAGCAAGGACTGTACCTATGAAACACGCTTCCCCCTCTTACCATCCTCAGCAAACTCCTTTAAGCCACTAGAGCCCAAGCCCTCCCTCAGCCAAGAAAACTTGCTGGAAAACGTAACTTCAGCTACACTTGCATTTTTTGTCTCCTTCCACAAACAGCACCACAAACTCCAAATCCAGAACAAGACACCTCAAAAGGAAGAGCATTCCCCAGTCAGAGCAGCCCCCCAAGCCAACAAGAGCTAAACGAGAGAGCCCAAGAGCAGGGGCTCCTGGCCTTCCCTCTCAAATCCTCTCAGGCTAGAGCAACACACCTGATCTCCCAGTACTAATGCTGGTTAGTGGAGCAGCTTCAGGTGTTGCATCAAGCCTGGGGCACCAGGTCAGGTTTCTGACAGGGGATGCAAGAGCACTTGAGCCAGGCTTTCAAACTGTTCTTCATTGCTTAATGAGTGAAATTTGTCTTAAAAAAAATCTTAGCAAATGCAAACAGTCTGAGAAAGGACCAGGAAAAGCAGCAGGATAGGTTTCAAGGGAAAAGGACAAACAGCATGATAACAGACTTTTGAGAGAAGTGGGAACATCTGGATTACAAAATAGTCAAGCACCTTGCTGCATTGATGATTAAAACTTTGGGACTCCCCTCCCTCCCAGACCTTGCTATGCTCAGCAAATACACCAGCTCCATCACCTTTAATGTGGATGGGCAAATGGTAGCTCCTGGGTCCTGCTGCCAAATCCTGATCAGACCTAAAGGAAGTGGATATCCCTTAGAAGTCAGAGCTTATCTGGGGCTAGACAGGAGCGGAACCAGGTGTTTTGCAGGTGGATATTTTGGGCTTCCATGCCCAAACTCAAAGGAATTTGGGAGTGTGGGTGTGAGTCTTTTGTTCTCTCTCTTAGTCTGAAAGGACAGCAGTCCCATAGCTCTTTGCTGCACAGGCAAAAGATGTGTGTCAGGCTATCAGGCATTCCACGAGGAACAGAAACAACGTCAGAAAGGTGTATGAGAGCCTTGTACTGAGGCAGCTGCGATGCTGCCCAAGCTGAGGGTTAGCACCTGCACCAGCCCCGAGCAGGCCAAATAGGAGGGAGGTGATCCTTTTTGGGTCGTCACGAAAAAGAGGTGGAGCTGCCACCTGCTGGTTTGCATGGCTGAGTGATCGGGGTGCTTAAATGCTGTGGGAGGGGGCTCCTGGGAGATATCAAACTGCAGTACTGTAGTCAGCATAGGTGTGCTGGGGAAGCAGGTAGGGTTTGGGCCTTTTAAAGTTTGATACAGATGCTCTGGACCAAGTCTGTCTATAGTTATGAGGCTTGTAGTGCATGAATCCGTGGGGTTATGCGTAGAGAGTTTTGTGTATGGATTGGAACGTTGTACTGCCCTAAGGAAGGGGCTGAGAGGCTAGTCCATGGATTCTTTTTTAGTATTTTCAAAGAAAACGAGCAGGATGGAGGATGTAAAAATGGAAAGGGTAGCAGAAAAGCTTCCTCCCTGGGGACTGATGTGCTGGTTTTGAGCAATCCTGGGAAAGTCCTTGGGGCCAGGTTCTGATGGGAGGTACAGCTAGGGCTCCTGCTGCAGCTGGATGAAGTATCTTGTTGTCGCTAGCTTATGACCTGTGTCTGCCTAAAGGTTAAAAGCAGACTGAGGATCTCTCTCATTTGTTACTGACTGGCCCTGAGATGAACGCATATGTTGAGTTAAAAAAAAATCAATAACAATCTGTGCCTCAGGAAAGTAACTTTGGCCTGAAACTAGCAGAGGGAAAGGGGGAGAGGAGGAGAAGAAGATCAGATTCTCTGCGTGGCTGTGGGTTCAGGCTGACAGAAGGCCCAGGAGAGCTTGGGGAAAAGCCAAGGAATGAGGCATCAGATGAAGCTTAGAGCACTCTGAGATGGGGGGAGCTGCTGGCAAAGTGAAAGACCCTGCTTTGTGCTGTAACTCCAGACTTTCCTTGGGGCTAGTCCTCTTCATGTGCCTATCTTAAGAATGTGTCTTTTTGTTTCTGGTCTGCTGGTAATAGCAGCATCAACACTCTTGAGAAAAGCAGCTCCATAATAGGAAGCTCGTGTGAGTCACAGGAGGGGGTGTTGGAATTTCTGTCTGACCCTCCCTCCCTAAAAATGCCGGAAACAGAAATGCTATGCAGACTAGCTTTTGTGCGAAAGACCTAACAGTTCTTGGAGAGGCTGGGTGTGTTGTACTCTCTGTGTGACAGAGACAAGTAGTAAGGTGTTTTAATTGCATACAGCAGTTTAACAGTTAATTAAGCTCCAAGGGATGCCCTTGGTGTGTGAATAGAATTTGCAAAATGATGCAGAAGTGGTATTGGCAGGTTTTCTTGTTTGATCATCTGCTCCTGTATATAGGTCTGACCTGTGTGGTGGCTAATGGTTTCTGTTGAGATCTGAGAGTCATGTTTGCCAGTTTTCATGGCACTTCAAGAAGTTGTTACAGCAATCTACATGGATAATCGAGATGTAAAAAATTGCCTGTGCTGACCAATGTTATTATCACTGTACAGGAATTACTTCTCTGTCGTCAGTGTAGGCATGTCCTTAAATTCACTGGCCGTACCTTTAGACGGTGCGGTTCAGCAGAGCTCTGCTATTATCAGCAGTGCTACACTGTGTTACGTGATGTAGCACAACAGACTTCCCTGCCTACGAGTTGTGTGCCTTCAGGTTTCAACTGTACACCGTATAACTCAAGGCTGACACCCCGTGGCCAAGAAGGCTTTTTTCTTCCCTGGCTTGCTCTAATTTTTCAAGGGATCAATAACTCCCTTGTCTCTTGCTTTTATCTGACTTTGCCCTGCTGGGATTTTATTTGCCTCTGCTGCAACACGTAAGGCTGTATCGCATGATTTTCCTGGTGATTACAGTTCATTCCACTAGCTTTTTTAACAAGGGCCGCTAACTCTGCAATGTACTGACTTCTTTCTGAAGAAGAGTATCAGGCTAAGTATACAGATGAGAAAATATTGCTTGTAATGTATTAAATAAAATGGGAGAACATATCTCGTAGGGAATAATTCTGTGGTACTCTAAGAAGGCCATGCAGTTGCTTTCCAAGTCTTGTTTTTTCACTTCTGCCTAAAGCTGCCTAGGAGCAGGGGGTGCGGTCAGATGAGCTGTTGCCCCCTTTGGTTAGTGCTGTAGGAAACAGCGCTGTGTACTAAGACTGGGAAGTGCATAGCCTTGCCTCCTCAGGAAGTGCTTAGTTTAAAGGATTTTCTAAAGCACTCGGTTAAAAGTAGTTTGTAAGAACCTGAGATTAAAACTCTGAAAGCTCTAATGCCCAAGTCCAAACCACAGCACAGGTGCCTGGATTCACAGTCCCCTGTGACTCACACGAATGCAAACTCAGTGTTCTCCTAAGGAGTCTCTTCTGTTTGATCAGATATTTAGACAGCAGTGACGAACCCCTTGGAGACATTAAGGTCCATTAATCCTGAAACAATTAAGTCTAAGGTAACAATGACTATCTAGAAACATGCATCTAATTTTGAGCAAGTGAATGAATATGCAAACAGCATTGATGAAGCAGTTTGTTTAAATAAATATTAGGATCTTCTGCACTTTGGTTTCCACTGGTTTTGAGGCAAAAGGATAAGCACACGTGCCCAGCAGGCGGAAGCAGAGCTGCACAGAATGAAAGATTTGAAGTTCCTGACTACATTTCACATAATCCTATGGGATTTTTCTACTGCCTTGTAGGATTTGCAGGTTCTGACTCACCCTTTTTAAAGTGCTGTAAACATGGAGAATGTGATCATTTATCTAGAAGGTGAGGCACTGGATCTTAACTGACCCTGTTCCTCCTTGCAGCCCTTCTTTGGAAGAGGTTAATTACACTGACACGTGCTCCGAACTGGAGTCTGGACTGGAGTGATAAATGGAGAACTTCCCTCTTCAGCCTGTGCTGTGTTGTCAAATTATCCTACTCCTAATTGTGTTTACAGATACCCTTTGACTGAGTAGTGTCTACTGTTGTTAGTACAGCACTTAGTAGCACACCCTTTAGGTTTTATGGGACAAAATGCAGACGAATGTCTGCAGGCTGCAACGGTGGCTTCTCAAAATCCCAGATCATTGCGTATCAGAGCCTGGGCGATGCCTTTGTGGACATCTGCCATGAACTGCTCTCTGCCGTTAAGTGTCACCTGCTGGACTACAGTAATTTTCTGCAGTGCTGCAGGATGATATGGCTGGAAGATGTGTAGCGAGGCTGTTCTTGCTGTATTTGTTCTTCAGAACTCTCATCCCAGCAGTGTGAAGCAAATGTGTGGAGGTGTGCCGGCAGGCACAGACTGTGGGCTGGGGTAGCGAGACATGTAACAGCTCCACTTGATAACAAGCAATAAAGTTTCCATGGGAGCATCAAATTTATTTGGGCCCTTGTCTTAAGTCTGTTTCTTCACGTTGCTCGTACTGCCGTTTGGCAGTAAGCACCACAGGTGTACTTTTGTTGCTGTCGCTGAGAAGTTTCTGTGCTTTGTTAGGTGGCAGAATTTTCCTTTCCTTTCACTCATGTACGTTTGGCATTGAAACGCACGTACTACTACTACTAAAAAGTTTCTTTCCGGACCCTACTGGAAAGGGAGTTAAATAGAGAAATGCCAGTAAGAAGGCAAAGTAGGCCATGCCAAGAGCTGAAAGATGTTGTTAGGATATTGTATAATGGCTAAAAATAAGTGAAACTCCCTCCTGATCTTTGGTTCTTGCCTCTCTCTGTCATATTTCGCCTCAGCCTGAGCAAAATGAGAACTGATGGTGTGTGAAGGAATTAAAAGATCTTGCGTAATACCAAAAAGGAAGATTAGCAGCCACAGATTCCTGTCTCTCTCTTTCCTCTGCTAGGACTGATGTGTGCTAATCCAGATAATTCAGATGCCATGCGATTCAAGATTTGTGTATATAATTGTGAATAATTGTGTTTATTTTGCGTATGCCTCTTTGAAGCAAAGTTTCATCCACCCGAGTGTTCAATGTGATGCCTCTAGCCAGTCCTTGCTATGCACTGGAAGAATGGAGGACTCTATATTAGGAACAGAACAACTCTGTAAATCCTACAAATTGGACTCCTTTTGCCCTAAAAAAGGCAAATTCTTTGCATCCTCATTCTTTCTTTCTACCTTTCATGCTACACGAGTCAAGATTTTTCATGTGAGGCATCTTTGCCTGAAAAGGGGAAGGAAGGTCTTAACTCAGTGTGCCTTATTTGTAGCGAACATACTGGGATGCTTGCCCGCCTCTGGGGCGTGCCCTGTGTAAGAGCAGGCTTGTGAAAGAGCATTTGAAGGGCTGAAAGGGGGAGAAGAGATGCAATCAAACTATTCTTCTGGATGCGTTCCTAGACGATAACAGGTGTAGTAATGAGAAACTAGCCAGAGTTAATCCATGCTAAAGGTCTTTAATTGAAAGATATGGTCGCCAATTGATGTGTTTCAGCATCTGAAGCATCAAGAAGGAAACTCTCGGAAGAGGAGATGCCAGGGAAGAACAGCATCGGGGTTGGCTTTGTGCAGCAGCTGTCGAGCA
>VFFE01006910.1:0-32720 GCA_008921705.1 Burhinus oedicnemus
GTGGAGGGGTGGGTGGGTGGGTGGAGGCGCGGAAGGGGGCTGCGGGGTCGCCAGCCGGGCTCCCCGCCTTGTCCCCGGCCGCCCCTAATGGCCTTTGTGTCTCTCTGCAGCCAGAGCCAGCGGCGCGGGGCCGGCGAGCATGGCTTGGGGCGAGTTCAGCCTCCTCCGCTGGCTGCGGGAGAGCCGGCAGTCCAGGAAACTCATCCTGCTCATCGTCTTCATCGCCCTGCTCCTGGACAACATGCTGCTCACGGTAGTCGGTAGGTGCAACGGCTTTTGGGTTTGGTTTGGGTTTTTTTTTTGGTTGGTTGGGGTTTTTTTGGCTGTTTTTTTTTGCCCCTCCCGATTTATGCCAGAAATAATCTCCAGTGACAGATGTACTCCCTGAATGCATGATTAATGCTCTCAAACCAAACATTTTCAAGCACTGATTTTATTTTTTTTTTTTTAAACACAAATGATATTCTAGGTGTTGCAAACACGCTGCCATACACATTGAAGTCTCGCTTTATTTCTATGTTAATTGTAGGATAAGGAATGGTATAAAAAGGTCTTCATAATTCTTTTTTTTTTTCCACTAAACGCCACTAATACTTCACAGAACGACAGATAACAGTATTTTTAGCTCATCATCGTTTTTTCTCCTGTGGTCATGCAACAGAAACAACAGGCTAGATAACATTGGAGATGCCTGTTTCCTTGCGATAGCTCCTCTTTCCCCCACATTCATCTTAAAATGATAGGTTAATAAGAAAACTATCTAACTGGGTTTTAAGAAAAGCACTTCTGTGAGTTGGTTCAATAAAATAATCCAAGTTTTGATTGAAGTCGAAGATGCAACTTTTACTGGCTTCAGTGGCATAGTGTCAAGATTCAGGAATCTACTCAAAATGCTCGGAATGTTTTTCACTGGTAGTTTTAGAAGTCCTCATATTCAAATGTTTACACGAATTTAAAGTGTTCAGAGAAACTAGTGGTTCATGGATGCAGGCAGGCACACGCATGAAGGCACATGCTTCTCTGGGAGGTGAATCGGGCTGTGCAGAGCCGGCTCGCGGATGATGTCAGCTTTGAATCAGGTTCCTGAATTTCTTGGGCTACTTAGCTTAAAAGCTGATGCCACGATGTAGACCTTACCTAGAAACATGTATATTTTTAGCAAGTGGATTTTTGATTATTTTTTTTTTACATGAATATACTTTCTTATAAAGTTACTAACATTTAATTACTTATTCAGTAACATGTATGCTAGAAGCCCTAGAAATCATTATAGTTTGCAGACTTAGTGAAAGAGTGGGCTTTTTCAGGAAGAGATGCAAGACAAGAAGGGGTGATTCTGTCACTAATGTTAAATTGCATGAACCTGTCATCTGTTTTTACAAATTCTGAAATACTAATTTCTGAGATACATATTAATGTAATTAAGTTGCAGCTAAGATCCTAAAGTATATAAAGAAGGTCCCTTCTGGGTGATCTTTACAATGTAAATTTTTAAAAGATAATGAGATATGCAAACGTCAACACATTAGTTCTGATTACTTAATATAGGAGTGTTATGGTTTTTTCCTTCTTATGGCTGTTACTTATCAATATTTTTGTGGTTTGTTTTAGAAATGTTTTATTACATTTTTTTTTATTTTGGTTTAACAATAGTTTCAATGCTTTTCTCATCTTTCATGTTTTCACAATCTAATAAATGGATTTGTGCAGTCATGTGCAACAAAGAGACTCTTCAGATGTGGATTTTGATACTTCTTTTATTTTGCTTTCTGAATGATGTCTGTATAGAAAATCTTTTACTTATGAAGACTGGCAAAAAATAAAGCCTAATGTAAAAGAACTTTTTTTGGTTTAAATTGCACTTCTGAGTTGTGGGTGTGTTTTTCCCATGAGCAAACTTATATTTTGGTTCTGTGTTTCTGCCGTTCAAAATCCTTACTGATGTGCTCTGTAGGAAAGCCTTGTATTTCCTAATCAATGGCAAAGCAAACAAGAAAATTTGATGATTCCATTTACAAATAACCTGATAGTAAGATGCCAATATATTCTATTTGTTTTTCCAGTGCCAATAATTCCCAGTTACCTTTACAGCATCAAACATGAGAAAAATGCCACACAAATCCAGACTACTAAGCCTAACGTAGTCTCAACAACGATGGACAATTTTCGGAGCATCTTCTCCTACTACGACAACTCAACGATGGTTACTGGAAACGAATCTGATAAGACACAACCCAGAGAGCTGCATCACACTCAGACAGAACAAATGATAGTAAATGTGACTCCTTCCCCATCTGATTGCCCCAAGGAAGATAAGGACCTGCTGAATGAAAATGTCCAAGTCGGTCTCTTGTTTGCTTCCAAAGCAACAGTGCAGCTAATCACTAACCCTTTCATAGGGCCGCTGACAAACAGGTATGTTACTTCTGCTACGTTACTCAGGTAGGATTTTATATCAATGTTTTAGTCCAGACTAGTATTTCAAACCAAGTTTTTTAAATTCTATTGTGGCCCTGACTTATTGACCTTCTCACTGTATCTGGAGGCATATTTTAGTGAAACACATTTGATGAACACATCTTCGGAATGCCTACACCCTTTCCAAAATAAACTGGTAAGCTGCACATGAGCCATTTGATATGTTCAGTATCGTACACTTTTGTTTTCCTTCTGTTCTCCGGCTCTTATAGAAACTTCTTCTGAAGCGGCGTTGAAATTTCTTCAGTACAGTTATATGGAGCCAAATGATGCTACAGCTCAGTATTTATGAAGCACTGTGAATTGATGTTATATCTGTTAGACCTACATTAGGCAAACGTGATCTAGAAGCTGTAGGCAGGGTTCAAATCCCTCCCTTGCTCTCATAGAGACTCGCAGCTCTTGGTGCCATTTGGTATTCAACGATTCGGAGTCATCTGAGGTAAGAATCAGTGGGAAATTCACGTGGACTTCAGTGAAACATGAACAAGTGTCAAACTTTGCTGATGCCACGTTCATCACCGAGTTCAGCGGATCACAGATTTCCATCAGTACATGATCTAGCCCAGCCTGCAACTTGTTCTCTCTAAATTCTCGCATATATATGATATCTTGAGCAAAATGTGTTTAAATAGCACATTATAGAAATTCTATTTGAGTCAGGATCAAGGGTATAAGCACCAATATCAACGACTTACAACCCCTCCCCCCAAAATTCTGAGCACTAATGATGTTTACATGGAGACTAATAAGTATTTATAATATCATTTAAATTTCTGATGTTAATAATTAATTTAATTTTATTGTTAGCATTTTGTGTAACTGTTCCCCATAGAAGCAGCTGCAGTCCTCCCAAACCAAATACGAGATCAATCTCTGCAGGAAAGAAACTCCAAATTGTATTTAGTCAGGTCACTAATTTTCATATTTCATATTTAAGCTCTTTGCATAAAGAATAAATTTTCCTTTCAGAAAATAATATGCTGCAGAAATTTGTCCTTGTAAAACAGTTTTGTTTAAGCAGACAATGCTTATCATGTGTGGCAATAACAAAAACAACCAATGCCTTTTAATGCTATGTATTTCAGGTTTTGAAGCCAAAACTACCTTTCTTAGATTTTACAGCTTATATATATTGTCTGAGTGTTTAATTTCAACCTGATAGAAGGGTATCCAACTGAGGGCTAAGCGGCGGTTTGACGCACAGTGTTATGAATTCAACCTGAATTCAATCTGTGGAACTGATCTAAACACAAAAGCTTTAAATGAGATAGCCAGTTTCATTCCTCTCTCATTTCACCTTATCTCCTACAGCGTACCACCTACACAGATATAAGTATGCCATCGCAAAATTACTTTTCCACAAATATTGCTGCAAGTTGAGGAGGTAAACAGATCTTTGTTACCTGGATTTTCTGTTGTGTTTTGTGAGGATGGGATAGCTCGTCCACAGGCAAAACAACGTAACAACAAATAATATTTTCATAATAGTTCTTTAAGTATTCCTCTAGATTTTCCTGATTGTCTAAATCATCGCCCTATTGATATTTACTTTTCTCCATTAGTATCATCATTTCCACAACCTGCCAAACCAGGAGAGAGGCAATAACACACTCCAGGTTGTCGTCGGCTTTTTCAGTAGCACAGTAACATCATACTGTAGGTACGATCTCCGCTCTTTCTTTGGTAGACATCTGCCTAAGTAAGAGGCTGCGTGTCCCTGCCGATGCCTCTCCGTGTGCCTGCGCATCTCGGGAACCTGGTGCTGCCTGTGCCAAGGCATGGGGCAACGCCTCTCCCCTGGAGCCGGCTGCTGGGATCTACGTGGTACATCCTTGGGTTTGCCAGTGGGGCTGTAGACGTTCTTGTAGCATCTCCCTTCGCTATTAGGAGCAGGGCTGGCAACACACCAGTGTGAACATTAGTGCTGTGAGCTCAGATTTCCTCCTGGAACCATCCTACAGCTTTTTTTGCACGGGGCTGAGTGTGTGGCTGCAATCACTGGGGCAGTGTTGCAAGCTCAGGTGCCCAACAAGTGGGAAAAGAAAAAGCAAGGAGCATATCACCCCAGCATCCTGTGTGACAGGCAGCAGAAGTGAGTGCCTTAGTGGCAAAGTGGCCCAAAATTAGACTTAAGGATTACCAGTTTTCTTTCATTCTTTATCTGTATCTTGGTACCAGGATCTGCCTTTCTTCTGTGAAATGTTTAGTGGGAACTATCAGTTAACACATCTATCAATTAACTGTAGAAGTCATTGGCAAAAAAAACCCCTAAAGTTGACATTTCCTAACAGCAATATGTATATGATCAGTTAAAAAGCAGTGGGAAAGTTGTGATCACTATAAATGAAACAGAAACTATCTGAGTTATCATTATAAAGACTCTTCCTTACCACTGATAAGCTGTTTAGTGATAATTGTTACTGCCGTTATTACTTTTGCAAAATTTCAGCAAAATATGACAGAATTGGTTCCTTAGCTCAAGATTGGCGTGCACAGTTTGTTAAGATGCCCAGTAAGTTTCTTTTTCAAATAGGTAGCACACTGTGTTCCTGGTTCTTATTTTTCAATCAAATGTAGTTGTTCAGGAGTGGTTTAGATTTTTAATCAAGTATGGAGTTACTGGCTTTCAGTAGGGACCGGCTTTGAGTGCTTGAGTTTGTACAGGGTGCAACAGGATGATCTATTCATATGAGTCTGTGCCAGTTTGCCAATTATCACTTTATTTTAGGTTTTCTGGGAGTTTTGTAGGCTGTTTCTCCCTTTTTCTATAAGTCCTGGAGGGGTAGATGTTTAAAATAAATTTCAAAATTGGTTTCATTCAAGAAGTAAGTTCTGCTAAAAATATTTCGTATTTAAAGCCCAGCTCCTTCTGTGGAATACCAGACAAAACGCACACCTGGCTCAGTGAACTGGTTTGCCATTCATGAAAGAACACAACTTACCCTTGGTCTAACAAAGTCCTGGCAAAGGAAACGCTAGGTGATGGCTTTCCCATAGGATGTGACCACACACTTCCCACCGCGGCACAGTTTCAGGGCAGAGCTGATCGGATTTTGTGGCTCAGATGCACATTATGTTTTCGCCTGGAGTGAAATTGGTAAGGAACAAGGTACAAACAGCACAGCTCTTGGTACAGGGCACCTCGTGAGGAGGATGCACTGGCAGGGGGAGGCTGAAGGCTCTGCCTAATCCTTTCCCGTGAAAAGAGTGGGCAGAATGCTGCTGTGCCCTCTGTAACTAACAGATTTGCTCCATTATTTTTTTCACATTCATACGGAGCTCTGTGAATGAGGCTGTGAGCCCAGCTGTGCTCGCCCACTGTCCACTAGAGCTGGTGAATGTCTCCCCTCCCATGCCTCTCCCTCCCTTTATTTATCAGTCTGAAAACATATGTAGTTTTAACCTTGTGCTTTTCCACAGTGGCCTCAAAAATCATTAAAAAATGAACGGATATTTTCATAATCATTTTTACACTGTTCTGGCTACAGCTTTGAACTTCTTTGCAGGAGAGAGAGAGAGTGGCTAGGACCACGAGGAGATACATGCAAAGACTGAGGCAAAGAGACACATAGCATTTATAAGTGCGCAGTTACAGGTCAGTTCCTATGGAAGTTTTCCTTCCAGGCTTTGGCAGGTGATTGAAATGACCAGTTCCGCAGGTCGGACAAAGCCACTCTGCCTACCCTGTGCTACAGCATGGAGCACGGGGGTGGAGAGTGCATGGACCACGCTCCCTGTGCCTGCAGACCCCGCGCGTTCTTCCTTTCCTTCACGCACATTCAGCGGTTCATTGGTTCATAACCTCGAGGAAAATACTCTTCTTGCCATACGTCCTCCCCCTAGTCTTCACTGGCAGTGAAGAAGACAGCCAGACTGCCAACCAGGACAGACGTAACCAGGGGTGCTCACAGTGGTACTGGTGTAGCTGTGTGGTAACAGGGTTGAAATCGGTGGATCTGCAGCACTGTAATGAATGGATAATTAGGCTCTAATCATCCACAGCTGCTAACCTGATCAGTGTAACCTTTCTTTTACTGCTGCGCAGGACCCATCAATTGGTTGTCCTATTGTAGGGTAACCTTATTAATGGGTATAATCCACTTCCAAACAGTCCTGCAAGCTGGGATCAACATGGCACTGAAACAGAGTAATTTAGGTGTTCTCCATCAGTGCCAGCCTTTCTTCTCCCTCCTTCAACTAATGACTCTGGCTTTTTCAGAGCTCAGAAATACTTGTAGGAAGCCGTTTTAGCTGCAGGTAGCCTTGGTGAAACATGCTGGACTCTGCTTTGGGTTTTCTTGGAATGTTTTGAAAGGAGTGCCTGAGAAAATAACTTGAGCGTGGTAACGAGAAAAAAGAAGAGACAAGACAGGCTGTAATACTCACACATGCAGAGGAACAAAATGTAGAGATAACTGTGATGGAGCATGTCATGTCATGGCAGAGAAGTAGAAACTGCATATTCACAGGTTTCACATGGCAAGAACATGAATGACCCAGGACCAAGGGACAGAATCACTGAATAGTTGGCTGTTACAGGTAGGGCCTCTCCTTTTTGTGATTATTTATGTTATATAGTGTAATTTTTCAGCAAAACCTCCCAGTCTGCACTCTCTAATATCTGTCGGACACATCAGGGAATGCAGCTGCAGATTAGACATTTGTCGGGGCACAACTGCCAGCTAATTAGTGCTGCTATTTCAGGAGGAGGCAGGGTTTGCTAAGATTACGCAGGAAAGACAATCTGAATATCTAACTAAATGTCAACTGGACGTGGGTAAGACTGTCCCCTGAGCAAGAGCAACCACGACTTCTAGAGGTTCGGCAGTGTCGCGCAGGGGCAGCACACCAGAATCGTGTGTCTCCAAATTGTGGGTGAAGCTCCAGGCAATTCTTAGCTTTTCAGAGCATTACAAAGATTTGTTTAATTCAGCACAAATGCATGTCATGTGCTGACCTGTACACCTTTGCATCATCTTGTCTGATGGATCACTGGCAGTGCAGACTTTGCACAGCGCTAGCTGTGCCCACGCAGAGTCTAGTTTTGGAATGATTGATTTCTGCACGGAGGAAAAGGTATATGTTAGACCTCGGTATGTGTGGTAAAGCATCACGGTCTGCTGGGTAGCAAGAGTAAGACTGAGTTCTGCTCCAGTTCTGCCCTCATCACCCTCTGCTATGTATCGCTTTATAGCTTGCTGTGACCCGGTTTGTCCAAGATAAAGGAGGAATAATACCTGCGGCTGCAAAAATTAAGAAAAGTGTTAGAACAGTATTAAATTGAGCATTGAAAATTACTTCCACAATACTGGTTTTCTTACAATATTCAATCCCTAGAAATTTTCCAAGTGTAGGAAGCCTGTTGGAAGAATTGAAAACTACGTTATCTTGATAGGGTATAATTTAGAACTAGTATGATAGCCCTTCTCTTTGTTAATCTCACTGATGTTTATGGAACATTTCACAGCTCATGTCTCTGATCTAGTGATGGAAACTGAATGCGGGAGCCAATCTGGATGGCATTTGTCTCTTCATGCAAATAACTGAATTTTAATTCAGTGTACTTGTAGCAGAAGCAAATTGCTGTCTCGTGGCTCCGGTGTGAAGCCTAAGAATTGCTTGACTTCTGTACTGAAATCGGACTTCTCCCCCACAGTGTCCATCCTAGATACCTCTGGGGTGGCCTTGACAGACACAACCCTACTGTACTTTGCAATGGAAGAAGGCACAAGGACATTCAGCTTTTGCTTCCATATCACAGTGAGAGATACCGCTCACCAACAACAGTAGCCATACCCGCAGGGTTTTTTTCATCTGTACTTCTATTGGTGCTTTCTTTAATTAAAAAGTCAAAAATCAAAGCAATTATGGTCAAACTCTCTGTGGCCTGTTCTGCCTGAGCCCACTGGGAAGGGAAATGCCCACTTCAGCTCTGAGGCAGGCAAGAAGTTGGTAACAGGTAATTTTTTATTTCCTCACGTACACAGAAACATTGGTGGAAATTAGCATCCCATTGTATAATACCCACTATACACACAGGAAGAGAAGACACAGGCTTAGAAAAATCATTCACTTTCACAGAGCAGACAGAAAAAGGTAGTATTATTCTCTTACAGGCCAGGTATCGAGATGCTGAGAGATGAAAATGATTATCATAAGGCCACAGAGGAAGTCTGTGATAGTGCTAGGGATTTAGTTTGGAGATACCAGTCCAGTTAGGTACGACATGAGTAACTAGTCTCTGCTGGATATTTGTAACACCCACTTACAAATTTCAAGTAGAAGAATCTGTGCAGTATGTTTTTGTCATATTTTTAATGTAGCAATAATATTGAAGGTGAAATTGTTCTTGATTAGAGATTTCTGTGGCATGTAGAAACGTGCATGCTAGATTTCTTTCATTCACAAAACTCAAATGTTACAATGAAACATATAATGAACATCGAGCCCTGCACTTCAGAGAGTTTTCCATTATCCATGGTCCTTACTTGTATAAAAGTTATATTAATGAAAAAAAAAAGCTCAGAATAATTAGGTTGGTCTACCTATGGCAGGACTGCTATTATTAAAAATAAAAAGGAATTATAGACTCTTCCACTATTTGATTGACCTACTTAAGCCAATACTGCCGATACAAATGGCCAGTACTGTCAAATTGGGCATTGGAAGTTGAAGTCAATCAGTAACCCTTTGAAAAGCATCATCTATTGTTGAAGAATTTGGCCATTAAATAATGTCTTTGCAAATACATTTAAGATGCACAGTCCTGCAAAAAAAAGAAGCCGTGAATAAAGTGTGCTGAAGAGAATATACAGATTGTCTTTAAGAGCTACCTGGGTAACGTTTTTGATTCTAGAGTAGATTTTTACTGGTGTGAAAAATAGTATATTGTGGATTTTTTGTTGACATTTCAGTTTTGGCTGCTCAAAAAATATATTTGCTTTCCAGACAGAAAATTCATTATTTCCTGGAAACTTGAAAATACTTATAGCAACCGGGCAATTCTACAGGCTGTTTAGAGTCCTAATGAAGAAGTGGGCTGATGAAGAAAGCTTTGCTCAGCTCCATTTTTACTCCTAAACCCATGGAAAGCAAAAATATTATTCTTAGGCTCTTTGGGACTCTTCCAGTGCTCCTGGCTGAGGCAGAACTCCCAACAAAGCGGATGAATAATTTTTCCAGTAAAAAGCCATTGGTTTGACCATGGCTCGTTAGTCATTGTCTCATGAGAATGGAAAGAGATGAGCATTGAAACACTACTGGGATATTTCAAAGCTTAGCATGATCAGACAAATCTTCCTTTCTCATATCCTTGGCAACTCCATGGAGGCCCAGAGGGGCTTTATTGGGAACAGTTATGGTGGAACGAGAACAGGGCAATCAGATTCTAATGAGAGAAGGATTTCTTCCAGGGATTTCAGATACGAAGTCTGCTGTGCCAGATGAAAAGGCATTTGTAACATGGACAAGTTTGGTCATGCGGTCCACAATATATAGTTCAAAGTCTACCAAGGAACTACAGGTTGGGTTTTTGCAGTGTGTGTGCACTCATGTGAGTAAGTCCAACTCAAAATGTCAGTGAGACAATGCCAGAAATGTCAATGTTCATTTTGTTTTCCAGAATAGGCTACCAGATTCCACTGTTTGCTGGCTTCTGCATCATGTTTGTGTCAACAATCAGTAAGTGTCCACATCTTGTTTGGTCTGGCCCAGATACAATTTTTAAATAAATGATCTATAATAATTATCACTAGGAATTCTTCTTGTTGATGTAGAGGGACTGATTCCCAAGGAAAATTTAAGGGTGATTGTGCCTGGTGGGTGGTGGTGCTGATGGGTTTTGACAAGTATGCTCTTATGAATGTGCTCTAAGGAACTCGCCACCTTCCATGCCACCTTGGCAGGTCTCTTTCTTACCTGAATCTTTGTCTCAGGTTCTTGTAATATGAAGTGGTGCTCAGTTTTAAAATGATAGCCATGGGAGGGCTATCAGCCATGAGAGGGCTATTTTGCAGGGTCCTTAACAACTAGCCATCGTAGGGGCCTATCAGAAAGATCATGAGGCTGCAGCGGCTCACGAATAGAATGTTGCTGTGGGATGTGCAAACAGGAGCATTGCCTGCAAGTCAGCTGACATAATTTGTCTGCTTTAACGGCATCGATAAGGCTTCAGCTGCTGTTTTATGTTTGGTTTTGGCATAGCACTTAAAATTGTGGCCCAGATGGAAAGAGTACAGAGGAGAACATCAAGGATCATTAGAAGCCTGTGAGGAATGATGAAAGAACCGTGTTTGCTTCAGAAAGCAGATGTAAGGCATATCAGAGTCTATGAGAAAAAGGAAGGGAACAGTTTTCCATGGCCACTGTACGTATGAGAAGGAACAATGAGCTTAAACCTGTATCATCAAGGGGACTGAAGTGCTGGAGAAGATTACCTGGTCTTAGAGTCACTGACAACTCTGCATTTTAGGAACACATTAGACAAATTTTGGTTGGGATGCAGATAAGAATAGTAAGCCTAATTCATGGCAGAGGGGAGTACTGTTGATTTGCTGGCATACTTTCTTCCTTTATTTTTCTTGATTTTTCTTTGTCCGCATGGGTAGCGATTTTTGTAAGACCTGGTGAAAAGCCTGAGAAGCACAATGCCACAGGGCAGGTGGGAGAGGTGCATGTGGATCCTGGGTTTAGTTAGTGCGTAACAGCTTCCCCCAGCTACAAGCTGTCTGGCAAAATCCCTTAGGTAGCCAACAGATAGGAGCTTTAAAAAGTTTTTAAAAACTCACTGTAGATTTAAAGATACTGACCATGACACAGGCTCTACAAGCGGAGATGGGCTTGCGTTTCTGGGACACTCCTACTTTCCCGTGTTGTGGATGGGGAATTTAGCTGGATCAACGAGTACATCATCCAGGGGCTCTGTCCCAAAAGGCAGAGTGGAGCCCAGGCTAAAATCTCTTGGGGAGAGATAGAGAGGCACCTCCTCAGGTGAAATTTCTCTGGTGGTCTTCTGTTGGGAGGATCAGGAACTTGCTACAGCCCTTGAATGGGTGGAGCAGGCTTCCCTGCACCTTCCGCAGCTATGGCAGAGCTGGCAACACCAGGGTAAAACCTCTCTCCACCCATTTACTTATTGGAGGAAACATCAGCGCGTGCACGCGGGTGTGTTAAATCCTGCTTTCCCTGAGTGCCTGGAGCTTCAGGCTGAGCCGCCTCAAATGAAGCAGCGTGGGGAGGCATGGCTGGAAAGAAAGGTCTTGTAACTCCTTCTGTGTGCGGCTGAATCAGAGCAGGGTGTAATCAAATCCTAAGTAATTAGTTAAAACTGCTTGTGCGCTTGCATTCTGTGTTACCAGGAGGCTTAGACACCTGAGAGCAATTCAACACTGACACATCTAAATGCAATAAGAGAAAATAATGCAGTTAGCATTGAAAGTGGCACAAGTCACTGTAAACACTTGACTAAATTGTGTGAAGTTTTTGTGATAGTTTCAAGAAATCTAACTTTTTAACCTAGTTAGAGTTAACCTAATTTTAAAAATTTACCTCTGTTTTTTCTGTAGTGTTTGCCTTCTCTGGAAGCTACACGTTACTGTTTATTGCCAGGTCCCTTCAAGGAGTGGGTTCCTCTTGTTCTTCGGTGGCAGGTAAGAGAAGAGATGAGAGAGTAAAACACAGATCACTGACTCTGTCATTTTTAGTCATTTTCTAAATTGTGTGTTTTCTGCAGTTTCAATAATTAATACAAAAATATTCAGTTAAATCAATTTCACGTTTTCTGTCCCTTTCATATAAAGTAGCTCAAAAGCAAAGGTCTTTTCAGACTTCCTTGATATTTGGGTTGCAGTAAGGTAGAGCACTAAATGAACTGCACTCTCCCTGGGATTTCTGCACCTGTGTCTTCAACATTTTAAATTCATTTTTAGACATTTTAAAGGTCATTGGGAACTTACGTTGGTGCTTACTGTAGCAGGGATAGCAGCTCTGTCTGTTACTGAAATTTCTGTTACAAAATGTTATTTTCAAGGACTTACCATGCTGTCTGCCAGTTTGGACTCAGTTTACCTGTACCAGATTTCCAATACAAGGTTATAATTTTTAAATGAGTAGGTAAAATGGAGTATGGGTTTTCAGCCCAAATTATTCAACTATGACTGAGACTGGAGAAAATATGTTTTATTCATATTAGAACATCTTGCAGTCTTTTATTGGAAAAATTTCCGATGATGGCAGTAGAAATATAAATTTGGCTTAGGAACGGAGGTGAATACAGTGTTTTGTCAAGAATGAGTCTTTTGATTTCCTTAGAAAAATTCCCCCTTCCAAGCTGGGCTGGTCTATAAGCAGGGTTCACATACACTTCATAGAAACTTAACAAGAATTTGGCAGCTGGATTCCTCCTAGGTTCCTTCTGCAGGGATTTTGCTCCAGCCCACACTTGGGCAGTGCTGCTTGGGGCAGCTGGGGAGATGCGGAGCCCCAGACTGAGCTTTCAAACTGGTGGCAAGAAGCACTTTATGCTTCAGATGGGCTGGAAGATGCTCAACAAACACTAATTAAGTAGAGAGATTTAAGCCTGGATGAGTAGTGGGAAGAGTGGGGATGTGGCTTAGGGAGCAGGCAGGGGCTGGGATGAGGAGCCAGGGATGGGGAAGGCAAGGACAATCGGGAGGGGTAGAAACAAGAAAATCCATCACTTCTCCTTGTACCAGTTAAGGTTACAAGTCAAGCTTTCCAAAGGGAAGACATGCCAGAATCAACATTATTATTCAGCTTTAACTCAGTCCGTGTGCAAGTGTGCACCTTGAGATCCAGCTCTTAGATGAGTATGTGACTTTTTTTTCACAGACGACCTACAAAATAGAGCAGAAAAGGCCAAGAGACCATCTAGTCCACCCACTTCCTGAAGGCAGGATCAGCTTGGTATCTGTCATTCCTCATGCATACTTGATAGGCATGTTCTCAGAAGCCTCTAGAAATGCCCTCAGCATCTAGCTTTGTGCTTAAGTACCTTTACTGTCAGGAAAATTTTTCTGATGTCTCATCTAAAGCTTCCTTACTGTCATGTAAACTCATTTCTACTTCCATACTTGAGAGAACAAGAACAGTTTCTTTATCTTTGTGGCTCTTTTTCGTATTGCAAGACTATTATCACATAGATTCATAGAATGGTTTAGGCTGGAAGGGACCTTAAAAATCATCTAGTTCCAACCCCCCTGCCATGGGCAGGGACACCTCCCACTAGACCAGGTTGCTCAAAGACCCATCCAACCTGGCCTTGAACACTTCCAGGGATGGGGCAGCCACAGCTTCTCTGGGCAACCTGTTCCAGTGCGTCACCACCCTCGGAGTAAAGAATTTCTTCCTACTATCTAATCTAAATCTCCCCTCTTTCAGTTTAAAACTGTTACTCCTCCTCCTATCACTGCACTCCCTGATAAAGAGTCCCTCCCCATTTTTCCTGTAGGCCCCCTGTTTAGGTACTGGAATGCTGCTATAAGGTCCCCCCAGAGCCTTCTCCTCCAGGCTGAACAATCCCAACTCTCTCAGCCTGTATAGGAGCGATGCTCCAGCCCACATCTTGCATCGGTTTTCTCCTCTCTGGTTTTAAATTGAAAGTCCTGCAGTTGTCCCTCACAGATATTTTTCTAAGGCTTTGCTCACCCTCATTGCCCTTCTCTGGAGAGTCTCCAGTCACTCCCACCTTTATTCCTGTGCTGCATCAGAACCAGACCCAGCAGTCGGAAGAAGCTCTGACTCCTTACAAGGGCCAACAGCAGTGAGAGTTACTTCACGTATCTCACAGGCAAAGGAAGTTTTCTGTAATATCGCTGCCAATCAGTCTTTTACCCCCCTCTGCATTTCTGCGTGTCATCATTCCTACCTAAGTGTAAAACTTTGTGCTGTCTTCTTTGTATTGCCTCCTATTTTTTTCCCCGAATATTTCTCCAAGTCTCACAAACTCATTGTGAATTCTGGTATCGTTCTCTAACTTGCTGGTCAGCTGTTCATGCAAAGAATTTGATGTCATCCACAATTTTCTAAGCATGTTCATCCGCAGAGGGCCTCTACTCTTTTGGTGCACGTGATGGATTGCATCCACTTACTGACCAATCATGCAATATTTTGTTTTGTTTTTCTGGCTCACTGTATAGCTGTGGACCCTATTTACTAAGTCCTACTTAAACCTTGAAAAAACAATTATTCTTGTGAGGACTCTTCTGCAGCATTTACCTCTACAGTGTCTGAATGCTTCACAGAAAACACAAATAAATTGGGCTTCATGTTCCTTTTGTGAAACGAAGGCTCATTATCAAATGCAGAAGTGAGGCACGTGAAGACAAAGGTCAAAAGAATCCTTTAATTTTGGATGCTGAACTTGAAATACTCATTTTCGAAGTAATCAGCTCGGCATAATACCTCATGCCCAGAGCACAGCCAGCACTGACCACAGTTACAGCTGGGAGTGGTCACCAGACCTTCGTGTCATTGCCCGGAGTATAAATAACAGATAGTGAATACTTGTCAAAAGCTTTGTTTCGCCTAGTTGAAAAGCATTGTGTAAAAGCCTTGTGAAAAATACAGGGACAAAGAATCTCACAAATGAGGGCATCCTTAAATTACCTGAGTAATACATGTATAATAGAACGTGGTCTTGGAGACCATTTACATTTGCCAAACCTCCTTTTTGCTTCAAGGTGAATTCCATGTGGAGGGGGTATATATATATTTGTATTTATATATATATTTGTATTTATATAGAAAGAGATACCTGCTGTCATGTCTGTATAATGTTTACTAGGGCTGGCAAATGATGGCCATAACCTATGGTACACAGCTGCCTAATTTTGTGTCGTGCTCTTTTTTTTTATTATTTTTTTTACTTTAGGGATGGGTATGCTCGCCAGTGTATATACAGACGATGAAGAGAGAGGCAACGCAATGGGAATTGCACTAGGAGGCCTTGCTATGGGAGTATTAGGTCAGTGAGATGGAGGCTCTGCTGGCAAAAGAAACCATCCCCAGCCTTCCCCAAAGCAGGGACTTGTGATCTATGAGAGCAGCAGAAGAGTTTCATCGAGCGCAATGTTATCGTGCTGGTTCCAGATTAGATTCATGGTGCATGTTAAGAATAGTTTTTCCCACAGAAGCCCATTTCTTATGCAGATACATATGTCAGGCAATAACCTCTGAGACGTTTGGGTTTTGTTTACGTAGAAGAGTATTTTGGGGAGTGAAGAATATGGTTATTGCCATGATCAGTGATTTTTGTGTTGTTTTTTGTTGTTATTTTTTTTTAATTGAGATTTTTTGGTCACTGATTGCCAATAGCAGGATGCCCAAATGCTCATAGAGGATGTTTGTTCAGAGTCGGAGACGTGGCTTCACAACTGTGTCCTTTCTTTCTCCCTGGCAGTGGGCCCACCTTTTGGGAGCGTCATGTATGAGTTTGTGGGGAAGAGTTCTCCTTTCCTGGTGCTGGCAGCACTAGCTCTGTTAGATGGAGGTCAGTAAATACGAAGAGTCAATATCGCCATGTAGAACATCCCTTTCATATTCTTACCATCCACCCCTCGTCTTGAAGAAATGTTACAGTATTGATTTCTTTTCACAGCTGTTCAATTATTTGTTCTGCAGCCATCCAGAGCACAAGCAGAAGTAAGTATGAAGGTAAAACACTCTAGGCAATGGATGACACTTTGCCTTTCCTAATCCCAAGCTTTTGTTTCATAGAGTCAGAAGGGGACACCGTTGCTGACACTTTTGAAGGACCCATATATCATTATTGCAGCAGGTACCAGATCCTCTTTTTTTTTTTCTTTTTTTTTTTCTTTAAACTAACTGCTGGTGTTATTCCTGGCATCCTGGAATGCCTCAGGCTGAGCTGGTTTAAAAATATTGTCATTTGCTGTTTTCATTAATGTAAAGCTCAAAGAAAAAAAAAATATTATCTGTTGGTCATACAGGATGAATATACCAGTAGAAATAAAACAGGCAGAAAATTCGCAATGTGGGTGTCTCTCCAGCTGAGAGGACACTAAAGACTTGTGTGTGCTGGCTGAGGCATTGAGAGTGGCTGTGGCAAGCGAATAGGGCTGAGGCTTTTGGAGAGAGGGATTGCCAGTGCATCGCAGGCAGGCGTCGGGAATAACACTGAGCTTTGCTTCCGTTTGAAGAGGGAGTGAGTTTGTTCTCTAGAGCATGGATTATATTTCGGGGTTGAATGGTGAATGGCTTTTGGTATTACATGTATCGTTTGTCTAATGAGTCTTGCTGTCTCAAGGGAAGTTTGCCTTTCTGCATTGCATTTTGTTGAATGTTTATTCTGAAGTCTGTAATTAAGCCTAGCCCTTCTTCATGTTCATAAAATATCTGAAAAGAGATTGTAATTGTTACAGTTTCATTCCTTAATTCTAACCTGCTTGCCCAAGAAAGCAATTCTTCCAGGCACTTTTTGGGTTCACTGTTTCTTGGTGTTCTTAGGGAATGACCATTACCCTAACTCTTTGACTAGGCACTTGGTCAAGCTGTGTCTTGAGAAATTCTTGGAGCTTTAAAACACCCTTTCACAGAATAGAAGTATTTGAGGGGAAAAGAGTAGCAAAGAGAGTCCCTATCGTAAGAGATCAGATCTATCATTCACCTAATTCAGTACCTTGTCTCTTACAGTGCTTAACGCAGGTGCTGCAAGAAAGCAGATTTCTGGAGGATAATGTAATCCCTGCCAAGGTCTGATCTGCAACCAGAACTTGGTTTAAACCACAAAATATGACCAGGGGACTGATTTCACAGAGTACTTTTCTTGGCTAAGACTTAGCTGCTCATGCCAAACTAGTCTTAGCCAAGGAAGAGAAAAGGTACCAAAGACCATGGATTCCACTACTTTAACCGAGTCCCACATCTGCTAGGAGCAGGGATGGACTTTGTTCCCATTTTCTAACACGTTTGCATGGTATTCAATTTCTGCAGCTATTCTCTTCTCTGAAGCTGTTTCAGCTGATGTTTCAGGGCTGTGTAAAGCAGGGCTGCACAAACCCTCTCAGGGCAGCAAAGCAGTGAAAAGGTTCAGGGCTGGGTTGCCTGAAATCAGGACAGCGTTTGTCGGAGAGACCTTACCTTGACTGCTCTGGCTCTGTTTGCCCCTTGCTTGCCTGCATGTGCCTGCAGGCACTGCCAGTGCCTCCCGTTTCCCCGTCCCATCTCTGATCCACAGCGGCTGGGCATGACCAGAGGAAGGGAAAGCAAGGATGTACAGAGGGGCAGAAGCATGAAGACCTTCTCTGTTCCGATCCCTCCTGCTCTCGCCAGCTGCTCTGGGTGACCTGTCCCCTCCCACCAGGCATCAGCGCCCCAGATCTGAGAAAGCCCCTGCGGTGGGTTACCAGCGGGGCTGGGTACAGCACCCAGGGTCTCTGCCTCCCAGGACAGAGACTGCCCGGTGCTTGGATGGCACGGATGATGTTGATGTTCTGTGCTCTCAGCCTCTTCGCCCCCTGCTTTATTTCCCTTGCAGACCAAATTTTTTTTTTTGCCAAAGCTGAATGCTAAATACCAACTATAAATTCAGCATTTGACCTGGCCTACCAGTGCACATACAGATATATACCAAATATACCAGATACATACCAAATACAGATTTCTTGATGGAATACACTGTTTAAATGTTAATTGCTTCAGTTAGGAAGTTGTTGGTTTTTACAGTGAAAAGGGTCTGCAAGTTTCATTTGCTCTCCCATACCCCAAGGAGTTCGGTGTTTTCTTTGCTCTGTTTTCTAAGATGGGAACTTCTGTTCCTGATAGTAACAGGGAAGGGTGGGTAAGAGGTTGGTTGGGACGGTAGAGTGAGCTCTGTGCTCTGACACCTTGAGGCAATCAGTCAAGGCACCATGCCACATTTCTCCTTATCTAAGCCAGGAAAATACATCTTCTGCTTCACAAGGATGCTGTGAATGTAAAGGTCCCACACTGTGCATGATGTTCAGGTACAATGATTAGAGAGGAGAAGGTTAAAAGTCCCGCTGGGTTTGCACTGCTCCAGGAGATTAGAGGTTTTGATTGGCTTTTAAGCCAGTTAATGACCTCATTAAAAAATTGACTGCATCTCTAGTGGGCTGACTTGTTAACCACAGGAAAAACCCAGGGCTATTGTCGGCACGCTGCAAATGAACTAACGTTTCAAGTGTTTCTTGCACTCTCGATTTAGGTACCCTGATTTCATGTTTTAAATTCAGATTCAATCTCCTGAGTGCGCGTCATACACTTGAGTCATAATTATTTGTGTTCTCAAAGTACAAACATTTTCTGACCAATTTGGCTTATCTATAGCACAACATTAGTCTTTAACACAAGGTGTCTTGAACTCAAGGATGGTGTTCCTCTCTGAAAGTGTGACTTTTTCCCTTGATAACCCGTGTTGCCAGTGAGTTAATACCGTTGACGGTCAGGACAGACAGGAGGCCAGTGCTCTCATTCACTCGCCGCCTATCGCAGTCCCTACGGCCAATCCTACTGCCTGGTCCCCCTCGGTGCCAGCTACAGCTGCTGCAGGATGCGCTGTGGCCATTCCTGTTGAACATCCGCTCACCAGTGCAGGTGGGGAGGTCACAAAGGTGACACATCAGGACCAGATGATATGGCGAGCTCACATGAAAACCTCTGCAGGGAAAGGAAATACGAGCAAATACAGACTCTGCCTCCTACGTGGGTTGTGTCAGAGGTGACACTTCAAGGTCACTGCCATCCGTGCTCACTGACCCAGATGAAAGAAATGTTATTAACACTTTTTGTCACTGCTAGTCGGAGCTCAGTGAATGACGTCGATGTCATTCTCACAGCTGGACCTCGCTGACAGGGATTAAAGCAACTTTAGGTGCTAGCAGGTGACAAAGCTGCATTGACAGGCAAGTTTAAATTATCAGATCCAAAACCCAGAGCTGAGACAGATATCATCGTGAGCACATGGGCGTGGGACAGCTTTTCACTGGGTACCTGCTTTTTCACAGGAAAGTACTAGTGATGTCTGTGGCACTCTGCCCAAAGCTGAGTGCGTTCTCAGCTGCGGAGATGGGATCCAGCTGGAAGGCTGCAATTTCACATCTTCTGGCCCATGCAGGACGTTTAAACAAGAAACAACGTAGGATTTATGCCCTTGAGACATGGCCTTCTAAAGAGAGGTCAGCTTCATGCGAGACAAGAAAAAAAGATTTCATCTTCTTTTGGGCAAGCTTTGCTAAGGTAGCACGGTCTCTATTGGACTTTGCCCTGAGTTTGCAGAGTACCAGCTCAGGGTCTCACTTTTCTTTTGGGGTATATCCTCAAGATCTGAAGTACCTTTGTCACCTGAGTACTTCAGCCCTGGCGATGCTTCCTGACCTAATGAGACGTGATGCCACGCACTCACGCCTGTTCCTCATTTCTTTGTGAAGTGTGTTAAGAGTAGAATAAGACCTTTGCTATTTAAGCCATCTCTGTTAGAATGGCCCTGCTTCCTCTGGCTGCACTCTGAGTGGCTTGAAATGATTTTCCAGCATCAAGGAAGCTGCTCGAGCATGGCTGATTTTTTGGCTCGGAAGAGGGCAGCCCCAAGGGGTTCACCTGGGGCTCCTCGCAGACGCTACGCTAGTGGGAGCTTGCACCAGAGTGGAAAGGTTAGCTTCGGATCTAACCTTTTGTCTCTAGGGTAAAGCAGTGCTGAACCGTTGCTCCTTGCCCCGGGCAGGGAGTGAGCCAGCTAGCCTGCGAGTTCATTTGAGGAATTGTGGCTACACAGTGTAATATATTCTGACAGGTTTGAGCAAAGAATGACATCGGTGCTCATTTTGTTTTGAACTGTATGATGAGGAACTTGTTCCCGGAGAAATAATGTTTCTCTGACCTCAGACAAATGAAGTGTTATGTTTAAAATGTAAAATTTGGACGGTAAATGACTGTAAGAATCCAGAAGATTTTCTTAAATTTCAGAGATTATAAATATTAGGAAGAAAAGTGGGAACACAGGTTTGAGGTTGTCACTTCTAGCAGTGACTTCCAAACTCCCTTGAAAGCCATTTTGTAAGGGATTAGCGGAGGAGACCTGTTCCGTTGCCCTGCATTAGGCTTTGACTGCCTCAGGGTCCTTCGAGTAAGTGGGAAAGGCATCCTGAATCCAGAGAAATACCGTGGGGTTTAATAATCCCCGTACCAAAGCTGAAGTGCACTTCTGAGGACAGATGAACTTGACACAAACCCACTGGAGCCTGGATCTACAGGCGGTGGCGTAGGGCAGAGCTGAGCCGGCGGGCAAGACTGAATCAGCACTTCCACCGCTTGTCATCCTTTGCGGCTGGGTGACTAAAGGTCCCGAAATTCAAAAGAGATTCGGAAGCGTTTGAAATTCATAGGGCTGGGCAAGCTCAGCCAGACTCATGCTTTGCTGCATGGACTTACTGGCTGCTGGCTATAGGATCTCGACACAAAATTCCCTTTTGTGGGGGACAGGCACCTCTGTGGTTGTCTCTTGGTATTTTTAGGATCGAGACCTCCACATCTCATCGTAGTCATTCTCAGGTGACGGAGGCACAGGGTCAGAGCCTGTGCCTCTTACACAACAGGGCTCTAGTTTTGCCCCAGGAGACCAGATAAAGACCAAAAGATTGTAGTTTTAGCTAATCATTTGTACAACAGCCAGACCTTATGAACTTTCTAAATGTCATCAAGCTCACTGCAGACTTTCACATTATGAAATAGCTTAACCTTTATTGTAGAATTTCTAGGAGAACAGAAATACACAGAAAGTTCGTCTTCGGTGAGTTTACATTCTGTTCTATTTAACATTAATCAACATCTGATGCATGACAAATAGGACTGTAAAAAGTACAATGTTTTCTGTAAAAGTGTCCTTTTTTTGCATGGTTTTTTGTTCATAGTCAAAAGAAATAATTACTACTACTTTTTTTTTCCCCTCCCCTTCTTTCTCTAAGGATCAATCTGCTTTGCAAACATGGCTATTGCTATGCTTGAACCGGCATTACCCATCTGGATGATGGAGACCATGTGTTCCAAAAAATGGCAGCTTGGTAAAGTACCACATATTGCTTGCATTGCTGTATTTTGTCTAGTGATTGTCTCAGTTCTGATCCTGTTAATGATGATCTCCTTATGTGCTTCAGGGTAGTATTTTCTTTTTTTTTTTTTTTTTTTTCCCCACACTATCTTTAAATTGTCAGTGTTATACCTGCACAACTGCAGACACCAGTTTGTAAGAAAAAGAGGTAGTGGATTGATGTTACTGTAGCAGAGGCTCCAGTAAGGGGCAACACTCACACTGCAAGGAGAAATAGATGCAGGCAGCCGCGGCACTGTGCTTGTCCCGGCTCCTTTGGGAGCCCCAGCAGCGCATCCAGCAACGAGTCTTGGCTGGGGAACCTGCAAGATGCCCGATGAGCCGCAGAGCCAGCCCGACGGGGCAAAACAATTTGTCTGGGGCTTTTCCCAGAAGGGGAATCCTTCCTCAGCTCTAGGTTGAATTGCCAGGAGCAGGCAGCCACAGGAATCTGCGGCAGGTGCAGTATGTTTGGTGCGGAGCATGCCCATGCCAACACGTAGTTCTTCCAGGGCTATTCCTGGCAATGTGTGGAAGAAGGATGGACTTTACTTAAAATGTAGCCACCAAGGACATGCGGAGCATTTTCCCTTGAATCTGACAGATGTGACACCCTTTCAGTGGTTACTTAATCATCCCATCCAACGGAAAGCAACGGGAGAGCCCCAACCTGGACCACCTTATAACCACAGTGTCCATAGGCAAACTGGGAATTTGTCCCGCGTATCAGGTTAGACTAGAGAATAAAACTGGGGCAGTTACTTTCTCTGTGAGACTGGGGGGGAAGAAAAATGGACTAACTTCCAGTGAGTGTCAAACTGTGCTGGAGGTTATGTGAATCATCTTGGGTGTAGGAAAGAATTACCGCTAAAAACACAATGTATATTTGATAATATGTGATAATGTGACTTCTCATTAGGGTACTTTTTAGTATTAATACATGGCATTTGAAAGAAAAGGATCATGAAGAAAGGATTTGTGAAAAGGATGCTCAGCTAGCATCCGATTGATATCCCTACTCTGTCTTAACATAGGCATCCCTGTGCCATAGCGAAAGCCCAAACCTTAGTTCTAATTAATGCAAACTCAGATCTAGGGTGGCCATAGCTAGCAGTCCTTAATGTGCTGCTCTGCTGTTGAGCACGCTAATGACTGCTAGCCTCTAATACAGCAAAGTTAATGCGCAAGCGTAGATGTTTTAAACCTCATGAAAAAAAAGAAAGATTGCTTATCTACTTCCCTCACTAGAGTTTCGTGTGACTGCTGCACTGGAAATGAGATTTACAAATCTCTTAGTTGAATAGAGGTTCCTAGAAGGAAAATATGCATTTTAAATTAAGACTACTTTTAGCCCTTAATGATATAAGTAACTGACTCCATTGCGCTTTGTCTGATTTGACAACATTAATTAAAGTTTTTAAGCCTCTTAAATTATATCTTGAACTGCAGGGTTTTAAGCAAATTATTATCTTATGCAATTTGGAGATCCAGCTGTTTGAAGCATGATCTGAAGAAGGTATAAAGAACCTTGATTTGATCAATTAATGTTCCTGTGCATAAAGCTTATTTAGCAAATTACGGTTCTGCTTCAGTATACCACAGCTTACACACAAACCTGCAAGTCTTATTTAACAAGCCTTCACAGTATTTTTGGGGGTTTTTTTACAGCTGTAAAGGTCTGCTGTATGTGACCATTAGTCTAAACAGATAGCTCCAAGCAGTACTGAAGTAGCTGCAGTTACACAGGTGAAAATGTTTCCCCAGGATCCCCATTGTAACCCACAAGGATTTTAATCATGGGATATTGCTGTGCTAAAAACTACCTCTTGATTTTTTTTCTCATGAATATCAGAGAGATAGGAAGGGAGATGGATAGGCAGGAAATGAGAAAATCTATGTTGTCTTGGTGAAAGATGAGGACCATATACGCTTAAAGGAAATGGTTTGATTGTGTACCGTAACGTCACAGCTGCTGTCTAAATCTGAATTACCTGATTTAACAGTGACCAAATGGAAGGCTTGTCATGGCATGCGCTAATTTGTCAGACTTTCCCAGTTTTGTCGGGTTTCCTAGTTTTATTTTTCTTAAGAAGATGCAAAATTTAACAGGAACCACTGAAAAATATTGTGTGTTATTTCTTCCAAGACACATGAACCATTCAACCCCGTTGCACAAGGGTCCAGCATTAGGCACAGCCACCCCGTTCCTCAGCCTCGCGGATATTTTTCACACAAGGTCTTCTCCTCAAGGGCAGTCCCTGCTCTCCCACATGCCTGCAGCATCCTTCCTGGTGCTCTCCTGGCAGCCGGGGCAACGGCACACCGCTCTCCGTTACCATTTCTTCCTTCGACATTGCGCCTCCGGCTGGGTCCTGCCCTGAGACTTATGTGTGGGGAGAGGATGAATCCTCATGTACAGACCGTAATTGGCTTTTAAACGAGATATTTCTGGCCACTCTGGCATCTACGCCAGGTACAGCCGCTGCTGTGGAAACCTCGGGACTAGAAAAAATTGCTGGTCCCAACAGGATGTTTTTCTGCGTGGATGTGGGGGAGATGGGAGGGTCCGGGTACCCTTCCCTCAGGGTCAGAAGGAATTTACTCAGGTGCCCGCATCTGCAAATCATTACAGACAATGATTTTTTTAAATTTATACCAATAACTGATAGTTTTCAAATTGGCTTTTACTGTAAATACATTGGCTAAATCATTTCAAACCCATGTTTTTTAAGTTTTTTCACCTTTACATTATTGATACAGGCTTGGCTTCGGTCACTGCTTGACCAAAGACCATACCACGGCATTACAAACTCGCCTTAACACGAGGCCTCCCGACATTCACAGCCGTGGAGGGGGACCGTGACTTGCAAACCACAGCAGCGGTCCTGCCGTCCGCTCCTCCAGGGAGGGATTCGCCCACCCCTGACCCCTCTGGGCTTGCTGCATGTGCTGAGCATGTGCTCCGTAAGCCATGCAACCAAGAAAGAGTTGCTTTCCTTCTCCTATCCCAAAACTTTTTGCTCTTTGTTGTTCCGTCCCCTCTCCCATACCACTTCTTGTAGCTGATGCTGAAAAAACTCTTTTCAAAGGCCTCACATCGCTCCCGCATTTCATAGATGACGTCCTTAGATTTCATGAAAAGGCTGCAACAAACCGGATATTTGATTTTTTTTTTTATTGTTTTTTTTTGGGGGGGTGCTATGCAGAAAGACTTTGTTAGATGTGTTCAAATCAAAATTGCAGTGTCTGGAATTTATTAGTTTCTTCTAACGCTTCACTGAAACCATTGCTGATAAAACATCTCATTCATATTTTTCAGGCGTTGCTTTTCTTCCAGCTAGTATCTCTTATCTCATTGGGACTAATCTTTTCGGAATACTTGCGCACAAAATGGGAAGGTATGCTTAATTTAAAAACACTAATAATCTTCCAGTCTGTTCATGTACCATTTCCAGTGTTTCCCAGGGCAGTTTATAGATGATGGAAATTATTAAAGTTTGTTCTATAGCAGCAAAGCTGCTTTTTTTGAACATGTTGCTACTTTGGTTGCAACTTCAGACATGACTCTGAAACATTCAAGATCAGCTCTAACATCTCTGTGTCACTGATCTCCGAGTGATGTTTCTTCTTTGATAGGTGGCTCTGTGCTTTGCTCGGGATGCTAATCGTGGGAATAAGTATTTTATGTGTAAGTAGAAGATCATATATCTTTCAAACCACCTACGTGTTCCTATGTTCATCTTCACACATGTGCTTTCTCCATGAGATTTTGCTGAAGTTTCTGCTTTATGATACGTTATTAAACAACGTGTAGTTAATAAGTTCCAGATCAGAGTTTTGAGTGCTTTCAAATTTCAGTGCTTCAATTATTTTAAGGAAGAATGGCTCTGAAAGGAGGAGGATGATCCTTTTTTTGAGCCGTCACTCAGAAGCTTGTTCTGGCTCATAATAGTAAGCGTGTGAGTGGTTTAACGGCACAGTTGTCTGGAACAGTAGCCCAGAACAAGGATCAAATTCTAACTCGCACATCTGTACCAAGCATGCCATAACTACTCCGAGAATTTAGCTCGGAAAAAGAAAACTAACCTCATTAGCATGTGCAGTGTGACTTAACTAACTGCCTGAAATTTCCTTTATAGGTACCATTTGCTAAAAACATTTATGGGCTCATAGCACCAAATTTTGGCGTTGGATTTGCCATTGGTAAGAAAAATCACAATGACTATTTACAATCTGTTGGTTGTGTAAAAATGATTTTATATGAAGTTACATGGAAAACTAGTTTTGTTGCCATTCTGACCCGAGTGTAGTGAAGCCTGAGTGGTGGCCCAAACTGGTAAGTAAAGTAAGATGGATTAATGGACAGTGCTCAAGGCAGTTTGAACCAGGCTGCTGTTAGATGAGCTGGATTCTGAAGTCTGTCCGGAATTGCTCCATCGACCTAAACAGATCTTTCAAACTGGCCATGAATTTATACCTTGTTTTCAGAAATGAAGTGATGCACTGCCCAAACCCCACAGTCTTCCCTGTTTTAGAAGAGAATTTAAATAGACACTTTCATAGAGGAAAAAAAACCCCAATCCAGTCTAAAATTTTTGCTTGGGAATTCCCAAGCCCTCACGCATGTACTCTTCTTCAAGTAGTATGTGTGAACTTGGGCCATGCAGTCAGGCTGGGGTGGTGGCCATGACTTGGATTTTAGCATTTGGCTGGTCAGCAAATGTTCTGGGGCATCTTCCCGCAGGAGGGGTGTGTAGTTAAGAAAGAAGTTACCGGCACAACTACCGATCCCCAGTATCTCAGCAGTCTTTTCAGCTGTCTTTTGCCATTTCTTGCTAGCAATGAAAGTGTGGATCAAAAGACATGTGAAAATCACCGTAATAATTTTGATTGACTGGAAGCTAATGCAATTTTTTAGGTCTACAGTAGGTGTATGCTCGTACTTTCTCCTAAATGAAAGGTATTGGCTGGTACCGGGAGGTAAGAGCCTTTGCACAGGCAGCTGCTGGGAAGTGTTTGATGTGCTTTAAGGTGACGTCTCTCTTGCCCTCTGGCAAGTGTCATGTATACACATCCATGCGTGCCCGTGCATGACCTCAGACACCGTAAAGATCATAAAAAGCATGGATAACAGTTATTGAAGAATAAGATAATGCAGCTTTTTAAGAATTTAAACTTATTTAAGAATAAGCATCCTTTTAGTTGCTTTTGCATCCTGTTTTAGCACATAGTTGGCCAAGACATTAAAAGGGGAAAAAAAAAAAAACCCACCCCAAAACCCAGCAGTATTTTCCTGAAATATGTTTCCTTCCCTCATGACCAGGAATGGTGGACTCCTCCATGATGCCAATCATGGGCTACCTCGTAGATCTGCGTCATGTGTCGGTCTACGGCAGCGTGTACGCAATAGCTGATGTTGCCTTTTGCATGGGCTTTGCCATAGGTAAGTCCAGCCTTTTCCTGCCTATAATGTACAGTTAAGAAAAGAGAATATGCTGTGACGGTAGGTGTGAATCCCGGTGGCATTCGCGGGCTTTATGAGCAGGGGGTTCTTATTTTCTACAGGAAATCAAAGCAGAGGGAATTGTGTTTGGCATCTGTTCCCCTCCTCTGCCGCGATGCTGTGCTCGGCTTCATTAGCTCTAAGAGGCTTGAAGGTGTCAGGCACTGAACACAAATAGGGTATCCCTAGGAAAGAGGCCTTGGAACATTTAAAACTAACACCACAGCTGTGCTCTGAGTAGTCTGCGAGGGGAATAACTCCCCACTGGCCCCCGCCTCCGTGAGTGCGGGATACAGATGCCCCTGGGAGCGTCTCTGATTTCTTCAATGAGTGTGGAGTATGGAGCCAGGAAAGGTTCATGTTATAATTACAGACGTGTCTTTACATTCCTCAAATCAATTTGTAAAGCGGGAGTTTTGTATATAAAATTACTGTTGTTTAAAGTGACTGCTGCAAATCTTGTGTCTGAGCGATCTTCAGAAAAGGGTTTTTATTTTTACAAGGTCCCTCTGCTGGCGGGGCCATTGCAAAGGCTATTGGATTTCCGTGGCTCATGACAATTATAGGGATTGTGGATATCCTCTTCGCTCCCCTGTGCTTTTTCCTTCGAAGTCCACCTGCCAAAGAGGAGAAAATGGTAAGCATAACATGGTTTCTTTCTTTTGGATTTGGTTTTGGATTTGGGTTTTTTTTTCAGTGAAACAAATGATAACTTACTTCTGCATCTTTGCCTCTAACTTCACCAAAATGGGACCAGCACAGTTTATTTCACCCTCATGCATCATCTTTGGAATGAACTCCCCCTTTTTTTAATGTGGAAGATGTATAAAGAAAAGCTTTTTATTAGTTACGTGTTACAAAGTCACAAATTTGATTATCATGAAACAGGGTCCAGCTGACATTCATCTGCAAGAGCATATGCTGTGGTGGAGTCGCTATAAAAGGCACTTTTGTTTTCCTTGAAGTGTCAGAACTGTATTGACCAATTTTGTTTTGTCCCTTCATGTGTCTCAACCTGTTGGGTTTTTTTTTTCATGATCCTCTGTGCTATATTTTGCATCATATTTTTTCCTCCTCCTTCTCCCTCCATGCAGATCACCAGCCCTTACAAATTAATGGCTCCTCTATCTGCACCATGGCTGCACTTGACTCTTTTTTTTAATATAACTTTGCCAATGACTTAATTTTCTAGGGCAGTTGGTGCTCCCCAGCCACTCTGTAGTGCATAAGAAGAGCGACGCTTGGCCAAGTCTTCAGTCTTGCCCAGTCCCCTGTGACTCGCCGTGGGTATCCAGGGACGAGTCTCAGAGCAGGCGAATGTGTTCTGATACATCCCTAAAACTAGGGGCAAAGACTCCAACGTGACTGCCATTAAGGGTCTTTAACAAACTTTTTTCCCCATTAATGTTCACTTTGCTCTCTGGGTCCATGTAAAGTCTACTTTCCCCAAGACCTGGAGTGAGGAGTTCCCCTGCTTATTCCATGAGTTCTGCTCCAGGACACCCACGAATGTGCCTGCAGGAACGTTTCACTCCTATTGCTCAGTTTGCTGTGCCTGTTACCCCCCCAAAAAAATATTCCTGCTTTGGTCTTGGTAGTCCTTTTCCTTCATTTCCCCTCTTATATCGTTCTCCTCTCTCCCTTCCTTTCCCGTTTCTGTAGCTCAATTTGCCCTTTCATATAATGTCCTTTATCTGCTCCCCTACTCTGCTGTTGCAAGACTTGCTGTTCCGATCGATTTATACTTGATCGGGTTCAAAAGCCCTCTTACTGCAGGAGGGGACCCGCTGCTTTGCTCACTGGGTTTCTTCTGCTCAGCAAGAAGATGGGAAACTCCCGAAGGAATTACAAGGCAGTGCAGTCAGCAGGTGGTGCAATCCCTCTTGTGATTCCAGGGCTGGGAAAATCCAAAAAAACAAAGCACCAACCTTTGCGGCAACATCTGTCAGCAGCTGTAGGACTAGCCCGCCCAGCGCTCCATCCTTGCTCATGCTGAACAAGGTTGACTTGGGCCCAAAATGTAGTTGCTAGTTGTTTATTCAGGTGAAAAGAGATGTAATTTTGCACGCTCATGGTCTTGCTATGCAGCATCACATCTCTGCAAGGCAGGAGCAGAAACTGGTGTGAGGGCTGCTCGCGGTTTGGGCCGGCATAAGCAGAAAAGCTGGAAGAACGAATCCTGCTGAAACAGTGGAGTATGTGAGGCCAGAGACCTTCTGTTTTGCACATATTTGGACTGCAGAATCCCAGAGATTCCAGCTAATCCCTTCTTCTGACCTTTGCAGACTGCACAGATATTTTTTTTTTTTAACATACTGACTAAGGCTGAGGAACAGAAAAGGCGGGTGGGGAAGAGCTGCTGTTGTTTGCTAGAGACACGAAGTTTATCATGTGCTTCCCAGGTCACTGACAGGGTTTCACATGTAACATGGTAATCAGTGAAGGGACAGGATCTCTCCCCACCTTCCACGGGGTAATTAAAACCCAAACTTAATCACACTGAACATGAAATAAGTTGCACGACTGCTCCGAGTACAGACACTGATTGTCCTAGAAAAAAATCATCATGAAGGACGTAATATTGTGACTAATTACGATAACCCCTTTTAGCTTGCCATGGGTGTACAGGCACAGTATTTGGACCAGCGCTCTCAGCAGAACCCGGTCGTGCTGTTCTGGAGCTCCACAGAAAGGGGTGGGAAAAGCAAAGCTAGTAAGGAAGGCTCAGCCTGCGGCAGTAGGACGCCTCTTGCTCATTCATCCAGCTTTTAACAGATGATTAAATATAGGAGAGGCAAATTACTGTTAACTGGAGAGCAGGTAGATGTATTTCAGTTTAATACTGGTTCCAGTAAGCTAATAGAAATTTGTTGGTGACATCTATATTTGGAACAGGCTGCCCAGGGCAGTGGTTGAGTCACTATCCCCAGATGTGTTTAAAAGTCATGTAGATGTGGTGCTTAGAGACATGGTTTAGTGGCAGACCTGGTAGAGTACAGTCAATGGTTGGACTGGATGATCTTAAAGGTCTTTTCCAACCTAAACGATTCTATGATTCTATATGGCCAAGATCCCACCTCACACAGACCTACGGACTTGCTTTACTCTGATTGACATGGGTTTGGGTTCTGCTTTGAGGGAGGGCAGGTGAAGCCCTGAACGGTGGACGCAGCCCGACGGTTGGGTGGTGGAGTCAGCCACAGACCTCAGCTGGACGCTAAGCTGAAATGCTAATATTCCCACTCTGTTTTCTTTCAGGCAATACTCATGGATCACAACTGTCCTGTTAAAACAAAAATGTATACCCAGAACAACATCCAGTCCTACCCCATAGGTGATGAAGAAGAAGAATATGAAAGTGATGAATAACATTAAAAGCCATATAACGTATTCTGGTGTACAAAACACAGTGTTTCCTGTGAAACATCTCATCTAGAAATAGGTTTCAGTTGTACTGTACATTTAATAGTGAAATGGTCAAAAAAACCAAAGGTATATTATTCATCGCCCATGGTTATAAAGCAGACTGCTAACTGCCTTATAAGGAGGGGAAAAGCTTTTATAGAGGATTTGTATAGTGTTAATCTTTATTTTGTGTATTTAATTTTATTGAATATTACACTATATTTTTGATTAAATGTGTAGTATAACTCTGTATAAACACGTGAATTTTAAATATTTGGTTTTTAAAGTCAACTCATTGACCCAACCTTCCATATTTTGTCTGGAGTTGTGAGTTACTGGCAAGAGCTCGGGCCTTTCTTATCTAATTGAAAGAAAAAAAAAAAAAAAAGCAGAGCTCAAAGAAAACCTGTCCAATTTGCATCCTTCTAACCTGCGCCCTTGCAAGTACAGCCGCAGGCGCTGGAGGCTGGAATTCAGAGCACGGACATCACTACCAGGTTTTTTTGATCAACTTCAGATCATGTATTAGTAAAATAAAAGGCTCATCTTTGCCCATTTCAAAAATGAGCTCTCCCTGGACCACTCATGGAAAGTTGGGGAAAACAGTATTTTAGCCAGATGAGCGTATAGCTGTTAGTACTATTTAATGAAGTTCCAGCTAATCAGCTGTGCAGCGCGAAGCCCCCAAACACCCAAGTGGGTATGACCGTGCACTGTTCCTTTGCCTTAAAGGGAATAAGAACAGCATGAAGATTAATTTTTATATTTCTATCTTTTGAATCTTTTATTTTTAACATTTCTCAATATTATTTTAGATGCAGCTTAAAGTGACTGGTTAAGAAAAGCTGCAGTATCACAGTATTTAGTCTTTGCGTGTACTGAAAGTAAGCTGATAACTTAAGCAGTTCAAACAAACCCCCCCTATTTTACATGCATTTGCATACTCATCTAGAAATTCAATTTTTTTTTTTTTTTTCAAAAAATGAGGGTAAAATATCAACTTTGCTCACGATAATGAAAAAAAAGATGAGCTTGTTGCCAGTATCTCTTAACATTTGGGGGCAGAGTCCCCAAGGAACAGGAAAAGCGCTGTATTTGGCACTCCTGATCTGCACTGAGAAAAACTAAGACTTTTAAAGAAAGCATTTTAAAACAATCCCAATGTCCTTATCAGCCATGGTGTATCTTTTCATTTGTAAAATTAAATCTTTATGTGCCTTCTTTCATGTAACTGCAGATGTTTTATGTACTACAGCATAGATGCTCTGTTGACATCTAGTTTTGTAAAGTGTATATACCATGGTCAGAAAAGATAGTGGATCGAACTTCAAGTATTGCTTTGTCAATAATTATGCGTTCAGACCACATTAAAATAAAGTTATCTAAAAGAAGTTCAGGAGCTATTGTAATAAGGTGAAAATAATAATAAAAAAAAAGACACCCCCCCTCACTTTTTGCCTTGCGCGTTGTGGTTTACTGTATACTGAGGGGGGGAAAGCAACAAATATCTCGGATGGTGAGAAAGCACTCCTCATTTCTCGTCCGGTTGTAACTCAGGACAAACATTTTTCACTCCAGGTCATAAATACACACAACTCGTTTAAGTAACTGCAATAGCTTCCACAAACCAGTCTGTCACGCGGCTGCTGGTCCGAGATTTAACTGTTGGGAAATAGATAAGGGCAAAACGTGCAGTACCAGGGGACGGCCCGCTACGTTCTTTAAATAAAGGTGAAGGTTCTGAGAAAGCATTGTAAGAGGCTTAAAAGGTGTGAAAGGCCAGGCAGTACATCCGATGGTTGACTTGAGAAATCCACTCACAGATACTTACATTGGTCTATTTTCTATTTAATTCTTTTGAATATATGACAGATGGAAATACTCCCTCCAAAGCCGAGAGGTGTTTGGAGACTGACAGTAACACAGCAGATTCTGTCATATTTTGACTATTTCACTGCCACTGAATAAGTGACAATTCTACATTAGGTTCAGACTTGTCGTAAGTCATTTGCATACTTGAAAATTTGCCCCAAGAGAAGTTATTTTACTTAGCTTCACTGAACTCTTTTAATCATCAAAGTGTTAAACCAACTATATTTGAAACTAATACACCAATGGTAGAATTCTAAAGTATCACACGACATGTTCATTTATTTGCCACTGATTAACCAACGTATTGCTTAAATTCACAAGTGCAGAAGGAATGCAAACATAGCAACTTTTTTTTTTTTTTTTTTTTTTTTTTTTGCA
>VFFE01006910.1:32740-105389 GCA_008921705.1 Burhinus oedicnemus
GGAGGAGGAAGGGGGCAAGTAATGCATTAAGGACACCACACACATTGATGTGAAATGGTAAGGTTACATAATTAGAAAAAATAAAAATAAGTTATTAAAAATAAATTTCCAATATAAACTCCAAAATGTAGTTTTAACCAGCCAGTTTAACAAGATGATGGTGCTGTAGCTGGAGAAGAACCATTATTAGCTGTACTCTTACACAGGCAAATAACTGTGGAGAAGCAGGACATGTACATTAAACCAGTGTTTTAATTTAATTTGCGTGTGTTCGTAATTAAGTGCAAAGTATTCTTTTAGTCCACTCCTTCAAAGGCTAAATATGTAAATATCAGTCTACTGATAGAGGCGGATCAACTGGTTCTTCCGATATGATGTTGAATGTTGGTGCCTCCATCAGACTGACATCTTCATTATCCATTTCTTCTGCTATATTGGGTCCCTCTGAATCTTTAGTCACTCTTTTGGACTGCCGCTCTAATGACATGTTCTCCAAAGACTCTATGTCCTCAATGCCTGCTCTGTAGTGGATCATCAGCAGCGTAAGGGCCTGCAGTCTTTCACCCGACTTAGCCAGCGCAGCAGAAATCAAGGCTTTTTTCCTTGCATCGCTTGTCTCTTTTTCTTCTTTAACGAGTGAATTATTATTTTCCAGCTCCTGGTCTATTTCATTCTGCAGCTTATCCAACATAAATTCTAATTTCTGAAAACGCTCCTCTGTGGGTAAACTTCTGTAGAGATCACGTCCAATTTCTTTAACGGCAATGAAGACACTATCATCTAGACCACCCTCCTTTCGGACCAACTTTATCCCACTACCTGCTGCACGTTTTGAAGGACTGCTTGGCCCACTGATTTCAGTATCACTACTTTCATTATCAGAAGTGTTTGGTGTGTGCTTTGGCGAAGGTTCTACCACCTCTGTTCCTTGCTCAGAAAGGCGAGCTTTGGGGACTTGACGAAGGTTTAACAAACGGGTGCTTGTATTGATGATATGCCTGGTCAAACCTGTAGTTCTGTTAACAGATTTAGATTCTGAATCAACACGAGAGGACGCAGCTTGGGGAGCTTCCTGTCCTTCTGCTCTACAGCCTCCCACAGTTCGATCAAGTCGCTTTTCAGCTCCTACACAAAAGGGTGTCTCAGTTAGACATTTTTCTTGACATTTTTTATGGCAAACATAAGCACAGAGCATGCACTGTGAAGCTGCTTTAGTCCATACTTTCTTTTTGCAGTAATCACACCACGTTGGATTCTGAAACTGAGTATCTTGAAAGTTATGCTTATTCTCTGTAAGAACTTGTCCCAGATAAGGATCCTCTTTCTGAAGCGCACGAGCTTCTTCTTCCAAATGACATTCCCTTTCTTTCTCCAGGAGAAAGTTTGATTCATCTATTTCACCTTCTTTTAAATATTTGAAGTGTAAAGTCACATCGCCATAACAAAATTTTTCATTGAATCCCTTATGGGTTGTCAAATTACGCAATGCTGTTCTAGTGACTGCTGCTTTAGGTGTAGGAGCATCCAGTTTAAATGTTCTAATATATTCCATTGAGGATGTAGCTAAACAATCTAAAGCAATTTCTTCAAGTTTTATGCTTGCATATCCTAAGCAGATAAAACCGCCTGCTTTGAAAGGGTCTCTGCACCACAGTGCAACATTAAGGTACTTATGGTATCCTTCTACTTCAAATAGACAGGAAGACGTTCTTGTCCTTGGCCATCGGCCTTGCCGGGTTTTATAAGGAATTTCTGGCGATTCCCATGTTTGATGATCATCTCCACTATCTTTGTAACTACGTGCATTTTCTGGAAGTCCATCTTTTAACATGTCTTGTTTTGGTGCTGTTATTACTTTTGGTACCGTTGGGTCTTCTATTTGATCACTGTTCTTTACTACTTTCTCTGTACATTTATCTCCGTTATTTGTAGGTGGAGGTGGCCTCTCTGGTTTTTCAGAAGACACACCTCCAGTTTCTAACAGATTTTGAGTTTCACTAGTAGGCAAAACGGGCTTACTTTGTGGCCTAGGTGGCACAGGAGGCTTAGTACTGGATCCTTGTGATTGTTTACCTGACTGCTGTGATGCATCTGAAGCCTCGACAGTTTTGGATGTTGCCACTTTAGCTCCATCTTTTTGTTGTGTTTTTGATGTTGTCTGATAACTTCCTAAGTGTAGTTTTCGATTCAGAATCGGAGATATAGTTCCAAGTGGTTTCGCAGCAAGTATTACTACTGAACGTTTGGGACTCAGAGTTGTTGGCAGATCTTCTTTTTGGTCAGGTGATTCACAAGCTAAGTCCTCAAATTCTGAATCAAAATCTCTGTTATCAACATCAGCTGATAAACTCGCTTGGTCATCTTCTGGCTGTGTCAAGAAAGCAGAGTCTTCCAATTGTCCAAATCCATCCTGCAGTGCTGAACCATGCTGATTATACCCAACAGGCCTTTCATAAAAGACTAAAACTCTGTCGCCAGCCTGTCTGATAAGCTTCAACACTTGGACAGTTGATGTGATTTTAACACCTATTAAAACAAAGACAAAAAGTGTTAAATTTGAAAATGGCCAAAAATAGTTGACAAATACATTTAGAACTTTAATAGTGATAATAATAGTGTTGCTCACTAACACAGCAAGTCTATTATGACAGAAGAGCTGAACTGAAATGTAACAGTTGGATCCTTTCTATTTTATTCATAGATTACTTCAGGAGCTGAAAAGTGACACTAACATACACAGTCCTGTTTGCTCTTTTGTTATTGCTGTAATCTTAAAGAGTAAACTTGATTATATGCACTAAAATTTTTAACTTTTGTTATTAGCCTTATTGTAAGCTTGGACTCTTCAGATGCAGGCATTTAACAAAGGATGACAATTGTATGTGGCCACAAATACACAAATGTTCATTTTTATTATGAGTGCCAGGCATAGTTGTAATTGTTGAGAAAGGCAGTCTAGTCAAACTGCACGCTGAAATGTCCTTCCAGTTTGCAAGATGACACTTATTTTGAAAGCTGACATATTACTCACTGCCAATTGCCAGAAGTCTGTCTCCCCTCTGTAGGTCAGCAGCCGCAGCAGGTGAGTTTGGAGTCACCGTTTCAATAACAACATGCCCTGCATCTTCTTCCTTGGACTGCACAAGGCGGAGCGTGAGCCCAACACTTTGTAGATTCCCTTTCACTAGTTCTGCCTAGAGAGAAAGAAGTTAAAAGTCAGGAGTATCTCGATTAAGCTGACTGCAAAGATTCACAGTTACTATTGACTGATCTTGTTTGAACTAAAATTATAAAAGTGATATTATGAAAAAAGTTACACTAGGACATCCATTGACTTCACTAAGCAGATTAACACATGATGGAGTCACTATCTGCCAATCCAGTCTATACCTTGGGAGAAGGACGGAACCAAAGGTCATCAGATCTGAAGACGTAAATTTGTCCTAACTAGAAAGTGGTGCAAGGAATTGTCAGCAAAATATACATATATGAATAAATGTGTGTACATCTGTTCAATAGTTTAATTACAAATAATAACAGTACTGAGCTAACCGGTGCAAATACAAATCAGCAGGAATGGCAGTACATGGCTCATCTTCACCAAAAGCCCCAGTCCTAAGAAAGCTACAACAAAACACAACCTCATCATCCATTTTATTGGGAAGAAGTTTTATTATAAGGAGCACTGTACCATCAATCTCAGTATCAGTCAGTTTTCAGTATTTCAGTAAATTTTTTATTTATGTTATAAAACCTGTTAGCACGAGTAGCCCTTCAGTCACCTATACAAAAGGTGTTTGGAGTGAGAAAACTATTATGTACTTACACATTGCTAAACTATATTTAGAACAAATCTAAATTAAGAACAGCCTAAGAAGTTTCTTCAAAAACTCAGAACACTTTACTCATATTTATCTTGCAACATAAACACAAGATAAAATTTAACTCTAATCTCAAATATTTTCTTCATAAAAAAGGACTGAGGCACAGTCTCTGTAGTAGAGTTTCACCCCACACTCATACTCAGATCTCTTACAAATTTGGAAGTCCCTATTGAAGAATGTATCTAGGTAGCAACCAGTTGTTTACACATCTCAGTGGCCAAGATCTTTGGCAACTTTTTTCTTAAAGATTGTCAACGAATTTAAAAATATACTTCTTTTCTTCCTAAAGGACATTACTTCTGGACTGTTTCAAATGACTGCCTACTATCATTCCACCACAGTATATTCTGTCTGTTTGAAAGGGAAACTCATAGTCTATGTTTCAGTTCCAGGGACAGAAGTTTAATTTCCTTTTTTGATTCCCAAGAACAGAGAGACAGACACTGTTTGTAGAAAACCTCCATAGGAAATTTTCTATTTGGTTTCAATTTATTGAGTTTAGGTAGACAGTCTTCTCCCCCATCCTGCATTTACTTTGTTGTTATTCAATTGTCTATGTTTGAACTGTCTGGACTTGATCCTCCTCTTTTGAGGATGTTTTCATTTGCTTAGTTTTGTACAATGGCTTTCCACAGGTGAAGCAGATTACTTAACTTCAGTACATGACTCTCTCCTTGGCTGCATGGCTGTCATTCCTTTCCTACAATCTTAGTAGCACCGCATCTTGGGTTTTTTTGTTAATTATTGTTCAGTTCTTTAGATAAAAATGCTATACTAACGGTTTACTTAAGAACAAGATTGAGTTTAAAGCAGCAGACTTGCATGAACTTTTTAAGCTTTGCCATTAACTTTCTATATTTCCCTATGACTTAAAGATAATATTTTCTCTCAAAATTTAACATCTGCTGTGAATACTCAGTAATGTATGCAAGAATAACAAGATCAAATATAAGCTTAATTGCACTTCCAAGATTCAAGGCTCTTCTACAATGCAAATAAGTAAATAGTTGTGTACAGAAACAACTGTGGTGGGTTCGGGGTTTTTTTTGTTTTAATTAAGGCCATTCCCACTTAAACCAAAGAGACTCTGATACATAATTAAATTTTAAAAAGATTAAATAATAAACTCTGAAGTGTTAAGAAACAAAGGAAAAGTATTAGAAATGCCTGTGGAATAAAGGAGAAACTTTTCTTAAAAGAATTACTCTTCTGCTTCAGTCCTTTATTTATATATAATATGGCTTTAAGTTAGCAATTCACAAATGTTACATGTGCTGTATGGAAACAACATGAACAATTACTACAATTTCAAACAACACTAGTTATATATTTTAACTGTCAAAAACACAAGTGACATGAATTTGCTGTGGCGGCATACAAATCTGCAACAAAAACTCCTTCCATAAATCACTCCCCTATGCTATACAGCTCTGCATATTATCATCATCAAACATCGAGAAGAACATTATTTCTGGGATTTGCCAGAGTCCAAGTACTCCAATCTCAATTTTCCTATAATGGTTCCTTTGAAAGTCTTGCCCTAAATGATTAAGGTTGGAAAAAGATTTCCAAATCTTTGCGTTTGACTAGATAACGAAACTATCACAATGAAGATCAGAAAGTAAACTCCCACTTAAGGAACATGAATATTACAAAGGGCTGAAAAGCAAACTATAACCATTTTTTTTTTTTCCTTAATTTTTGTTAGTCCACTGAAGTATAAAGCCCTTTAGTGAAAGAATTTCAGGAAAGAAATGGATCCTTGGACACAGTGGTGGAGAAAAAACCAAAACCCAACCAACACCACCACAAAACAGGATGATTTTCCTCTTAACACTAAGTTATTCTGGTTATTTAATTGCACCCTTTTAGGGATACACCTATTTTGATGATACATAGTTTCTTCTGAGATCTTCTATAAGTTCTGGATCTTAATGTCCAGAACTGGACTTAATTAGTAAGACAAGACATTTTAAAGTCATGTCTCATACAAGATGTATAGTCTCAGTTTTGCACCTGCAGAAGAAACGTTGCTGTAAGTTTGCAATATGAGGTAAAGACCAATTGCACAAGAGTTAAGTAGTTAAAAAAAAATATCCAACTACTGAAGGAAGTTGGCCATCGTAACACTTTTACAGGAGTTACCTCACGCAAGTCTCCTTTCCTTTACAGTTGTCTATTTTCTTATCCATTCAAAGAGCGGCACAAAAGTGATAACGTTCCCAAAGACCCGTTCTTCAGAAAGTAACAAGCCTTATTTGAAAACAGGAGCTGGTACTGTAACATCTAGCATTTCAAATAAAGGCAGCAATGACCTCTAACCGCTGTTAGTATTTGCAATCATGGCAAAGTGCGTGACGAGCAAGATATGGGAAAAGGGCGTAATTAGACAGTAAAAAGGAAAAAACAAAGAGATGCCAAAAGCTCTTTCTTACAGAGTTTGTCAGTACAGACCCTCATCCTCTTGAGCTTGCTTTGAATCCAAGGACTTCTTTGAGCAGATCGCAATAGTAGATGACTTAACAGCAAAAATATTCTCTATTGTAAAGGACTAGAAACCTCTGAGGTGATTCCCAGCACTGCACCCTTCCCTCCTCCCCCAGGGCGAGACCACATAAAAGAAAGGAGGGACAGCTGGGACCAAAGACATCTAGGTATCTCTGAACATTTGGCTCCCATGCAGGGACACCGACCACAGATTATTGCGTGTATGACTCACTGATGGTGAGGAGACTTCCAATATTCTGGCAGTATCTGATGGAAAGCTGTTTTTGGAAGGAGAGAGCCTTTGAACATAACAAGCAAAGTTCATCTCAACTTTTTATTAACTTTGGCACGGTCACAAGCTTTCTCACGAAGTAAACTGATTTTATTTATCAACCCAAACCAGATGAATAGTTTCCTTGATTTTTCTTTCTGGTAACTCCAAGTTTCACCAAGTAATACCACAATATCTCAGGCTACCTGCAGTGCAGGTGAACACTGTTTCAAGCCAGCAAAACACCCCCCACCCCAGTAAGTACACTCACAAAACCACGCATCTTCACATGCCCAGCACAGCTACTCTATGCCTTTCTGCCTCTCCCTCAAATTAAAACTTGATAATAAACGTGAAGAGCCAAAGATCTTCTGGAACATGAAACATCAGAAAGACAAAAATCAGCTAAATGACACAGAGGTTAGAAGAAAATTGCTGATAATGAAAGGACATTTATTATCAAGGAAGCTTGCTGCAAGGGAGAAAAATTAACAGCTGTGCCTAGGAGAAAGGGAAATTTTAACCAACTAGCTATACCTTATTAAGGCAAGCTTATTTTAATTCGATCTAATTAATAGCTGATTTACTAGTTCCTGCAAACCTTAGTAGTTACTTAAATAACGAGCAAGACAAAGCAGATAATACTACACACTTGTCAGTGAAAGCATACATTGAGTAATTTATATTGAAATAGAGCTAAACTGTCATAGAACTTAGAAAATGTACTTTTTTCAAAAAGGTAAGCAACCCTCAGACTATTTATGAAATACTTGCTGAGATTAATACACAACAGAACAGGAATGAACATCTTGGAAAAAAATGAAAAGAAGTAATTTCCTTAGTGATTTATTATTCAAGGAAAAAACCCAAGAGGAGGACACAAGATGTTCATTCACTTCAAAATTAATAAAACATTTTGATGTGGGGCTGTGAGTACCTGACTTTTACAGAACAAAGTCTATAAGCATTGATTTCACAATACAGCCTTTAGTTCATTTATACGCATCAGTGTATAAGCCACTGCAGAGCATAACCCCACCACTACTTTCAGGTCAATATTGGAAGCATGCTCTGGAAATACAATGCAGCAGAAAATTATGTCGTGTCTCATAGCCGTTCCTTACCTCAGCCTTGTCATTCCGAAAGCCTAGCAGATGTTGGATGTCAGTGAAAATCAATTTTTCTAACCTTTTTAACAAACAGACACTGAACTCCACAGCCACACAGTGATCATTCAGAAGTTTATAGCTTGCTAATAGCATTCAAATGGCCAAATATTTAGATGAGTATCAATACTGAATGCAGTCTTAATCTTCAAATGCTTCAATAAATTATCAGTCTGAAAGAATCTGGAAATGCAAAGGGATGATAAATAAACATCCCTCTTATAGGCAACAGACAAATGTCATGCCATCTAATTTACTGTTTGCTTCCAAAACTGTACCTATGAAGTTAGGTCATTTTTGAATACAGAGGTAAGAATGTCATCAATAATACTGTAGTCTCAACACTACAATGAAGTTAACATTAGATATAGCACTTCCATTCAGAATTTCTAAGACAAGACACAATAAATAATGTCCATCAACAAATATGCAGATTACAGGATCTGGACAAGTATGTATGACAACCGCTGTTGCACGAGTAGCGCAGCATCATTCAGCTAAACTTTAAAAACTATTAGATTCATACAAAAATAAAAAGTCACAAAATTAAGCATGATAATTGGAGCATAAGACTTTTGCTTTTAAACCAAATGACTTATTTTCAGGAACTTAAAAAGGAAATTGCTTTTTGAAAGCTTAATTTTACTCTGTAACTAATATTCCATATTTGTTTAACTATTTGTAAGCCTTAACATAATAAAGCTTTATTAGAATTTAGTAAGCTTGTCACATTCTTTTGAGTAAATGCTAAGGAAAGCTTGATCAACCAAGCATATATAAGAAATTTATTTCACTGACTTTACATCAACTAAAGAATAATATTTTTACAAATATTTCTTATTCCCTATCAGTGGTATATAACATGCTGTACGTATCACAAATTGACACCATGCCGATGCTGTACTTATTTTTTTCCAACCAGCCAGAGTTACTAGAGTGGATCTTACATATTCTTGTAAGGTATGGTCTATGTGTTCCGGGGAAAACAAAGAGATTGTGTTTACGAACATGCCTGTAAAGTATTACATTCTCCTAGACAACCCTACATGTGGAAAGGAAAGGAAGGAATATTTCATGTCAAAAACTCCCCGAAACATTAAAGTACAAAACTAGGAAGCAGTTCCTTCTATTCTGAGTACTCACATATTTGTATTATTAAAAAAAGGGGTTCGGTATATATCTTTAAAATATGGACTTCAACATTATTACTTTTTTCAACGCTATTACTGAACGCAGTCATTATATATGACCTGCACAGTGAGGCGATTGCTACATTATTTATATGGGCTAGAGGAGACAGTGAAAGGAAACAGGTATCACCAATCTCACGATACACTCCTTCGTAACACTAGACTCAAAGGAAAAAAAGGAATTTTTTTTTTTAATATTCTGAGAGGATTTCCTTTTATGCTTTAGAGAAGGAGTAGATACTTTTCTTCTCTTTGTGACACACCACTGAAGCCCAAAACTTCGGGACCAGAGTAGCGCAAGCCTTTTCCAACCTATTCCCCAGCCCTCCTGTCCGCGTGGCAGGATAACCCCTGAAGTGTTCTGGGGAGACTGTCAAGAAAACAATCTTGCATAGGAAGTGTCTGATGTAGACCTTGACCAAGGAATCCGTGACGACAGAAACCCTTTAATTTCCCAGAGAACAGAGAAATCTCCCAACAACAGAAAGAGCAGAGCGTTTTCTGAGCGTTTGAGAGCTAGCCTTGCTCTTGGGATGCTTAAGTAGTCCAGTAGTTGATAAAATATGTACTGATTATCGATTATAAACTGTGTTGACTATTATGTCTTACATGTATGTAGGTGTATTGATACATACGGATACTCACACAGTTGCACAGAAATCCATTTAAAATACGGTTCAAAAACTTGTTAACTAGGCTGGGGTTCCCAAGAGGCTCCCCGGTTAGTACGCATTCAAATATACTGCAAAATCAGATACAGACCCAAAAAGAACAAACCCAGGAACTGGCTACCTAAATTCTACATGTGCCCATCTCTTTAATCTTTCTATTTCTTTTAGCAGGCTCAGAATGTATGAAAACATCCTGACAGAAATAATCAGATTTTTAAAAGAATCAAAATAAAAAGTTACATTAGTACGTGACAAACAATGAAAAGAAAGGGAGATCTCTAGAATAAAATTAATTCTACACGGAAAATTGACTCTCTTTAATATTTATTTTCTTCTGCCCTAGAAACAGACATTAATTACAAACAACAAGAAAAAGGGCCAAGGTAATTGAATGCAAAAGACTACACACTGGCTACTTAACACCTACTTCACAGCCAGAAGCCACACTGTATGCTAAGAAACCAACATGTACTAGGAAACACGTACACAGAGTTGGAAATTAGGTTACGGATTTGCGGATTATTTTTTTCCAAAAAGTTCATACAACGTGTTTCCTAGGATTGCTTGAATAAAAGTCTGATGTGTATTGTTTCCCAAAATTGCAGCTAAATCTTAAAATCTGAAGTTGTTACTGTTCCAAAACCTGTATCAAGACTTCTACGACAATAATTAACATACTCTTTCTAGCTATGTGATGCTTCCTCCACACCAAAGAAACATACACCTTTAATGCCAGCTGTGGTTAAAGATTTTCAGGTAGTTTTCCCTATTCCCAGGTTTACATTGATTCAATTAAATTTCAAACACGGTGGTTTGATTTTCCCCATTTTTATTTTAATATCTTGCCAAAACATATTAGACAAACATGTTGAACACACACATATTTGTACTAGACATATTAGAATGGGGGGTAGGGTGCGGTTTTTATGTTGCCTTTTCAAAATAGCCTAATTTATAAATATGTTTAAACATTTTAAAATATATCTATCTGAATAAAACTTTCAGTAAGAAATTTAGAAGGGAATATAGCTGTTCCTTATGACAAAAATTCACTTGTCAAACAACAATCATGAAGGTCCAGATTATTGTTCTTGCACAATTCATGTTATAGTACAGAACTGGGCAACTGCCAAAAAGATAACGCTTTTGTTCATTTTGCTTAGAAGAAGTTTGATAAAACCATTAAAAACCTAACATGCAAACACAAAATAAGTTTGGAAAAGCTAATAATGGCAGAATGAGATTTCACCATAAGTAGATACCACTAATAAAACTTCATGGGAAACAGAACTGAGTTACAGCAAATATAAAAATATTAAAGTTTTATCAGAAATCTGTCTCCACAGGGATATTATGGAATCTATTTAGATGCATAACTACAGTTTCTTAATCCATCCTATACCACTTAGTTTGATAGTTAAACCATCCCTTGCCTCTACCCAGTGTTCACTGCACTGTTTGCGATGGGTCTGGACCAGGCTTCTCCTTCAAATTTTAGACTATTTTAATTACTTGCTTTGTGCTTTACCTGGTGTTCGGCTTTCCTCCCCTGCAGCTCTTACTCTGGTCTGAAAACCCATGACTGGAGAGGTTTTTCTGTACTCGCATAGCTGTCCTTGGCAGCCGTTCACTTGTCTGAATCAGTCATCCACTAAAAAAGTCAACCTTTTACATTGATCACCTTTCACACCAAAAAACACTGAACAACGCATTCTCTCTCGAAAAGTCTTCATCAGTAAAACAAAGGAATCATCCCATGCTCAAAATCATCTTGAGAACGAATGTTCACACATTTTTTCTGTTACAAATATTTGCAATATCAGAAAATAAATTCTTCAGCTTTAGTTTTAATCAATACTGTCACTATTACTGCATTTTTATATATATATTTGTGTTCTGTACCACATCAGCTGAACATGCTTGCAGACTGGAGTATACATCACCAACTGAAACACCAATTACTAACTGGTAAATCAGGTACCGATGGCACTGGCAATGATTCATACCGTACCTAGCTTTACAGGACTGGCTACACCTTTGTGCCTTTTTGGGTGGCACTGAACATATACCAAAATCATTAGCTTGTGGATTCTTTATGTTTCCTTGAAAGAGATTTTATACTATTACCCACTTCTAACGCAATGGATTGACTCAGGCGTTCATCCACCATCATGAGTATCTCAGCAAGTTTAGTGAGGGTGCCACGGACTTCTCAAAGGGAGCTCCGACCACTGATTAATGCGGAGGAATTACATAGCCATTTCAAAAGGTGCAGTTTAAGGTCAAAAGCTAGAAAATAAAGCATTCAGAGAGAAGTTAAGAAAGAAACACTGGAGTCCTAATAGCACTGGACCTTTTGAAAGACCTTTTTTAAGTTGTGAAAAACTCAGCTCCAGAGAAATATTACTATTTTTTTTAAATTGCGGTTACTATTCTCCCACTCAGCAGGTGACGCACATGACCTACACACCACTTTCCCATTTCTTCTCCCCTTCACTAAAAGCAATAAAAAACAAAACCAACCAACCACCCCACCACCACCACCACACACACACGAGAAACACCTTTACCTTCAAAAGACTTGTTATATTTACTGGCATCCGGAAATGGCCAGTAAGTAATCAGTTCTTATGCTCTCCCGTGACTAGAACATTGAAATGTATATGCTGACTTTAAGGGTGTTAGTCTGGGTTCTGATGTCAAAGCAGTCAGCACAAGATGAATTAGCCCATTCTGAGTTTGGTGTTGAGACCGCACTAAATCTTAGTACGATAAGTTGGTACTGATGAGTTATGTCAGCTATATCAATATTACAGTGTTGTACTGCAGTGTGGACCTACCTTCAGTTGCTTTGAGAGTGTCAATTTTTACTATTCTCCACTGTTTTTAATCTCTTCTTGTCCGTTTCAAGTATCTTTAAGCATAACAGAATTTTATCCAAGCTGTACTGGAAGCAGTTTTTAAGGGACAGAATTTCCCAGGAAGAGATGTCACATTTCAGCCACCCCAATTAATAAAATAAAAATATAAGAAAAAAAACCCCAAAAATTAAGTGTGGTACACACTTTCCATTTAAACAATCAAATGGCATTATTAATGCCATTTCTTAGCAAGGTCTGGAATAGTCACCAGCTTTGCTTTTTGTGCTATATTAGGAACAACGTATTTTTAATGACAATAAAACAGTGAGAAAAATGGAACTGGGATTAACGTTAGAACTTTTGCTCTTAATTTTTCCAGCTATGTGAATCGTGGTCTGTGCACGGGGAGACACAACTATCTCAGATGAAGCTTGCAGTTTTCATGGTTTGTTTTTTGTCAGTTTTGGGGTGGAGTTTTTTTGTGTTTTGTTTTACTTTTAGGAAGAAGCTTATTTATGGATACATTTTTTGAGATTTTTTTACTAGTCATCTTATATACCAAGCTAGTGGGCCTCACTGATTTCTGTTCTACATGATATAGTATAAAAAAATACAAGTTACAAAATATGGTAGTAATTTTGTTCTGAAATAAGTTACATATTGGACCAAGATCATATTTAAAGTAATAATTCATTAAGGCCATTCAATACTGCAAATGTTACGCACATGTCTAACTTTACCATCCTGTACTATTTGTCTGAAATCAACGTGACAATTCACGGTAGTAAAGTTAAACATCTGCATGTCTGTCCGATGAGCACTAAAAACATTTGACATCAGCAAAATCCAGAATAGGCTAGTTACTGAACAAAATAAGGAGCTACATCTTATTTTCCTCAGCACTTCTGATGCATCGCAGATACTCTTTTACTAGGCTGCTGCTGAAAACTGCACTTTCCAATTGCACGGTGACACACGTTTTGTGACACGCAAAAAGTAAACCACTTAGCAATTATCATGAATTGCTGCAACTTTCTTACTAAACAGCAATTACATGAGCTGAATGGAGGAGTTAAAGACAAAACAAGGCAGCAGAAAACCTGCATTTAACTTCAAAGTGTCAGAAGCAGGTAAAAGGCAGACCTTCAGTTTTACATGGAGCTCTTCTTTGGAGACCAATTTAGTACAAACACTAAAGGAGCTCTTCTTTAAGTGCTCTGACTCACTGACATCCTTTTAGTCTTTATTAAAGCCAACGGTGATGATTTCCTTTGGCCCTGAAAAAATGGAAAAGATTGATTTTTTTTTTTTCTCCCCCAAATCTTGTATCACCATTTATGTCTTTGATAGAAAAAAGGCTTCCTCCAATATTGCTTAAGCATGACTCAGTCCACATATAAATATGTCGCAAAAAACTCAGGTAGTCTAAGAGTAAATACTGAAATAAGGTTACTGAAACTGGGTATTAAAAAGAACAGAGAAAGTTCATTAATAATACCATGTGTCACACCAAAACAATAAAAAGTTTACCTAGTTAATGGTTTTCTTTGTAAAAATTTGTTATGAATCGCTGCAATGCAAATTACAGGTAAAGGAGGTTAACAAGTACATAAGAGTTTATGCACTGTGAATATGTGCACATGACAGAGGCGTCAACCCAGGGTTTTGGTCATCTCTTTTTTTTTTTGGCTTCCATCACAAAGAAATACATTCAAGTGTATACATTAAGAGCAAACCCTCTAAAGCAGCTAGTAATTACTTATATTTATCTTGGAAGTACCTAATTAATAGTGATAAGGCAATTACTATTAATCTTCATGTAATAAATTCAAAATATTAAGACTATCAGGTAAAAGTTCTTTATAATGGAAATAATATTCATGGTTATGCGTTTTCTTCTCCACACAGAGAAACTGCTTGACAATTCTAGCTATCACACCCAGCGGCATTAACCTCCTGATTACCGACATAGATATTGCCATCAAAACTAAAAATATAAAAGTTATTATCCACTGCAATTACAATAACATGCATCACAGACGCCAGTTTCCATGGAAATAAAATATACAATACTACTTTCTAATGCATACAAATCATAACTCTTAGATCTCACTGATGGGTTTAAAAGTCACATTTTAAAAGGCTTAAAAGTTACATTTCTGAAGGACAAGCGTTGATGGAAAGAATAAGTGCATTATTTATAGGTTGATTTCATTCTGGAGCAGAAGTGTTTTCTCTAGAGCAACAGCAATGCAGTTACAGCTGGAGTATGGTGCATCTTCTGAAATGAGCAGGAGCTTCATAAATACTCCTTGCCTGGGAATCTTCAGGGAAATGCCAGGGTTTGAGGGGGGAGCAGGCTTGCTGCTCCAAGGCAGAGCCGGGGCGCACCGGCCATCCCAGGAGAGGCCGGAGCACTGGTCTCCAGCTCTCCCCCAGCCCTGCAGCCTGGCGGACCCCCAGCACTACCCTCAACTCTAACAGGACTATCAGATTAAGCTTTGTACCAAACTTGAGGAAATCAGTCATTGACTTATTAAAGATGTGACATATTTAAACAGTTACTTACACAAGAGTGTGCAAAAAATACGTAAGAGACTATACTCTTACAAACAAACCATTGCAATTTCAGGTAATATCAATCACACTCTTATCAATAACATTGTCTAAGCAGGGACCTCACATGTACCTAGGGCCAACGTAATTACACAGTTTGAAACATCATAGGACTTAAGTGAACACAGTTTGTTATTTCTGCACTGCATAAACATATTATCTTCTTGACAACTGTTAACATTTCTCATCAATATTAACGGCTAGATGGCTATTAAAGAAAAATACAAGCCTGAATAATAGCCTGCGTGACCCGATCATTTTTCAGAGTCCTACATTCCCACAGAACTAGCTAAACCCAAAGGGACTAAAGCAGATGTAGTAAAATGATTCGTCATTATAACAGCTCTTCAGAGATTAAATGGAAGATCCGACTGTATCAAAATTAAGTTCCTGTTGCATACAGCCCCCCAACCCCACCCTTTGCCTGGTGAGACCAGAAGATCAGTTTTCTTCTGAAATTCTACATTGCCAAGACCAGAAAAGATGAGGATTTGTATCTAGCTTATTCTGATAACTTCCACAAGAAGGCCAAGGTTTCGTATATAATAATCTTTCTCTACATAGAAAGGCAGCCAAACCGAACTTTGTTCTCAATTAAGTTCTGGACAAAACACTGCAGTATGAACACACAACTATACAACCAGTAAAGATTTTCAGGACCGTACATCTATTTCTAGTTATTTTGTTGAACACGTCACATCAAATCAATTTGTTTATGGTTACAGGGCACAAGTCACCGCCAGGCAGCGAAACAGCAGCTCAATGTCACATCTAATTAGTCGCACCAAGACAACAGCACACCTAGAAGCCAGATTTTCATACTGTTACTGGTCATCACTTATAAAAATTGCCACAACTATTAAACTGAAAAAGATCTTTACACCAAAGAAGTCAAATACTGGCAATTCACTTTGCAAAAGAAATCAATACCTAGATACATTTGCTTTGCACTTGAAAAATATTCTAGACTCCCCCCCTCCCCCCAACCACACATAAAGATCCCAATGTATCCAAAGAATGATTTAGCAACTGAACATTAGCTGTAAATTGGAACCAACACGCTATCCGACTTTGCAGCCTGGCTTCTACAAATGTTTCTGAATATTTAATAGAATCATAGATTGGTTTGGCTTGGAAGGGTCCTTCATACTGCAGCTTTCTCTCCATATAATCAGTGTGATCATATAATTGACTAACAAAAACATGGGATTTTTTTCCCCTATAATTGGATATCTGAGTGACAATAAAACATAATTGGTGTAACTACTTAGATATAGAGCTGAATATCCTCCATTTTTAGGCTATGAAAAAGCTTTATTACAATGGATGTCCAAAAACCAAAACAAAGAAAAACCACTTAGCTATGCCACGAAGATTTCCGTTAAACGTGTGAGACTGGGATTGTGCATTATCATGAGGCTTAGTCATGATTCTGGCAGAAATCTCTCCCATAACTTACCTCCCCTATTATTTCTGGAGGTAGCAGAACATACGAGTTCTCCAGAAACCAATTTGGGGTCTCCAGACCCCAAACCACTAACACTGAAGCATGCAGAAGTGCTACCCCCACTCCCCTTCCAGAAACACCTTATTAGGAGTCAAAAAAAAACCCCCCAAAAAAACCCCAAAAAAACCCCAAACCACAAAACAAGAGAAGCAGGACGCTATCCATAATGGAAGTAAAAGTGCGTTCATTTTGACACGGTCTTTTGGTTTTGGGGGTTTGGTTTTTTTGAAGTATCTTCTGGTTCAGGGAAGTAACATATACCAATTCCTCATCTCCCTAAGGTAAGTGAAAGAACGAATAGGAAATTATGTCAGGCTTAAGAACTTCTTTTCCTTCAGCACTCACTGTAACTTCATATAATCTGGTTTTATGCTCTATTATTTTCAAAGTAGCAACAGATCTTACTGATAGCTGGTGAAATATATAGGAAAAATACCCAGCAGATTTATAACAGCACACATCTGTTTCCCTTTTCCCCCTTCTCTCCTCTGCCACCAGAAACAGGGCTTGCTTGGGACTGTGACCAGTTACCTCCCCCTAAGAATTTACGACTCACTCATTTAATTTAAAAATGAATAAAGAATTAGTCAGTAACACAGAATGTCTGCAAAATAAATATATTTTTAAAAAATTCATACTGAACAAGGTGGGGTGGGAGGCAAGAAGACCGTCAAATGCACATGTATGATAGAAGCTGTCCTTAAGTAGGTCTTACTTGTTTACTTAAAAGTTGTAAATACGTAGAAAGATATTTACCACCTTACAAATATTACAGGGATGGAATCTGCATCAGTTCTGAAACCATAAGTTATTTGTTGCTTTGATTTCTTGACTTAAGTATGAATAATTCAGTTTACTTAATTCGAATGAGCTTTATTAAATAAAAAAAATTAAAAATTGCACCCAAGAAGTTGCTGAAAACATTCTGTGGGATATGATTTGAATACTAGATATCAGGCCACGGTACTATACTTTCTTGACCATCACTGTAAGGCTGTTGGTGGAGCAGCCCAAAAAAGTCACTGTTCATAAATGGCACATTCAATACTCAGTATTCAAAGTCTGAGGTTTCTCTTTTAAAATGATACTTTTTAAAATATTTGATTTGAAAAACATACATGTTTAAGAGATTAGAGCTCTGCAGAAAAACCAAGTGTGCAATGTGATGAATGATGAAATACCTTACTGTAGAAAAAGTAAAAAAGATGAAATATCTTACAGGAAAGCTTCAGGACACAAAATTACAAATTTAATCATTAACTTGCTCCCAATTTGTTATATAGTCACTTAACTCCCACCATAGTTCATCAGAACAAGAGATGTGTTAACTCAAAAAAATTGTTCGCTTTTATAACCTCTGCAACACACTAAAAAGCCTAAGAAAATTCAGTCAGAGCTGGAGGGGGGTGCGTGTGTGTGTAAAAAATACTGTGTATGTAGAGATGGGGAGGGAAAGGAAGTTGGAGATAGAAAAAGAACCGTTAGATCTGGATTAGAGAACTGCAGTCTGCAAGTCCGTGGGTGCAGCACCATGCCAGAACACTCTCATTTTCCCATTCCCATGATCTCTGATTAATAAAGCTTCATTAATTTACATCAACTACCAAGAAACCCATAGCTTAAATTCAGATTTTCAACTACCTGTCTGTGTCCAATGTTACACTCGGGTACTGACCACCATGCATATATTACAATATATTCTACCAGCGAATAGTATGAAGTTGTCTCTCTTGTGAGACAAAAAAAAGACCATTTGCGGAACTATAAGAGCAAAGCAATCAGCATATTGCTTTATTTTTTACTTAGGAGTCTGTTAGCCTGTAATGCCAGAAGAAAATCATAATGAATAAACATGTGTGTTCATCATGCAAAGCTTGCCCTTCTTGATGAACTCTCATGGTTCACAAAAATAGCCTCTGACTTACGTACTTTAATACCATTTGAAGAAGAGCACTGCAAAATAATTAAAACCAAGGTAATTCTACATGCTATATCATAAAAATACCAAAAATGGACTGTAATTTAGATGCTTTCAGTGGAAGCATCATTGATTATTTTTTTTATTTTTGCCATTTTCATAAATTACAAGCACACATGGCCAAGGTTAAAAACAACACGCAAGGATCATGACTTGTGCATGATGATGAAACCAAGTAATACCTTGCTTATAATATTGAAAGAGCTACGTTTTTATTACACAGGGATAAATGTGTTTGCTTACATGGAGAATATTTTTTTTTTTTTATAAGGGCCCTTCTCCGTGGCAGCTGAGAGTGCTGTGGTTCACAGGGATAAACCCAGCCCTGGTGGGAACCAGTGGCAAGATCCACTCCTGCCCAAAGGTGAGCAGAAAGGGACAAGGGTGGTCCCACAGCAGCAGAACCTTCTCGGCAGCCAGGCTGCCCTGTTGGGGTGGGTGACCCCACTGTGGCGTGGAGCCCGAGAACCAATTCACCCCTACAAAAAACCAGAGATGTTTACCAGGGCTTGTCGCAGCTGTACCTTGTTGGGGGAACACAGATAGCAAAGCTCTAATGAGGACACTGGGCTAGCAGAGGAGAGGGACTAGAGCCAAACCGCACTGTCTCCTGGTTTAAGTCTCTGCCCGACTAAATACTTACATTTTGTTCAAAAAGGAGTTAAAAAACATAGATTTTACAAATCACTGTGCTTTCTTCAAGAAAAGCATTACACAGGTACACAGATACTCATAAGGATATAAAAAGAGACGTATCTAAATGCATATGAAAATTAGACTCTTTCAATGAGTAGTAAGACACTTGGAAATGGATATCAAACTTCTGCCTTCAGACTTTAGTGATGCCACTGAGTTAACATAACTACCTTAACACAGGAGGACCAAATATGATTTTCTGAAATTGTTAAATACCAAAAAATTGCAATACTAACAATAGCCAATTAAAAATTAATCCTTACATTAGCTAAGACCCCTAGCTAACAGTCACATTATACCAAGTATTCAAGATAAATGGCAGCAATACTCAGAGAAGGGAACTAAAGGATATGTTAGGGGAAGGGGTGAAGCAACAGACATACTAAAAAAAAAGCATGTATGTACATGCAGTGAAATCATTCCAGTTTTGCATATCAGCCATACTCTCTCTCTCTGAGAGAAGGTATTTCTTTAAAGTGTTTCTGGCCAATGGACAGTCACTAGCTGTCTGCTCATTCAGCATTCTCAACTGCTATTCCTTCTTTAATAAATATGCAGAAACATATGATACCAATAGATAGATAAAAGGATGACTGTCATGCACTTCAAGTTCATGATCTCCTTGCAAAACCTTCTGTGTCTTAAGTAACGGTTGGCTAAATATTGCTTTCCTATATTTTGGATTTATGCTGTTGCCTCAACAGAAATTCCACCTTTAAAAAAAAAGAATCAATTTATCCTATTATCAATATAATTTATACTTCTGTACTTTCCATTTAGCAACACGTAATGCTTGAAGCTTACCTAGTAATCTGTAGGACTGCTAGACACCAGCCACCAAGAAGCACACAGCAAGGAAAAAAAAAAAAAAAAGAATCTAGCTTGAAGATTTCCTTTCACAAGTTGGTAAAGTTATTCCCCAATAAAGCTTAAAAATAAAAAAATAAGAAAGAGTGCGAAGTTTCAATGTCAAAGATGTATTTTCTGGTTTGATATAAACAGAAGAAGAAGGAATTAGCTTGCACCCCTCCTGTGCTACAAGTGCTTTGCTGAAAAGGAGACCCAGGAGACAATCAGTCAAGACCTATGTAGCATCTTTCCCTAAACTGCTCCTCCTGCAGCCACAGCAACATTCCTTCCTTCTCTTCTACTGTAGCTTTAAAATATTTATTTCAGCATTTGAAGAGTTATACAGTGGGCTGGGGGTTTGGCAATACCAAAAAAGATCTCTTTGCTCCACTAAATTATTTTTTGAACGTGCAGAGAAGAGTGTATTCTGTCCAGGACACATTTCCAATGCCTTTAAAGGCTTCTACTTCCAGCTGTCAAAACAAATCCAGAAATGAAACTAATCTCTGTAAAAGTAAATTGTGTGTTCTTAGCTAGAATCAGATTCTTTGCTTTCTGGTAAGTCTCATTTACTTTCATTCCAATTATTAGATGTGAGAGAATATTGCTTTAATGACCCTTCATAAAATTACTTCCTCCTCGCAGATATTTTTAAAGCTCAGGAATTAATTACAATTCTTGGTTACCTCAATCGTATGCAACCAAGACGGTGGTTCCTAATGCACTTCTACACATCAGCTGGCAAGAATCTGAGTGCCTTTGCTCACAACAGCAGCCAAAAGTTTGTTCCTAGTTATTACAAACATATTTTTAGAATATATGTTATTTCAGATTCTCTTCCAATAGCTAAAGCTTCAAGAACTGTAAAACATTTCTCAAACCTGGCACAAAAAAAAAACCAAAAACCCCCCAAAACACAACTTTGTTTAAAAAAGAATTCTTTGCAAGGAATAAAAATCCATCGTAGATGTTACCATGTTTTTGGCTAAACACCCATTGTAGCCAGACTGCAGAAGTTTAATAAATGAAACAAAAATATTACATATTTAGTACTTTCTCTCTCCAGCAAGTCTGTAAGCTCAGGCAGAGCCTTGATGCAATTTTGTTAGAGTTTTTAGGCTAAAACTGCCTCCTGCCTGGACTGACTGCAACACAAAAATTTTACTGTGCCTGAATTCATCCCTACAGAAATACTTCTAGACCAGTCTCGAGACTAAATCACTTTATTTATGAATTATTTTTATTTAACTAGCTGAAATGGGTTCAGATAGCTCTGCTGCCCGCCCTCCCTCCCTGTGTAACAGTACAGTCTGTCATGTACTATTTAGTGAGGAAAAAAAATTTGAAGAAAAAGACTTTAACCACTGGCAGTGCCTGGCTGCCAGGGCCCCTCCGAACAGGGTCCTGAGCAGCCTGAGCCAGCTTAGCCCTGACCTGGCTGGAGCTGGGACCAGATTACCTCCACAGCTCCCTTCCATTCTAAATTACTCTGACTCTAGTCTAATAACCAAACAGCTATCTTCTCCAGATATCATTTAAATATTATTTGGAATTTTATATATCTCTATATATATAGATAGATATAGATATATATGAAGAAATGCTTGAAGTCAAGCCAGTTTGTCTGCTGAAGCCAGCTGTTTAATGTTTCTGATAGTACAACCACACATCATTTCCTGGGAGTTTCTAACCTATAGATAAGACATATTAATCAGGTACTTTAAAGATTCCACGCTAGCCAAATATTTACAGCTTTAAAGATTCCACACTAGCCAAATATTTACAGCTACTCTACTCCCATGACCTTACTCCTCCTATGACTTTGTTGGTAGTATTATTCTGGTCATACGTCCTCTGCTCTCTGTTTATGCAGCTGAACTGATGCAGTTATTCATTATACACCTGGTCTACTGCACCGAGCTAATAGTCGTTATTTGCTCTCCCTTACTACTGTGCCTGCTTTCTCCTTTAATAATTAACAGATATTACATCTGAGTGCTGCTTAGAAAACTGGTTTGGTTAAGTAATAGAATTCCTAGCACCTAGGGTATTTTCTTTACTGGAAGCTTTCAAAGAAATTCTGGCTAACTGAACTCTTCCCCTCCCCCAGGTGCCTTATTTTTCCTTGCCAACACAGCTACTTAACCAGCAAGGCTCTCGCCATGGCCTTCCTAAGCTCCCATGCTGAACGCAGAGTGCAGCACTTCACTCCTGACACATCTTACCCCACCACCTAAGTGGAGACCCTTCTTCAGATCAAAACCGCGTACCTGCAATTCAGGCAAGTCTTAACACAACAGAACCAACCCCACCAATCAACAAACTCCCTCCTACCTCTCCCTTATTTCCCCGGGCTTTAACGTGACACCACAACTAGGAAAACTCAGAAGCACGCTCAAAATTCTCATTTCATAAATACTCAGCACTCCTCTTCACCCCTCTAAAGTAAAGCAACAGTTGAAAGACATAAGTGATTACCAAAGCAAGTGTAGTTGTTTTGTTTTAGGTATCACAAGAAATCAAGTTACCTCAACCAAAGAATATATTCACTTGCACATCATCACTACCTGTTTGTTTTCTATCTTGAGCTCTTTTATTGGATTTGAGTCATACATATTGGACCTATCCTGTCTTGCCCAGAGTTTCCCCCCTCCCAAATACTTAATATACAAGAAGCTAGAGTCCTCCAAGTTTTTTCTTCTTTGCCCATCTGTGAAATGCTTTCTTTCCGTAATTTGTGACCTTTTACGTAAGAGGACTTCTGCATCAACCTCACTGCATAATCTAAATCCATCGACAAGCAAACCACCCCCCTGCCGCCCCACAGGAGGTGAAGTTTGACCCAGGCTTCAAGAGCCCCTCAGTTACTTCTTTACTATGCGTCCCCATGAACAGGAAAAAAATAATAAAAGCTTGATGACTTTTTACAGTTAGATCTCTGTGCCATGTGCAAGACAGCGACAAAATAAATTTCCTAGTTTTTTAGCTCTTTTGAGAAACACGAATTAGGAGCAGCAAGCCAGCCAACGCCAAAGATGGAATCTGCCATGTAACTGTTACTCAAAGCATATGCCTACATTTGCTTTTCCATTCAGATCAGGTGTGTGCTTTTAAGGCAGAACTCCCCATGGTCTCCACCTAATGTGCTTTGATTTGCATTACCAAGTGCCCCTGGAACACACAAAGTATGTTCCCTGCAGAGGAAGCTACACCAGACAACGTGCTCCTACCAGTAAACCTCTGGTCAGTCCAGAAGCAGAGCCCAGTAAAACCTCCACAAGGCACACGGCGTGGAAGCCATGTCCTCAGCCCCCAGGGCTCTACCACCTACTGATGTAGAGACAGCCTCAGCACCCTACAGAGTTTGTGATATGCACATCCATTTTCCAAACTCTTTATTTACATATACTTGTCCATGGAGAGAACAACTCTACCCACAGTCTATATGTAGGTCTCAGATCCAAAAATTATGAGTAAAAGCATGTTATACATGAGTACATACAATATCCATTAACACCTTTGTCACAGTAGTTTTCATATCCCATAAGAACAGGCTATACAGCTCTAGTAGACTTCGACTTCACATTTCACAGAAACACCATGCGACTGAACAGCAACTTACAATTTAAGCAAATTACTTGTTACAGACTTAGCTAGTTCACTGAAATCATATAGACTGTGTATTTTTATCTCCACTTATTACAAGTATGCATCTGATTTGAGACCAGTGAAAATTACTGGTCTGAAACGGGGAGAGATTACAGTAGAGATGGACCACGTTTGTGTTATGAAGTTACAAACACCATAATCCTGTGCTCACTTCACATGTAGTTCGCATTGTTACGTAAAGTGATTGTATTTTTAGTTTACAAGCTGCTGTACAGCCTATTCTTACTATATTCCCACAGATGTGCAATTTAACTACCAAGGAACCTCATAACAGATTTCTGCAATTGCTCTGGTAAACACCGTCCTTGTATCTCTTGACTCTTGTATATCATCAGAGCTGTAAACACCAGTGAACTTCAGATAAGCCAAGCCCAATTTCTCAGGGGTCATTTACTGTATTTACAAGTATCTACATATTTTAAATGCATGGTGAATTTGTCAGCCATGAGATTTCCATTTAAACTTAACTGAAGAAGAACAACTGATGTTTTTCATTTTATATATATATATACACAAATCCATATAGATTAAGTGCATGTATTTATATATGTACAACTTATACATACATCTATAAAGTGTGTGTATATATTTATATGTTTGTTTAAATGTGAAAAACTTTATGGCTGTTTTTACAGTTAAAAAAAAAATCCTTTCTGCATATCTGGCCTCGGATTCCAAGGGCTTTTTTTTTTGTTTTGTTTTCTTCCATCAGCTAGGGAAGATACATAGCTTCAGTTAACATCAAATGGATCTAAGCATGTGCAGACACAATACTTGTTCCAAACTAAGCACCTAAAAATGGAAACAGATGACATCAGTAAAGATCTGAAGATACTGACTTTTGGTTAAAATATTTGTAAAGACATTCATAGTTCAAAGATTCTATTTATTTTACCAAAATCTTAATGGAGGCAGCTTTTTAACAGACTGCATTAAGGGAAATGCTCCATCTTCTAACGATGATTCACTACTGATTACTTCCGATATGTAGGTTTCCTTTGCAGACCATCAGTCTGCTCTATCTAACCTTAATACACTGCAATGACCTTTTAGTCATTTCATTTGTATGACGGGAATCAGCAATTCCATTTTTGATCCCCAAGGCTTTTCCAGGGCAATTGCTATGGTGCTCAGCCGTGTTACTTTCTCATTTCTATTTGCCATCATTACAGATCATTTGGAGAACGGGCACCGTACTTGCATTACAAAATGCTTGTTTATACATTTTTTTTTTAATCACTGAAAGTATTTTTAAAATACTTGGTCATCGTTAAGAAAAGGCAAGAAGAATCACTTATTCTGCACTAATAATTATCTTAATATGCACTTCTGCCCACAAAGCCAGATTTCACTCCTGCTGTTCTACAGACATAGAATAGCCACAGTAACTAGTGAAAGTGATAACGACAACATAGAAATACTCCAAACACCATTCTCATTCACTGTTGCCTCCAGGTGCTGAGCTCCACCCTGATAGACCTATAAGAGACTTGTAACACTAAGAGATAAACATCTAATTTCTGCTTCAGCAAGTGATTGAAGAGAAAGAAAGGAAGAAAAAAAATGAATAGTCATTTTGAGGTAATGTTCAGTTAAATAATTACAGCATTCTAGGAAGGTAAGACATGACACGTGTAACAACACTGAATTACCTCGAGTCCAAGAGTCTGAACTACTTAACTCATTTGACTTCATGAAAATAGCTACATTACATAACAGTATACTCAGAATAAGGAATTCCTCCCACAAAATTAAAGGGTTTCTTTTCAGTCACTCAGTTTTTACGCCTGTATTTTGACACTTGAACCACAAAATTTAAGACCACTAGATATAAACTATTTGTGGTGTATGAAAATTCATTTCCATCCCACTGAAGGGCACCAAATACCTACATGAAAGAACAGTGGGTTCATTAGTTAAATCAGTAATACTAATAATTATTATCATACTATATATCGTTAATTAAGGCTATTTTAAGAAATATCCATTCCAAATTTCTTCCTGGTATTTAACCTGATTATGCTTTTCTTTAAACTAATCTAATTGTTAATTTAGCTGGTGTAAATATAAACATGAGAATTAGAACCAAGCAGCTCAGGTTTCTTCTACTAATGACAATGTTTATATACAAGCCATTTTGTGAAAAGCAAAACGAAGGAATCCAATGCAGTTCGCCCTAGAAGTTCTCCTCTTCCCTCCACACACAGAGAAGAAATGCCATGGCTCACACCAAACTGCATTTGTGCCAGGAATTACCAGCTTCCCACACTGCCTCAGCACCAGCATGCCACCACAGTTTGCCTTGGAGATGCCATTTTCATATCTTCCCATCTCCAGCTCCTTGCTTTCAGGAAAATATTTTTGAGACTTAAATCAAGTTCAACCACACTTGAAAGAACGATAAACTATCTAAAATATTGCTGGGTACAAATTCACTTCCAAACAGACAGGCAGAGCAACTGTATAAATCAAGTGGAACCAAGAGGAAAACATTACTTTCATCATAGAATCACAGAATCACCTAGGTTGGAAGATACCTTTAAGATCGAGTCCAACCATCAACCTAACACTGCCAAAACCACCACTAAACCATGTCCCTCAGCACCACGTCTACCCGTCTTTTAAATACCTCCAAGGATGGCGATTCCACCACTTCCCTGGGCAGCCTCTAACTTATCACTAAATTGCAATGGACTGGTATGTGTATTTAATTAACATACACTTAACATTCAGGAAGAGTTGAATATGAACTCTTCTAAAAAACTTCTCAGAACAGAAGGGTAACTGATGAAATCCAGACAGGAGCACAGATGCACGGGGCCATTAATCACAGAGAACCAGAGAGACACTCACACTTCTCGTTATTAAAATAAAAAATAAAATCAAACAGCTGCACTTATGCAACCATAAGTGTAAATCACACTAACTGTATAGTACAGTGCAGGCCAAAGCCAATGTGCAAGAAGAATACCATCTTATGCCAGCTGCCCGCAACGAGAGCAGCCCTTGCTGAGCAGGAGCCCAGGATGGAGAGGAACAGAGGCCCTACAGGTATCAGCAGATAAGCAACACACATGCTTGTCCAAACCATGATCCGGCCACACCTTTCACAGTGCATTCCTGCTGGCTGCCCACGCTATTCACGATCCTCTTCAGGCTCCCTAAAGACTTGCAGAGTAACTGGATACCTTTCCCCATTGACATACAGTGTGCATTCCAAGTGGGGAATTAGGGGGGGAAAAAAAAAAAAGGATGGAAAGATGAATGCCACAAACTCTGATGAGCTCTCAGGGTGTCCATTAACTAAAAGCAAGCAGTTGTTTTGGATACTTTGATGAACCTATGGGCATTAAAAGTGAGCAACAACAATAGCCAAGCAAACTTCTGTTACAGAAGTGACAGATGACCTACCAACAAAAGAACATTTTCAGTTACTCAGCAACCTGTAATAACCAACCTGTTTGGGACACCTTCATTTCATACATCCCTCTAAAGCCTGTTCTTAGTGCTGAAGAACCTGCTCGCCTGGTGACAAACACCAGTTAGTAAGTACCAATCCATCTACCTCTCTGCTGTCTCTGTCTGCTCCCTACATTACAGTTTGTCACCTAAAACATCTCCATTTCCGATGGCACAGTTCAGCAGCCAAATATGTACCATTACGTTTCACTCTGGCTCTTTCATTTTGCCAAAATGAGTTGCTAAAGAGTTGATATTACTCCTAGTCTAGTTATGCCCTTTTCAAACTATCAAATGAAAAGCTGAAACTTTCCAGGAGGCCACTCTGCAACAGGTTTACTTTACTGCAAGAAATGGTCTGCCAAAGTCATCCACCAGTTTTAGTGATTTAGCAGGAGTTAAAGACTCTTGTCCAGCCTCCAAACTCAATCTGCCAGCTTGGGTTAAAAAAAAACCAAACAACACAATAACAAAACAAAATAACAACTAATAAACCACATAATTAATTTGGGTAAAATCCTGCTAGAAATAAGTTAAGTCCTCTTAGACAGTCGTTCACACACATGAACTTTGCTCCTTCTCTAGTACAGCCCACAGCAGCAATAATAGCGTGAAGAACAAGGGCAGATAAAACTCAGTAGCAGCATTTGATACACTGCAGGAGAGCACGGGAAGGTGTCAGACAACCCAGAAAGAGTAACCCCAAAATTAAATCCAAGATTTAACTGCAGGCTTTTGATAAACTTAAATAAAAAGCTACTCAGTAGCTTTAATTGCTCAAACTTTGAAAACTGTGAACAAGGCAACCAAGTAAAGCAGTATTCCGAAGAGGAATCCTCTCAGTAGTTATTACTACACTTCAAAGTCGATGAACAGGTAAATTGGTTATACTTGGAACCTAGGGCAATACCAGATTACTGAAGGCACTAATGGGTCAGAAGTTAAAACATCAGCTGTTCTACAATAACTACAAGCACTTGCCTATCCCTTGACAATCTGCTGAAACTACAATTTCATTTTCTCTTCCTTAATTGCAAAATGAACTTCCAGATGATGAACTACTTGTGGGAGCAACTCACAGCTGAGTTACCACTGAGCAACTCGCAGCCAGAAATAAAACACCCCTACAACTTCGCCATGGGTCAAACCCTACATGCCTCACACAGATTTTAGAAGTTACCTGGTTTTAGGAGAGCATATGAGCACCAAGTGCCAGTACACCAGCACACCAGTACTAGGACAAGAGGAAATGGGTTCAAGTTGCGCCAGGCGAGGTTTAGGCTAGACATTAGGAAAAAATTTTTCACTGAGTTATCAAACATTGGACCAGGCAGCCCAGGGAGGTGGTTGAGTCACCATCCCTAGATGTGTTTAAAAGTCATGTAGATGTGGTGCTTAGAGACATGATTTAGTGGCAGACCTGGTAGAGTAGGGTCAATGGTTGGACTCGATCTTAAAGGTCTTTTCCAACCTAAGTGATTCTATGATTCTGCACCTCATTATTTCTTAACACGTATTTTTACTCACAGCCACAGGTCCCTTTTCCAAGACTCTTTCTATCCCCCCTTCAAGGATTTCTTGCTTTGTGATGTTACAACCCAGAAAACACATTTTTGTTCAGTAATCCAACATTCGAACACAGGCTCTCTTCCTATTCGTTATTTTGGGGGACAGAACCATTCACTAACACGAGGTAGCAGTTTTCGACATGCCCAACAGTTTACTTGGTCAGGTCCTGATTTGGTAGGGAAACATTACATCACCACTAAAACCATTCACATGGGTAAAGTAGTTTCAATCCAATTATTATCTCCTTAATAGGAACAGACGCCAATCTCTCAAGCTGAAAAGAAAAAACCTAGTACATTAAGATGTTAACTTGTATAAAGGTGCTCTGAGAAAATATATTTAAAAACTAGAAGACCAAAGAGGAAAACAAACTACAAACCAATGAGAATGACAACAGCTTATATTGCCAAAGGTGGTTATAAATATCTGTGGATTTCAAGTCTCTCATTTTATGCCTTGGATATGAGACACTTGGCCAGCCTGTCAGCTGGTAAAAAAATCTCTATATAATAATTCCATTTGAAGTCTATAATGTCTATTTTCTTCACGTGTTTCAGTGGAAGAGAACTGAGTCAGAATTTCCCAAATTGACAGAGAACGTTTCGCGCTAAACATGACATAGTAAAAGGCTTGAATTTAAAATTAAAAAAAGAAGGAAAAAACCCCCCAGATTTCTGAAAATGCAAATGAGACTTCTAGTTTTAAGCGTTCGGAATCTACATACACAAATTAACACCACCACCACATTCCAAACCAAGTGCCTGCTTTTGAAAGATACGACCTTCAAAAAACAAAATTCACAGAGGTGATTCACTAATGCAACAACATTTCAAAAGAGAGGAGAGGCCTGGACTTGCCCTCCCATCCCTCTCCCTCCACTCCAGCCATGTGCAGGAGCCACCAACCCGAGCTGCTGGCTCTTCTGGCCATACAACTTTGCAATAGGACATAAAATAGTTTAGAAAGTCATTCCAGAAATATACAGAATTACCCAGAAACCACTTTGTTTACTCTGGTCAATAAAACACTGTTATCTCTCTTACAATAGGCCATACTGTTTCTACAAACAAAGTTAGCTTTCATGCATCAACCATCTATTTATTTAGCAAGATCAGCTATCGCTGTAAATCAATTTCTTTGCAAATGAGAAACACAGCAGCTGTGAAACCTACTTAAAACTCTCTCCTGCATCCAATATTTAGACATGCAACAGAACATACGACAAAAATACAAAAAAAAATCAGCACCACGTCTAGTGACGCATTAAACCAACATGCCTGTCTTAGATTTTACAAGCATTTTTAAGGAAAAGAGATCATGCAGTGTTGACATAACATTTTTCTATTAGAATATAAAAGTTGTAGTTAAAAAGCTTACAATTGCTATTGAAACTGGGTACTATCAGGAGGATATGGAAAAGAGGCCACTAAAAGGTAACTCCAAGAATATGTACTACAGGTTGGTTATTACATGAGTAACCTTCAAGGAAAAAACCATACTGCAAAAGTGAATGTTGTTTATCAGCTCTGTAAAAAGCATTAAAAGAACAGAACTAATCCCTGATCAAGCTTGAAATTTCATGTAATTTTTGTCCTACAACAGTCATACAGAGAGGCCTTACAGAGGTGAATTCACCCAACGCAGCCATCTGAAAGGCTTGCGCCTCTTTCATGACTCTCTGATGAACCAGGAGGTCAGTACTACTCTTTCAGAGGGTGCAACGCCCTGCAAAACAGCAACTGGGAAGACCCCAACTGAATAGACAGTATCACCACCAACGGCTGCAATACTACACAGTTACAAAATCTAACAGAGATTTAGACGGGAATTAAGTGGCTTCAAAACAGACGTATTTCATTTTATAAGTCGGGTATCTGGCTGCAGAAGAACTTTTTCTGAATTTGAGGACCACGGATGAGTTCTGTTGGCAGCTCTTAAAGAGCTGGGGATGAGGAGGCGCAAGCACGCACACAGAGCACTAAGGCCTGCTCATTACATATTTTCCTCACTCAAGTTATTTTATTTGTTAACCTTTTCACCCGGTATTTTAAGTTTGAAACTCAGTAAATCAGACTCATTGCAAGCAGTCAATCTCTGCTGAGCTCCAGGGGAAGCTCAGAAGGATCATAATGTCAAGCTCCAACATTAGGAGCAAGAAGGTGCACGTAAGGAAAGTTACAGATTTGGATGCACACGAGGCATTTAGTGCTGTCTGCGGCCAAATGCAGCCAAGTGTGGTGAGCGCTGCTTCCTACCTGGAAGGGCATGCGTGCCCAAGGATGCAGTACATGATAGCTTCTGACTGGTTTACAAGCAGGCAAGAAGTATGAGGTCAAGCTGTGACTACAGCAAGGACATCTGGTTCTAAACAACTGCCTGATTATACATGCACGAAAATAAATAGCTGTTAGTGGGTTTTTTGGGTTTTTTTAAACATTCATGTTCAATAGTGTCTGAGCAGTAAAGAACTACAGTGCATTTTCACAGAAGGTCTCATTAAACCACAGGAAAGCTTTCTGAAGCCCCAAGTCAAAAAGCTTAAATGTTTAGGATGAGACCAAAAAAATCCCAATGGCCTTCAAGTTTATTTGAAAGACGGATTACAGAATATTATGTAAGGCACAAATCTCAGAACTATTCCCCATTGTATTTACAAATATTATCAAATTTTACAAGATCATGAATTTTCATAAAAAGTGACATTTTCAAAAAGCTTCTCTTGCTTTAATCCTCCTCCTTTCTTTTGATAGGATTAAATGCTGAAATGGCAGGCTGTTAAATAAGCACACTGAAATGCCAACTGTGAGGCATTTAACTCCGTGTATTTACAAATTAATATTTCACAGTTGCTTCAAATTTTGACATTATAGTTTAGTATCTTCAGGCAACTCATTTCAGAAGGTGCTGGATTTGATTTACATTATTTCTCATTTTATACTCATATGTTACAGTACTGGAATACCCTTAAGTTTCCCTTAATCCCTGATAAAGGAAATTTAGTTTTATGAAAGGCTGAGAAATATTGCTTTGTTTTTACAAACAGGTACCAACCAGCCTGCCTACAGCAATTTCAAAGTTACCATTAAATTTACCTATAAAAGCCTGTATCCATCAAGATAACCTCAACAAAAGAAGTGAAGATCATGGCCTATGTATGCGTATGCATACACATACACAAATTCAGAGTGCAATATTGAAAAAAACGGTGTCACTGGTCTTCCCCTTCAATTACTCCAGTGCTGACCACAATGTTCAGAATGAACTGGAGAAAACATCGGGAAGAATTCCTACACAAAGTGGCGGGATGCTTATCTTAATTCTTTAATTCTTTCTATTATTAGGTTACTTCAGATGATATGCGTATACTTCTGAGACAACTGCTGCAGAAGTATCGTCCTACGGGCTATTAAATGTGGTGTTTTAGATGGAAGTTTTTACTTTGCAGAATATGAAATGCAGTTTCTGTTAGTATTTACAGAAGGGGTTTCCAAAACAAACAAACAAAACTACAAATCACCCACCAACAACAAAACCAACACCACTTACCACCTTTAGGAATACAAACCTGTGGCTACTCTGCAGTACCACTTCAGACAATGTATTACTTGAAACCAGAATTTAAAGGTGTTTTCTTAGATTATCTAACTTGATTATTTCAAGATCGATAATGATTGTCTTGTGCTCCTGAACTTCTATGAAAAAAACCAACGCAGACTTACAAGAAAAGTTGCAGATACATTGCTAACTGACATTTCAGTGGACACAACCATTCCCAATTATGACATAGCCTCCACTTAACATCTACAAACATGTATCTAATTATTTAGACATATCGAATTATTTAGCCACAGAACACCTGTCTAGTAATCCAATGCTGCTAATGCTGTCTAATTACTACATCCTACCCATACATAATTAAGTTTTACATAGCAACGCAGTGACTACTGTTAATTCCAGCAGCATGTACTACTAATTAAGATATTTAAGAATGTTTACATGTGTCACATGGGAACATGCCAGATCACCTCTCTGAGTCTTATTGGTGTTTCAGATTGATTTGATAAACAGCTTAGAAGCCTGAGACACCTTTGTATTATAACAGACACTTCAATAATGCTCCAGATACGTTCAATAACACAGCGTCTTTTTTCAAAACTGATTTTGACACCTACTAATATTCCATAAATAATGGGATCAGATTAAAGTCTCGCCAAAATTCATTATGAAATATTAAACCTGTCTTATCTTTATCACTACTACTAACATAATAAAAAGAACGAAAGTGCCAGGAAGTATAGAAACTTATAAGAATTTTCCTCAGGAGCACTGTAGAACAAAGTCTGAACCAGAGGATGTATTGTCATGCCTATGTGACATTCTTATAAACTAGAAGCTTTTAAACCAGAACAAATTTATCCATTTTTTACTTCAACTTAGTCTATCATTTCTCCTCGGTAGTTTCTGAAGTTGTTATTCATTCCAACAACTTCATCTCAAGTAATTATTGCACATGTGGGCATTAAAAGAAGGATTTCATATTAGAAAGATACTAAGTATTGCCATCAGCTGCCTTGTGGTTAACACTGTATTAGAGCTAAAAATAATGATTAATGATACAAGTAAATTTTTTGTTTGGAAAATATCACCATGTCTTTTCTTTATAGCTTCCTATTTAACTATTCAAACAGTTACCATTTCTCAGAAAAATGACTAAGCTCCAATGTTAAGTGTGTTAGCAACACTTCTTATTCTGTTGAGGGTCTTCGGCAATACTCTTGCCACCCAGCAAGATCTCCTAATATTTTGTAACTTAACTTGCATATTTAACCCGATTTCCTAAGGAAGAGACTTCCATGATTTCACTAGCTGTTAAATACAAGTTGAGAAGCAAAAAGTAGTTCTGAAAGTAGCTCATTTGCAGTTTCCATAATCTACCATATCAAGATTTTCAAAAGCAGGATCTTAAAATTAGGCTGCCTGTCTACTGGCCAAAAGTTCAAGGTGATTAAGCACAGTGAATTCTTCATACTGACAGCAGAGCTAGAGATGCAGCAACTCAGATGAAGGAGTTTCTGCTCTCTGGCTGGCAGTGTTTGAACGATGCTTAATGAAGGACTGCAACACAGATGCATAGAAAACCCTTTTGTATGTTGCAGGCCAGATTTCCCGAAGCTTAAGAAATTCTAAAAACCTTCCCTTCCATTTTAGATGCTGAAACAGAAGAGGAGTTCTTGAGAGTCTCACCCTGAGTACTTTTCTGTAGTTTTAAAAAGGAGCTATTCCACCTTCCATCAGTTTAGTCCTACTGCCATCTGCTGTCACAAACACACTGGTGCCACGTTTTTTCTTTCCTCTTCTGTTATTAGTGTGTAAAAGAATATATTCCAATATTGCTACTTAAAATTATCCAAAAATTAGCACAAATTAATTTGTCCAGAGAAGCATAATGGTAAATAAGCATACTGCCACCTTCAGTGTTACAGCACCAACCCTGCAGATGTGTGCGTGGCTTCACATACAGCTTATCCCAACGACAGGTCATTCAGATAAGTATTAGCAGGATTGGGTCCAGATCCTGGAATTGTTTTTTCAACACTGACAATATCACTTGTTTCTTGAAAATTTTGAAGTTGTTGTTATTATTGATTTTTGTTCCAGTGATTTCTTTGCGTGAAAACAATTGTTAACATAAAGTCTTTTTAAAGCTTCTGGTTGGGTTTTTTTTGGTTTGGTTATGTTGTTGGGTTTTTTCCCCCTCCAATAAGCACATTACTGACTGCTCAGCATAAGCTCAATCCAATTTGATGACTACCACAATATCACTCTACTGTGAAACTGAAAGGCTCTTTCATACATCGCACCTCTTGTTCAAAGAAAAAAAGATAACTCTCATCTTCACACACACAAAAAAAGAAAGGCAATTTGTAGGCTGTATGCTGCTAAACTCATGTTATCAAGTATGATAATTAGTAAAAGATTAACTTACAATTACAGCAATACTACTACTTTCTGTATTTGCAGACACTTGTAAATGTATTTTTCTTTAGCAGAGAGGGTAGGATTCATATGCTCTAAAAAAGTTTTCACAAAATGCAGGGGAAAAAGGAGGAAGTCAGCTGCATGAGCTACACTCTGATCATGCATGTCTTCAGCACCCACATCAGAAGGGAATACCCTACGGGCCAGTGAAAGACAGATGAACCTTACTCACTGTTTTCTAAACACCGCCCCACCTAAACATAACAGGACTATAAAAATGCATATCTTACACTATTTTTTTAAATGCAGATGGACAGTTGACAATCTACTCAAACCAGGTACATTTTCAAGCACAGTTGTGATAACTGAACATCATCTTATTCATACATGTCAATTTGCCAGTGAAATAGTTTGGATTAAAAAGTAAATAACTGGACTGTTATGTTCTTGGGGTGGCTTTTTTGGCTCTGTCACCCATTTGATTGTCCAAAAGATACATTCTTTCTAGACAATGTATTAAGAGCACAAGACATACCACAATATGCAAAGATTATACCCTTTTTTTACCGTTTTAATAGAACTTCTTGATTTTTCTTCCCAAACATTACTGCTCAGCTCCATTGTACAATGAACATTTGTTTCTCTTTCATAGGATCCAAAGATAAGTAACCTGAAAGAGAAAAGCCTAGAGTAAGAATTGTAATGCTATTACATATATCCCACATATCATATTAAATTCACCATTCTTCATTTATACACACTATTATTATCATCAATGTGTACACACAGAGAAGTCCACATAGAAAAGATTCCACAGACAGCAGCCTTATACCAAAGGAAAGACACTGCCACCCTCTAGTGGAATAAATATCAAATATCACTTAAAATTTTTAGCTCGTGGTTTTTTGTTTAGTTGGTTTTTTTCCTTTGTTCCCCCCCGCCCCGTTGTGTTTCCCTTTTCTTTTCTGTTTTAAAATAAAGCGTTCAATCTGCAGATTAGTATTTTCCCACAAACTAATAACTTTTTTGGTTTTTTTAAAAAGCAACAATAGCCACAAGAGTCTTCCACTCTAGTCCTAGGCTTCATAATATACTGCAGCTCTTCCTGGTTCAAGAAAATGTTACTGTAGATTAAAAAAATAAAAATTCAGTTTACTACTGCTTATGTTTCTATTTCAGTAAACTAGGATCCTCTCATATCTGTAATATTTTGTAACACTCATAACAAACAGAAGACTGGTTCTTTGTGCATGATACCCTAATTCCAGAAGGCTATGAAGTTTTTCAGGTAAGTATTAGTACTATAAAAGAAAAAAAACCCACATACGATAACCTTTAGGCTATAGAACAGCAATAAAGTTGTACACAGGTTCTCACTGCCTTCACAGTCTGAGCACTATGATGACTCCAACAGATGAAGTGTTCGTCCTCTGATACAGAGGAACAGAAGCACATGGAGGCTGGGGTCACCTCAGGTCTCCAGCCCAGCCAAGAACTTCAAACAAATCTTACTCCTTCAAAAGAGCTATTAGATTTTAATTCTCCCCCAAACTTTCTATATACATTTCACATGGACAGTTCCTAAGCTTTGATACAGAGTATTTTATTTGTGATTGCGACATGTTACACAACTCTAGATGATATAGACAAAAGCTGTCAGAAAAACATGTCAATTGTCTCTGTTTATCTTGATGTTGTTAAATAATGTTTCTAGGTTAAATATTTATAATCAAAAAGTGCCTAACCTTCCAGATGTGGAGGTATGTAGTAAATATACTTTGAAAATTAAGTGAAGCTATTGAAAACAACTTTCATCAACAATTAGAACTGGTGAAATCAAGCCAATTCCAAGGGAAAACAGCTCTCTGGCTATGACAGCTCCCTAGATTGCATCACAGCAAGAAGAGTTAAAAATACATATTTTTTTTTTTAACTATGTCTCTCTATGAAGAATTTGTTTAACTGTTTTTTAGCTGAGTACCTGAATGCATGGGGGAGATGACAGGGGAGGCTCTCATTTGGGCTGGTACCCAGCACACCTGCTTTACCAAGTGTCAGTTGGTTTTGGTTCAGAGTTGGAGGCTCCATCCTGTAACCCCATCTTCAGACGTAAAGTTTGCACGCTCTAGTGAAACAGCCCTAACAGCAGCTCTCAACCTCATTTCCAGCTTGACCTTCTGCACTCATTTGTCTAGACAGTATTGATTAGATTACTGTCAGCAGAAATCCAGCCTCAGAACCAACTGATTAGGTACTTTGTCTGGACAAGACTAAGTTTGTTCAAGGTTACTTGAACTGACAAACTCGTGCCTTCTTTGCTTATTTTTAAGTCATCCCCTGCAACCCTCTGTGGCTCTTCTGCTTTTAGTAGTTCTTTCGAATAACAGTTTTTCCTCCGTGTCTGCAACAATCCGTCTCTCATTGATATCAGCCAGTTCATTAAAGCTTTTCCACAGCTGGCTGTTGGTTGCACACGTTTCATCTTCTGGTCACATAACTTCACAGAAGTAGTGAAGGGAGGTGTGCGCAATTATCCTCAGGGCAGACAGGGTGGTAGAAATTCTTCCCCTAGCTTTGCAAAGGGGAGGGAAGCATAGTGAGACAGAGAAAGGGGGGAAAAAAAGCAGACAATTAAGCTGATAGACCAAAGACACGGTTACTCAATGCACGGTTACTCAATGAGAAATACAAAAAGATAGACACACTCTGCAGGGAATTTTCCAGGAGTACTTACTGTCCCTCTAAAATATCAGCACAGCAAGCTATTTAGCTCTTTTGTACTGGTGGCAACTAAGATAGAAGAACAAGGACAGGAGGTAGCTCACAACAGGAAGAAAATATAGTTTGCAGCCAGAACCTTAACATAGAAGTCACGTGGAAAACAATTAACCATAGAAGTCACGTGTAAAAAAATTAACCATAATGAGATTTCACCTTAGATTAGGTTACTAACACCCAACTTGAAGAAACATACCACAAGACAACAAAACTACACATTTGGACTTTAAAGAACAGCACTGGCCTATGGACGCTTCACGCTGGAGTCTGGAATCCAATTTCAGAAAAACAGAGGGGAAATTAATTGCTACTACACTAAGGAAACTTTTGTTTGAATAATATCTCCACTAATATCCAAGCAGAGGTACTGTATTCTATAACACAGCTGCAGACAGTGACATTAAGATTGTGTCACAACACACCCAAAACAACTGAAGATTAAGGAGATACCTATACCCTACAGACTTAAAATTTTTAAACCAGTATGAAAGGGTATATGAAAGATACCCTAAAACAAGTTTTATAACCCCAGCTACAATTAAATCAATGAGGAAGTGTGATTAAATTACCACCCGAGTAATTAAAACATGTATACAGAAAGTGAAATTTTATTCCTTCCCCAATTCTAAATTGGATGGTTCTCTGCAGCAAGCAAGCACGAGGTAGAAGAGATTCAACAGAGCAGCCATGGATATGAAACCAGTTGTTTGTAGCTGTCCTGCTTTCCAGTCTGAGCGCTATGACGACTCCAACAGATGAAGTGTTCGTCCTCTGATACAGAGCAACAGAAACACGTGGAGGCTGGGGTCATCTCAACTCCCAAGCCAAGCCAAGAACTTCAGCAAGGCTTTTTATTTTTCCGGAAAGAAGGATGAATAACAAGGCTTTTTGTAGGATGATGCTGAAGTGCTGATCTGCAAATCTAACAAGAATCTGGTATATGCAGGCAAAGTACACACCAGCCTTTAGTAACGTGTTATCTGTTACCAGGTACGTAACAAGCTGAACTTATTTCCTTTACAATCCTTTCCTAATTTTTTTTTATTTCAACTGTGGCCTTTCTATTTGCAAGTATTTTAGGAGCCGAAATAAGCAGAATGTTTCCCAAATTTTAAGAACGTCAAAATCGGATTCAATATTCACATACTTAAAAGGTGCCACTGCCGCACACTGATGTCCACCTGAAGACAAAAGGAAAAGGACCCGTAAAACTCCAAATGTGACAAGTCAGTCTCATGTATACTCTGTGGTATTTTACTAAATAACTATCTTAGGAAAATTACCTTGTTCACAAAGGTTATGTATTGAAACAAATGCTAATTTAGAAAGCCCACTTGGTGGCTTAGTTTTGGAAGAGTATTCTCACCTAATATAATCAGAGTTTATAGGCTTTAAGACTTTCTTCACAGTGTGTCTTTTAAAAAAATTAATACAGCAAGATTTAACAGCATGTTGCTTCATTTTTCCTTTTTTCTTAAAAATTTAAGGTAATGACAGATAACAGCATTTTTGCAACGACTGAGTTCTGTAGGCCATTGTACTCATACAAGAAAACTCACATTTTCAACATGTCAGACAAAAATTTGTAACACATACTCCTCATTATTTACACCAAAGTTCCCATCCTTTCATTAATTTTTAAAATGTGTAAAGTTTATTTTTTCTTTCAATAGCATGACTGCGAGAAAATTTATACGGTCAAGCCTGCAACTGGAAAAGAAACAAGTGCAAAAAGTGCAGCTATTTGGTCATGTGAAGAATATATTGAAATTAAGATATTTATAATGTACAAAAGGTTTGCTAAATGTTTTATCACTATACTTTCCACGCTGTATTTCAGACTAAAGCGGAAGTAGAACAACTCTGTTACCAGACTAGATGGAATACAATGTCAGCAGTCAAGAATCCTACTCCAAATTCTGTACAGAAGTCAAAGAATAGCTACTGTACTGAGGGAGAATATAAAAAGCTTTTGGGGCACTGAGCAAAACCAAAAAACATACAGAAATTAAAGTGTTTTTTCATTTCTGGAACAAGAATGACCGCCAAGTAAAATTTTCAGGTCCCAAAGGCAGACGTGAGTGAAAGAGCTCTGTATTTCAGCATGCAGTGCTGCACTACGAAAGAACCATTGAGAATGGGCCCTGGCAGCCTTCACACCAGCTCACACGTAGTGGTGATGAAAAAGGGAAATTGTGTCATTGTTACTTCTGTATATTTCTTCTTTTACTACCAAATTCCTCTATGTGCCTTTCCGCATCTACCTCTTCAATATCCTTAACTGCAAAGTAAGCAAGAATATTTACTCACAGGGGGACTCTATGTTAGTCCAAAAAAAGGATGGGACACCCGGAAGATCTGCAGAATAGTAACTGGGAGCAAGAGCCAGACATCTAGACCAAGAGGTGTCTGTTGAGACATAATTTTCAAGCGTGTGTCCAGAAATTCCAAGCTGCATAAAACAGTCGGATTAAGTCAGACCTGACAAGCCAGCAACTGCATCCTCTCCCAGCCATCTGATAAGCATCTGTGACAGCTGAAAATACTGAGAGATGATGATGTCAAACTGAGCAATCTGGCTTCTAAAAAGGTAATGGAAAGAAAAGCAACACTAGTGATATCTTGACGACGTTACACAGTGTTTCAGATTCAGGAAAGACATAGTATTTAAAAAAATTACTTTCCAAACCAAAACCAACTGCACACATCTTAAGGTAGTTATTTTTGGCCCTCTTATAATAAAATGAACACACTACTGGACTGAAATTGGAGACTACCTATAAAGAGAGATCATGAGTTCCCTTATTTCGTACAAGTAAAGAGAAAATGCTCCAAGCAGCCAAGGAGTGCAAAGAGTCACTTAGTATTCTTGGCTCATTCACAGAAAATGTATCACAAAGCTAGACAGACAGGTAAGCAGCAATTCTATTATAAAACAATAATCACTGCTGTGGCCCACACAATCCTTAGAAGCAGAAGAGTATTTTCTGGAAATCCATAGCACTGATAAACCACATTAGTACAGCAAATATAGTTCAAACAGTTGTACAAGGCTACAGAAGAAGGTGCAAAAAGGAGCTCATATGGTAATACAAGCAATGAAAAGAACAGGTTAAGAAAAAAGCCTTGCTGCAAACCAGCGTTTAGTTCATAAAGAGCAGAACGGCACATGACTAGATCAAAGCCTAAGCGCTACTAGGATAAGATCTAACATAAACCAAGAACTAAGAGGTCTGACAAAAAAACCCAAACAAACCAAAAAGCCCACACACCTTTTCTCCAGCTTTAGAGAGAATGATTTTCTCTCCAATGAATGAAGTACATTTTATTTCTTTCAATTATTTTGTTCAAGACAAAGGCAATAAATAATGCCTTATAAAAGTTATTTGGATTAATCTAAGTAAGACTGAGTGAAACAATCATTTCCCTTTGCTTACAAAATAATACAATAGGATAATTACAACATTTATACTGTCCTGGAAACAGATTCATAATTTGGTGTGCCAAAAAACCCAGCAAAAAAACCAAACAAAACCAGGAGGCACAATTAGCTTGTAACCAGGCGAAATTCAAAGGAAAGGCAAATGCACGCGCCCACACACAATAGGGAAGTGCCTCAGAAATTTACTGCAACTTTCATTTGTTCATTTTTGCTTAAAAAACAGAAAAGAACTTATTTCTTGATTAGAGCTCAATCATAACACCAAAGCTGCTACTTCTGGAATCAGAACAGGCCTACAACTGTAATTACTACAAACTTAAGAAAAATGTGTACTTGCTTAGTCAAGATTGAACAAAAGACCACAAAACATACCTTGTACATTCAATTAACGTGACTTTTAGTCGACCTTCTGTCAACAGAAAATCCTGTATACAGAGGTCTCGATCTTCATATTCATCAGGTGGCAATACTTGAAATGGAAAAAATGGCTTGAACCTGAAAAATATAGAAGAGAATTATCTTAAATGATGTAAACAACACTAACACACAGAAATTTAAAAAAAGGTGACAGGATTACAATGAATCTTTAACACTCCTAAAAACAAATACCTACCATTCCTACATATTCACTGGTCAAAAGGAACAGGTAGAAGCTACTAAATCTTTTTGAAAGCAGAAGACTGGAGAATAGATAAACAAAGATTGCAGCACAGGAATAGATTTTTTGAGCTATATTTACTAGTGCACATAATGTTGAGAAAACGGGAAGCTGATCACATCGCAGAGTACATTTATGATTGCAAACATGATTTAATATGAGTCCTTTTGCAGTAAATATCTTAGCAGGTCTTTAAAGTTTTAAGTTCATCTGCGTAAAACATCACAGCATTGAAAGGCAAAGACCCTAAAGCGTAAATATTTATGATACTGCTGTACTTAGAGGACTGGTGCAACCTAATAAACAGTACACTTTAGTTACACAGATTGATACTTCTCTCATTTTGTGAAAGACATTCAGTTGTTCTTTTCTGCCAGTCTTCTAGAATTAAAATAAAGATCCAGGTATCCTAAATATTTGCCCTTGAGCTTCATTTCCCCCATCACAGCATGTGATTCACAGGAAAAGCAATTCATGTTCAAGACACTAAGCGTTTTCCACACGTTATCTCACCACATAATTCACTCTCTTTGATTAGAATATGCCGAGTTATAAATACCAATTTCATTTTTAAGTGATAGTGCTTCAGTGTCGGACACAGCCAGGATCTGAGGGGAGGAAGGAGGGGGAGAGGCTGCACAGCTGCAGCCCCATCACATGGCGGACACGCACACGCAATCCTAACAGAAAGGGCCACAACCCCGCAAATAGAAAAATATCATGGAATCTGTACTAGCATTTATGTAAATCACTGGGGAGGGGGGAGAGGAGAAAAAAAAAAAAAGGGCTTGCAGGGTATTCCTTCTTTCTGTTTTTATTTATTGCTCCCATTTCCTAGCACTGCCCCATGCCTCCGTTTCCATCCCCTCTCACTGACACAGCCTCCCAGTGATTATTCCTGCGGAGAAGACTTACAAATAGCAGGACACAAGCACCACTGCCTGCAGGATGTATCTGCCATTTCATGAGAAAGAAGTCTTTCATAAGGGCTGTTTGCTCAACCATCAGAGGCATCTGCTTGTCACATTCGGAGATCACAATATGTTCAGGAAACAGTCACATGGATCTGAACTGAAGAGTTTCACAAATTCAAATAAATAATTAAGCGCCCTTTAACTGTCGGCACGCTCTTCAGGAGGGAGCCCAGTGCTCTGACTCAAGACACTGCGTTTCTGTACGAGCATCGGCCCCGTAGAGCCATGAGAAAGACATTTCTTTTGTTCTCCTTGTGAATAAACACAACTCAACACTCCAGCTATTTTCCTGAAATCCAGTTCAACTTCTAACTTTAATTTGCTTCCAAGTTTCTCCCTTATTAACTCCTTCAAGAAGAAAACTGTTTTGAAATTGGTCAAGTCAAAATATTAAATTTTTAAAATATACATAAATGCGTATGAAAAACATGAAACGGTTAAATCACACTGGCCATGGTTTAGGATTATGAGTATACCAATAAACAACCAACCCAAAATGTGTCTTGTGTGTGTACTAACTGGTTTGTTACTTTGCTCATAATCTTCCTTACAGTTCTTGAATTATTAAAGGAATAGTAAGCATCACAGGAGTGGGGAAAATGCCACCAAGATGACCCCACTATTTTCACTCTACAAACTCCTAACTCCTTCCTGGCACTTCAGGGCCCGACCACATTCCCACCCAGACCCGCCTGGAGCCATCACAGCACACACCTCCCCACACGTTTCTCACTGTAAGGACAAGCAAGGGTACCCTGTTTCTTTTAGGAATGATTTTTGCCCCCTTGAAACACAGATCCAGCTCATTTTGTTAGGCGAAGAAAGGATCAGTTAGGCAACTACACTGGAAAATAATACCAAGCTTTGCGTGAATAAATACTTGTACTTCTTTTAATTATTATTTTTCAGCACAAATAAACAACTTTTCAGTTAGTACAAGCAATGCCCATATACTTTCTCCCAAAAACCTATTAAAAAAAATAGTTTTCCATGAGAACCATACAATAATGACGAGCAGCTCCAGGAACCTCAGCGAGCTATTGAAACAAGATTTCCGGGAGGTAGGAACAGAGAAAGAAAGAGGATCCAGTACCACCCTGGCAACCAGAGAGGTTACCATCACCTCTCTGAATTTCTGCAAATGCCAGGTTTAAAGAGGTTGGTACTGATGAGGCCTTTCCCTTATACATACCATAAACAGCCTGCAGGCTATTTAACAAAAAACGCAAGCCTGGACAAATCTATTTTCAGTATTAAAAATAAGCAATAACAAAACAAAAATGCAAAATAGCCAACTAAAATATTCCAGTAAGGATGCAAACACATAATATCTACATATTCAATACAAAAATATAATCTCTCAAGTCACTTCAGAACAGATCCTCAGAATCTAGCAGGAAAAATGGCTTGTTAAGACATAATGTTAGCCATAATTTTGATTTCTATTTTCAAAATAGAGATTTATTTTTTTTTAATTAATACAAGTTAAAGAGGAAACAATTCTAAAATACCAATGCAGTTACATACAGTAATATGCAACAATGTATGCTGGACTTCATGCAGCACTAGTTAAATTCTCTACAAACATGGGATTAAAAAGCAGTCTCAACATTTTTAATTTACCAGAAGTGCTTATGTTCACATTCTTATCAGTGAAACTAATTTGTAAAATACTTAGCAAAAAACCCTAACACATTACCCATTTCCATTGGCATTAGCAACATACAAATAGCTAAATATTCAACATCAAATGCATTTTTTAATGTTTAAGTGATGCTCTGAAGCCTTCCAATTTTATAACACAGCACTTACCTATTTAAGGTAATTTACTGAGAGTTTGTACATTTCCAAAATTAAACACTAGGCAAATGACTATTTCAAGTAGATTTCAATTATATATTAAGTGAACTGTTGACATACTATTTGATAAATACAAGATAACCCAAATCTATTTGGAAATACTTTCCTACTGGGAACCGATGAATGAATACAGACCCAGACAGTGACAGTCGGGGACGCGGCAAGACTCCGTTCCCTTGCGTTGTAAAACCACATGCTGGCAACCTGCAATCCACACACACAACCCAGTCAGGCATCACAGGGTCACCCATCTTTTTCCGCATGGTCGGGAAAGTCCGTGAGCTACCCAACCTCTTAGAAACAGTCACCAGAAATAACAGGCACTCCGAGGAGCGCGTTCTTAGGGAGCCATCACTGCTGCAATTTTGTTCGGTCGAGCAGGAGCACAGCAGAACAGCAAGGGGGGTTTGTGGAGAAGCCAGATTCCCCACCGCTGCAACTTCTCATTTTCCTCCTTGAAAACAATCATGTTGCTAGATGAAATGTAAATGTGAAGTTTGTTTCATAAAGCGTTTACAGTAGGGACAACTAAACACACTTTCAATATGAAAGCAAAGCTGTATTTCATTGTATTAAAACACCAACAGTAGGTTTTTAGCTAATAGTGCCAATAACACAATTCAGTGAACGAGACAAGAGATACAAACTCTATTCCCAAGCCCTGCAGACTATGGTACCTTTGGTGATTCAGCATCTTCCTGTCCCAAACTTTCCTATGTAAGGGAGAGCTAAGTTTCCTATCATCCCAGCTTCATTATTATAATGTAGAACTTACTTTATTAAATACCTCATGTAAATAACCTTGCCATAACTTCTGTAATAGCTTTAACAGTGTATTTTGCTACCCTCTAACATTTAGTCCATCTTTAAAGAGCAGAAGTCCACTAATAAATGCCGTAGAGAAATTCATCACACTGATGAAGAAAAAAGATGTCATAGCCTACCAGTAGGCCTCTACTCAAAAAATCTGTAAAGAAACCTTGACAGCCAAATAACTGCCTCAGTTGGTCTCAGCTGGTCTCTGCCCTCATCACAGCAGCCATCCCAGCATCTACCCAGTAGGTTGCCCTTGTGAAATCAAGGTTCTTACTTTGCAAACTTTGAACAAGGGGGAAAAACAAAAAAAACCAACCAACCAAAAGAGTGGTTTCTATTTGGCTACCTAGGTCTTTAAACACTCATGCAGTATTTTCAGCTTCTTAAATTTAACCACTAACTAAAAAAGTTAGTTACATAAATTGGTGGACTTCCACCAGTGGAGAACGAGCCCATAACAAATGGTTTGCAATTGGTCTGTTCACCACCACAGTCCAAGAAAAAGGTTTTAAGCCACGACAACAGCAAGGGGAAATCCAGGAGTTGCTCCTGACAGTACAGCAGTTGAGAAAATGTTACCAGAAGGCACTTAAAAGAAATATAGTACCTTTCTTAAACACTGCTGAGCTGCTACCAGGTTCTCCAAGGTAGATTTTCATTGCAACTATATCAGATCCCTTTCAAGTGGGGTCTAACGCCACCATCTCCTTATTCAGCAAGGGCAAAAGGCAAAATTCATGCTCATGTCACAAATCCTTGACCTACAAAGCAGAATTACACCAACTCAATCCATATATCCAAAAGCCTCCTTTTCAATTCCAAACCTGTGAAATGACACTAAACAATTATCAGAAAGTAGATTTTGTGGGGGAGGGATTTTACTGTCTTTACACCATATTTGTTAAGCTTTCCATATTTTCCAGAGGGGAAAAAATAAACAAACAAAAAACAGGCACATCGTAGCTATATGAGAAAACAGACACCTTACTCCCTGCATGAAAACCCTGCCTGGATATGGCACACTATTAAAAAAAGTCTTTAAAATTGCCTTATATTAGATGCTTATAGCATGTTTTCAGTTTGTTTTTAAATTATCAGTCTCCCTCCACAAATTTATCAGCTTGTTTGTCCAGAAGTCTAAAATTCAAACAGCACACCATCAAGAAAATATTAGTTAAAAAACAGCATTTTAACTTAATACTATGAAGAAGAATAGCAATCAAACTTCATGTGAAAATTGAACAAGTGAAAAAAAAAACCGCTATTAAAAAAATACTTAAAAGAAGCTGTCGAGTAGCAAAAGTGTTTCTCGACAAATACCACAAGACACAAACAGCAAAAAAGTCGTCTCACATGAGGAATTAGGTCAGATGACTATACTGAAATATAACTAAGATAAAGTTATTCAATTAATATAGAGGGTTAAAGTTATAGTAATAGCATAATACTGAGCTTCTTCCACATACAAAGCACAACAGTGTTTCCAGGCACTGCACGCAGTCAGTGTGTCTCCTTCACACGAAAGACTTCCACGCTCCATTCATGCCGTATTTCAGAGTCACTTCAGCAGCTCATTTGCTCTACTCTCATCACCACCTCACTCAGTCTAAATCAAAATCGCACCTGAAAAAAACTAAACACAAACAAACAAGTCAAGTTTGTTCCCCTCATTTTGGGTGTTTTCAGTCCCTGAATAATGGTATTCTTCCTTCCAGTTGCCAGTTCTGTGGAGGAGGAACTCACCTACTTGGAACAAGACTGTAATTCAGTGGTTTAGTTTTAGAAATGCCTGACCTATATTCCCATTAATTTGTAATCACTATTATGCGATGACTGTTTTGTGATCCTTTAGCCAACTTTTAACAGAGAAGAGGACAGGAGTCTTTTAAACCTTAGTTTAATTAACCTATTACTTAAATTAACGGCTCCCACCAGGACCTACTTAACTACAGTATTTTTAGTTGCATGAGGAAATCTATTAAGAACTGGGGAAAAAAATATCAATTTATCTGGCCAAAGATAACCAAGCGCTTATGTGTTTCTGTTCATTGCATCTGTTAAGAATATCCAGAACCATGATAAAAAAATAAACGTTAAGAGCTAAACACAGACAGGAACAAACTTCAAAAGCTCTCAGTACTCTATTTCCTTCTTGGAGGAACAGAAAGACATACAGCTTCATTTGTAAACGCAGGAAGAGGCTAGGATTTTGTAGAGCTTTTGCTAAGAAGCAAGAACACTTTTCTAGAATAAGTTCTGGGAAAAGTTTTAAATTATTCTCTAGTTTTATAAAGGCAGTTTGATGCCTAAAAATTACTGGGTATCTGTTTAAGATCACATTAATCGCTTGTATTACATGAATTCCAGCACCACTTTACTGCCATAAAGATAAAACATCATGAGGTTTACGAATTTTTTAATTGAGTTACATTAACTGAACATTTAAGTCTTAATAAACAAACCGAAAAGAGACCTTGAACCTCAGAAGAGCCCACCAGCTAAAAATGCATCTTTAACATAAGGCTGCTTTGCATACATTGCAAGCCTTAGAATTTTATTTACCACTCTAAGTAAAAAAGAAAACAAAACCTAAAGTCGAACTGTGTTTAGTAAAGCATTGGTTTATTTTTGTAAATGCTACTGTATTTGAAGATTCTAGTATCTAAAATATTTTTGAAATAATAACTGCTAAATTTATTTTCAGTTTTGGGAGTAGTCAAAAGGTTCGACTAACAACAGACTAGAATTCAGTCATTTTTAGACTGCCCTTTTTATCTGATTCACAGAAATACAAGTCATGCGCTTGTAAAGTGTATAAATTTCAAAAAGTGAGATCAACACCAGATAAAGTCATGAAAAAGTCCTCTATTCTTACATTGTGTGTAATTTAAGATGAAGTTTACTTCTACAAAAATTCTAAAATATTACAACCCACTCCTAAAAGGCATTATCACATTAATAAGATTTTGAAATTACTTATCAGCTAACATTTAAGCTTGTTAGGGTTACGTATTATAATGCAAACAGCTTATATCATTCTTCACATTGAAGATATAAAAATGGAACTCATCCTTATTTTGAAAAAAATTAGTAGGTTGTTGGTTCTTTTAAAAAGAAAAAAACAACAGAGTACTTTAAAATGAAAAGTACCATCGCTGTAGATTTTGCAAAAGCAATTCTCCAGCTTCCACTGATTTCACAAGTACCAAAGCTGCAGAACCGTGTGAGTATTCATATTCAGGGGACTTCAGTAATGCAAACTATACTCTTATTCAGTATAGAAATCTACTAATTTCAGCTTTACCTACACCCATAAAATTACAGCTTACAAACAACCTGAAAAACATTGCCATAAGAGAGTAGGCTTATTTTCTAGGAAATTTTATTGAAAACTGCAAATCAGTTCTAGCACTCCACCCACTGTGTTACAGGATATTATGCCACAGGCATGTGGGAGGCTCATACACATAAGTTCTCAATATATGAACAGTCACTTTTTAAATCAAGACCTAAAAAAAAAAAAAAAGCAAGGATTTTATTATTCGGGTTTTTTCTTCAAAGATGTTTCACACATTTCCAGATTCTTAAACTACAGTCTTCTTTCTTACAGCGATATCAGTGCCTCTGAGGTGTATCTCGAATCAGACACTGAAGAGAACACTTTTAAAACTTTAAAAACCATTCTACAAGAACAAATAAAAGAACAGAGGTACATAGTCAAGTAGCCCCTTCCAAAACGATAGATTTTTTTTTTCCTGCTTATATGACAGAAGTCATTGTAAATATGGCAATGAGAGTCTTAAAGATTTGCCATTGCTGTCTGTATTGAAATAGCCATGGGTAAAAAAAGAAATCTTGAATCAGACTTATCAAAACTACTTTCTTATCAGCACAAACAAGATCAATTTGACCACAGACAGACTTCTTTGCATCTCAAGACTACTAGTTTCCTAAATTCTAAATTCCATAAATACTGAAATAGCTTAGTTAACTCAATGCAGCCAATGTCTGTTTGATCTCTGAGTTTTCATGTGTTGGGCTTGGGTTTTTTTGGTTTGTTTTCTTTGGGGTTTTGTTTGTTTGTTTGTTTTTTAAGTTGTATGTGACCTAGCTGAAGCCAACTGTTGGTTCAAATTAAGAGAAATAGATCAAAATCCTGCTATATGTCTCAGACAGGACAAAGACAAAATTTCCCAGTCTAACCAGAAAGCCTGAAATCATCGTGGCTCTGCTCTAAATGGGACAGAAGACGCAGAATATGCTCTTGTTCACGTAAAGCTGAAAGACAGGCAGTTGTGGTTCAGCAACCAGCTTTTAGGCATTCAAGAACAGCAGCAGGAAAAAAAAAAAACCAACACACCAAAATAAACCCAAATAAACCCAAGCTACCGCAAAACTCTACCTTTAGCCAATTTGATTAGAGATTGGTTCCAGTAACTGATGATAGCCAAATGCTAGCTTTTTCTCACTTCAGCAATATATTCTCCCATAAGGGTGTCTCAAATCTCTCTATAGTCATTATCTCTGTGCAATCCTGGTCAGAGGAAAACGATGCTGACGTTCTAATAGAAGCCTCAGCTCTGTACATGACTCATTCATTGAGCTCAAGAGTTTTAGTCCTCTGCTGTAAACACTAGCCTATGTCCATATGAGAACTAATGACATCCCCTTAGACCACTTAGAAAATTACTGTCTCGCTGCTGAAAATACTGACAGCTGTAAACCAAAAGTGAAAAAATATTTGTATCTGTTCTGAATTCTAGACATGATAGCTTTCCAAGGTTTATCCTCACTCCTCCAGTTAGTTTTAAAAATGCTCCAACTACAGAAGCTTCTCCTCAATCTACATTTATCTAGTCACTTCTGACAAGCAGAAATGATCCAATTCATACCCTTAAAGCCTTCCAAAGTGGTGGAGATAGTCTAGCTCAGGATTAGTAGTACCATTTTCAAAGCTGAGATGATTGACAGTTCACCTTAAAATTGTAAACAGCAATAATTAAGGATCTATTTTACAGACAGCTCAGCTATTCAGACTGCAATGATGGGGAGGGCACTGATGGGGACCAAGGGACACACCATGGCATATACTTACCAACTGTTCCCCAAGCAAAGGTGTCACCATTTGTGAGTCACAGTATTTTATTAATGGGCCCCTGCTACAAATAAACAGGATCAAATAATGCAGAAGCTCAGCTTAGACGTGATCTGTAGCACCACTGTGGACAATCAAATACAGGAGGGGCTTGCGAGATTTATTACCAGGAAGGATTCCTGCACTTTGCAAATCCTGCATCACTGATGGCAAGCTACAGTTGGGACTTGTGATTACATTTGAAAGAAGCAGCTGCTCAAATTACTGTAATCTTCTCCCACCATCCCCATAATGAATTTGGATATTGTCTCCAATTTGCCCTTCTTTCAGAGGAACAGCAAAAAAAAAAAAAAAAAAGAAAAAAATCCGAGCTTTCGTAGTATTGTTTTAAAACAATACCACTGACTAACATTGCTGTTCCCACCCCACCTCCCCTTGTAATCCACTGGGCTCTTTGCTTGGCAATATTAGAACTTGTTTCGTTTATTCTGCCATATTGCATTAAGTTTTGTTAGCAAGTATGCAACAAACACAAACTGTTGAAGTTTTCAAGGTTACACTGCATCATTTCAACTGTTCAATTACCTAGGAATTATTCACTAAGCCAGATCATTCACAGTGGTGACTCGAACACCACCATGAAGCTTTCTGCCATGTCACTGCACAACTATGGTCTTCCATTTCTACTCTTCCTATTTTAGCTCAGGCAAACAGGAATAATGATTTAAGTCATTTACTACACAAGTGACAATCACAGAATCACAGGGGTTGGCATTCATGTAGAAGTCCATTTTAGTCCTTACTACACAAAGGCTTACATTTCAAAAACTATAAATTGACAGGATATTTTTCAAAGGTTTTATCATCGCTTAAAGCATTTTACATATGTGGTATTAGTTATTGTAAGTATTAGAATCTTTTTCAGTGACACTGGCAAACAACACAATCTTGTAATTAATACCATTACAAAAGCAGATCGTAATATTTGTCCACACTTCCTTCTGAATAGGCTTTTTTCATAACTATGTTGCCATTAAAACTGACACAAGAAAATATATTGAAGCTTAGCATTAAGACTAAGTTAAGAGAGTCAGGAACAAAGTATGTTAGTGTTACGATTTCCATAGATATCCGCAGATAATTTAAAAATATTGGACAGAAGTTAAGAAATAATTTTGTAAATTTACATCTCAAGTTGTCTCTGTAAGTTTTACAGCTAAAGAAACACAAAATTGCTAAAAGTAGTATTCCCGAATGATTATCCTAATTTAATTTTATGCTAGTCATATCTGGCAATTAATTACTGTGAGTATGTGTAACAGTCTGATTAACTATCATCAGCTGATCTCTAATACACTCTTCATTGCAGACAGATTTTTATAACATCTGCTAATTCTTAAAAAATGTGAAAACTGTATTGCTCTAGTAGAATCCCTGTATTTTCCACTACATGAAACAGCTTTAATGGAGCAGTGCACTGCTCCTCACAGACTGTTCTGCTGAACTATGGCATAGCTGCAATCTGAACAGGGGAATTAAGAAATCATAGAGGTAAGTTGTTTCCATGTAGTTTTAACACTAACATGAAGGACAACAGCTGGGGGGTGGGGGGGAACCCCAAAGCAACTCTCCAGAGCCCAACCCAGAGTTGAAACCAATTTCTGCTTTTCTCTCAGCTCACAAAAAATAAGGTTTTACCTCTCTTTCTTTTCCTCTCTGCTACGCCTAGCATCTCCTTGGCAGTTTTCATAGCTATATATGGCCACAGGCAGGTCTAAAACGCTGCCGGGCTCCAGCTGGGTCCTGCAGTAAACAGATATACACTCCCAAGTCCTGAGAGGGCTTATTAAGAGGAGTGCTTAGGGAGGCAGATGCGCCCAAATGGCTTTCGGGCAGGTGTGCTGCAGCAGTCCGACTACCAAACCCAACGCAGCATCTACCCAGCCTGCTGGGTAGAGCAATTTAGGAAGCACCCGCATCCACGACACTGCACACACAACCCTTTTGCTGTTGGCTGGGGACGTTAACTGTACTGGAGAAGCTGTCTCTGCAACACAAACGTACCTGTCATCTGAAGTCGTCTTTGCAGATTTTTTTCACTGATTTACTAGATATGCTGGCTGGGATCACTGAACAACTTTAAGGTCTGAATTCTAGCCTAGATTTGATTGGTTCGTGAAACAACTGCAACTTGTTAAAACAGTGAAGGTAAATAATAACAGGGAAAGCTTCCAAAACTTGTGTGGATCTTTCATGCCTCTCAACCGAGATGAACACCATTCCACAGCAGGAAATTCTTTAGCTTAAGCAGAAACTCAGCGACTGCAGCAGAGACTACTCAAAGAAATTATTTATAAATTCTGAGTTCAGCTTAGTACGTCACAATTAACCTAACAAATGTTTATACAATAGTGACTCCCAAATCGCCTTCACACAAACTGGCATCCACACTCATTTCCAAAATGAGAATTTACTCACTGTTATGAACAAGCCCCCTTCAATCCTCGAACAACAAAACAAACTCTTTCAGTAGAGCTTTTTTTCCTTAATTATATAAATGTATCATGAAGAATGGAACCTGCTCAAAAAGCTAATTATTCCCAGTTAACATTTATAATATTGGATCATTGCTCTCTTCTGGACAAAAGTACAATCTGAGGTCATCATGCAAAGGTTTTTGTAGTTCTGCAATTAATGGATTTCAGCAGACTGGGGTAGCAGAAATTATCTATTAAATTACCAAACCACATAGGTATGTAGCATTGTCTCCATACTCATTTTAGACAATAAAGCTTATTAATCCTAGAAGAAGTTTTAAATTTAAAGTCTTTTATTATTCTTTAAAGAACAATAATATCAAGAATAACCAAATGTTGAAACAGTTTTAAATCAAACAAGTGTGAACATGAACTGTAAACACAGGAGCATATCGGGTGACTTCAGGCAATCTCTGCAGGAATGCAGAATAAGCAGTTTCCCATAGAAACCCAGTAACATGAAAGGACTAGCTCCAACAGTGAAATCGGCAGCCTGAGACTAAGCTTCGCCGTCACCAGGGCACCACACTGTTCTACCACACTGATTACTAAAACGTACTGTCCTTATCCAGGCTGCTTATTTCAGAGCTTTCTGATCAAGTACCATTTACTAATAAAAAGATTAACTATTTCACATGCTTAATACATATAAAATAGGTTCTACAAGAGACTCACACATTTTAACATCAAATGACCTACCAAGAGCTGTATTAGCTACCCATTTTTACAGGTAAATTCTGTGCCTCTCTTCAAGAAAAGTTTTATGTGACAGGTAGGAAACCTTAGTTTCTGTGATAAATAATGTGACTAAAAATCATAATACAGCCTGTAGAAGGCAATTCAGACTAGCCCAACTCTAGTCCTTGAACACACCTACCTGCTCAAACAGACAGGCTCAGAGCCAAACTCGGATATTTGTTAGATGCCTACAGTTCCATAATATGATTAACTCCTATATGCCCTATATTTACTTTGAAATAAGTTACCTTCCAAAAAATAAAAAGTACTACTGCTTATTTCATATTTTATTTAAAAGAACTGCAAGCTATACAAATTATGACAACTGAATAAAAAGAAAAGTATTTGCTGTCACTGAGCAGCAAGATCAGCTTAAATATTCGAGATCAGAGTTCAGATGAGTAGAAGCGCAAAGTCTCAATGCTAGTGCACGTGAAATGCCATGAAGTACCAAATAAATCTTATCAGATTTTTCAGAGCTTTCATTCACTACCCACATGAAAGAAGTTCACTGCAGGACTAAGATCAAGTGGTTTTTAAATACAAAACAGCAAAGGTGTTAAATGAGGTAATTTTCATTATTGCACAAAGAATCTTTTATATACTGTTTCATATAAAAATTTGAGGGAGGCTTCATTTTCCTGTCAGACCAATTAACCTTAATGCTTATTGGATTGCTATCTGCAGCAAACGCAAACAGTAATCACCAAAACTTATTCTTTTATGTCTTCATCCATCTCGCCCTCCAACTGAGATTCTTCTTTTTTTTTTGTCCCTGACTATACCTCTGTTCTCCCAGATTCTTCACTAATACATCTCATGTCAGTGCCGTATTAGTTCCTCACCCTTGCAGGTATGAAAAGAAAATGTAACATTTGTTGACTAATCATAAGAAAAGGCTCATTCTTAATCTGAAAAAAGTGCCACCTGCATACTGGGGAACGTCCAATATGTAGCTGATCATTCATTAAATCTGACTTTATAATGAAAAAGTTTCAAACTGGTATTTTTTCAGAATTACATCTTTCCAGTGTGAAAGCCCATGAAGTGCTGGAACTGGGGAAGAAGATTAAGAGGTTTCAAAACCCCTAGAACCAATAGGTTTTGACCTTGATAACAACATAAGGAGATTTACATACATATTTTGTACCACATACTTCCATTTAATCTGAAGAAACTTGTATTTATTGGCCCTCCAGACACAATGTATGTCTGAGATAGACCACTCCCAAAATAAAGACAATAAAAAGCTCTGCACTACAAAAACTTTCCTTCTACACATGTAGCACCTTTGAAGAAAAGAAAATATTTAATGCTCCAGGGTTTGGGTTTGTTTACTGCATGCCAGGTTGCCTACAGATCTATTTATCTAACTCCTGTATGAATAAGAAAAACTACTTTTCCATGCACTACAAAGATAATCTTCTAAGCATGAAACTACTATCTACAGACAGATCTACTGATTCCAATTATCGCTGTTTTGCCATTAGTGGAACAAGTCTTAGTGCTGGCATCATTCAGAGCATTACCTCTCTGCAACAGTCTGAAAACCCGCAAGTATGACAGTGCTGCTTCAATTTTTGAAGAGCAGAAAAAGACTTGGGATCCTAGGGGGTTTTTTTTAATGCTTCTGTATACTAGAATACTTTTGCACCTAGACTAGGTGTGGCATTAAAAAAAGAAAATTAAAAAAAGCCTCCTCTTTCCTTTCAGCAGCAACAGGAATGAGAACTTCAAATAGGAGTGCATTACAGATTTAACTAGTAAGGGAGATTCATACCACAACTTCAGTCACAATCCACTCAGGAAAAGAATCTCCATACCCTCTGCCTTTGGAGAAGCTGTAGAGAAAGCAAGTATCTCTACAGGCTGCTGATTTCTGAAGTCAAGACATGCTCACAATCCCAATCTCTACTATTATTTCTGGTATTTCTGAGTATAACCTCATCATATGAATAATATATACTTTTTTTAATTTTATACTTTTTCCCAATACCTCTATTACCGTATTATGAAGTAATTTCTATTATAAAACACACTTCAAATCAATAACTACTTACATTACTTCTTAGCTTAAGTTTTGCCAAAAATAAGAAACTGCTGTGTAACTCTCAAATTGCATTCTATAATGGTAAATTAAAATAGGCTTGTCTAATGGTGAATTTCAATATAGCCTCAGCTTCCAAATAAAGCCTAGAACTATTTAACATTACAAACTATATTGCCAATGATCGGTCCCAAGTATAATTCACATTGGAAGGGACCTCAGGAGGGCATCTAAATACCTGATACAGAAATGCTAGAAGTAATCCTTTGTGATATTACTTCTAAAGAAAGTAAAGTTATTCCACTCTGTGGTACCATGCCATTAAAATAAGCAAAGTATAGTTTCTCAAACAGGCTAGGAGGAAGACTACACTGCAAGTGCTTCCTCCTCACCCTTCACATACACACAAAGGGCTCTGTATCTTCATTATGGCAAAGTGTATTTTTATTGTCTAGAAAGAGCCCCAAACCCAAAGCTCTCCAAAAACCTACACAAAGCAAGATCAGGACCTGTTCAAAACAGCAAAACTACAGCTGATTGTTAAGAATAGGCTAGACTACACAGCATAATTATTGTACCTATACACCTGATGTGATGGGGGGATTATCAAGGTCACCACCAATAAGCGGCTTAATAACAGGTTAATCAGCAAGGTACAGCTCATTAGAGAACTAACAGAGATGAACCCATGACCACTGCAACAGTGCAAGCAAGCAAGGAGATAGACACCTGAAACAGTCCTTACTAAGTGTCTCTGAATACTAAACACGCTATGGCAATGCTACAAACTACAGCTTAGTGTTAACCACTTTATCCTACTTAAAAGGACATGATATAGAAAGTTAAAACCAACAGGAACAATGTTTATAGTACTACTTTTAAAAAAATGTTTGAGCGTATGCAATGAAAAACCAGAGGTTGGATTCAGATCCTAGATAATCGTCACTTTGTGCTGATAATTAGTGTCTACCATCCTGCTCTAGTAAAAGAAACCTACATGAAAAATACAGTGTCAAGTCAAGATATGCCAAGGGGCAAGACTGGCTGAATATGGGTCCTGAGAGTGCCAGCATTAGATTTTGGGACAGCAAGACATAGCTGGTGGGTCAGTGGCTGCCCTGCAGAACACCAACAGTTGACATCATAATCAACCAACAGGGAAGTCAAGGCTTTCCATGCTCATTCTCAAGCTCCATCCACTGGCCAACTTGTCTTAGAACTAAAAAAGGTATAATTTAAACAGTTAATCCAAGTCAAACTAGAGTTACAGAGTATATAGAGCCAAATAAATGACACCTACAATTCTTCGTTACCTTACTGAGGTTAGGGCTAGTAATAAAAAAAAAAATAATAAAAATCTTCACTCAGTTATCTAGTTTCTCAAGAGTGCATCAGAACTCATGTATATTGGAGAAGAAAAAAAAAATTGTCATTTTAGATCTTCCCCACCTCTGAACAAGAAAATTCTGACACACCACAATGTTTTCAGAAAAGCAGTTTGCATTTTTTACATTTCTATTACAAAGCAACCACACATACACTAAGATTAGTTATCTATCAAACAGTAATAACTCTTGCTAACAACTGAATTGCACAAATCCTTTATTAATGATGACTAAAACAAGAAAAAATAAAAGCCTACCATTCACTGAATTTTACCAGCAGCCTTGCTTTCAGAGATTTAACCAAATTCTACTATGAGATAGCAATTGCCATTCAATGGCAGAGCAGCTTCAAAATAGGGTGTTTTGCCAGACACAAACACATTTCTTAAAGAGCCAAAGAAAAGTGGTTGCACACTATTGGAACAAAACACAAATTACTACTTATTTGCTTAGACATAAAGTGCATCCCTCCTTTTTCAATTAGTAGACAATTGCTTTTATGGAGAAAATTGTACGTAAAATGCTAGGCAAACTTTAAAATGCACTTACTAGTCTACATTGCCTCCCCTCATAGACACTTAAGAGTGCATCAGGAATGCAAGATGCATTCTTCCACTTTCGAGCTACAGTTATGCACAAAGTCACCTCTTGCAATGGATGCTATAAAAGAGGATGATCTTACTTATCACTGCTTTGCTGCATAAAATCTTCTACATAACTGGAAGAAATGCAAAAGCATGTGTGTAGTAATTTGGCTGTAGCAACAGACAGTACAAGTGTGAAGACACAACACATTTTTTAATGCAGTATTTTACAATTAAATAACAGAGGGAGGGGGATCTGCTTTACACAAAATTTACAGAATGTTCAAAAGCAACTATTCACTAAAGTTCTCTTCTTATGCCATCCACTACCACGTAATAACCTCTAGAAGTTGCCTAATACAAAAGGCAAAGAAAATGGCATATTTTAATTTTTAATGCTACTTAGCATCTTGAAACAAGATAAAACTCCTTTGTGGACTTCAATCTGGAAGCTAGCAAGATAACGAAGTGCCCCCTTTTAACCAGCTGAAAAGGGAACTCCTCACACTCCAAGTGCTTTTGTTTACAAGGTTGTAATTACTGCTGTTCAATGATTTACTTACCAAGTTACTTGAGCAAGAGTAAGGATACATCAAAAAGGTTTCGAACTACACATGGATGCAAATACTGACTATGTACTTAAACAAAAGGCATATAGGCCATAGAAAAAAAATGGAGAGAGGATAAGCACATTCCCTGTAGATGAGAAATTAAGCTTTAAGTAAGGTAACAGGTTATTAAGCAGTTGCAAAACACTCCTGACTTCTTCCTACACATTCTTTGCTAAGGAATATATTAACATACCACAATCCCAAGCCAATGTATTCTTAAAAGTTCTATTAAAAATACCAAGTTTTGCATCTTATCGGCAGGGGGCTTGATTTTCCAAATCAGTTCTCCATACCATATAAACCATAATGTCTCAATTCTCAACTACACCGCCACATAAGAGTGTATTCTTACTGCTCAGCTGTTACCAAGTTTTGCCGTCTAGGGATCTACCTGCATAAATTCATCTGAGACACACTGGTGGAGAATACGTGTTTTCAGTCTGTGTTTCACAAAACCTTGGGAAACTGGACAGCTAAAGGTTCACAGACAGCTAAAGATTCCCATGCAGGGGTCTGTGTTCCCACTTGCAGCTTTAAAGACAAAGTTCTCGACAGTCAGGACACCAATGACCCAATCTTCCTTCCTTAAGACAATTTCATTAACGCACATTAAGCTTAGTGTCCTGCCTTCCCCCTTCACAACACCTTGGGTCAGCGTGACACGTTCAGAATATAATGGCATAAAATTTCAAGGTCAAAAGCACCATATACAGGGTTGGATACTGTTTCACTGAACATTTGCCACCCTGTGCTACCAGCCTACTATCTAGTGCGAAAACCAGCTATGATACCGCATTTCCCTCTCAAGCATTCACAAATTCCCAATGCCTTATAACTTAGAGAGAAAATTTTAAATTAACAGTTTGTTCTTCTTAGTTCTATAATAATTTATCCTTCTTATATTGTTCTCAGTGTCAGTTACCTTCTATCCTTACACTTCTACACATTTATGCCCTGTGCTCTGCTTCTTTCCTTATTTTCCCCTTAACACATCAGTGGCTTACGCATACCTCATCCAATCTTTCTGGCACAGAAAGTTTGAGAAATACGTGGAAAATTCATTAACTCTAACTAAATGATGAGAGCGTCCTACCGCCCAGGCGCTTCTCCCAGAAGAAAAATGAGGATGCCTGTCTTCCTCTGCTGAAGGGGAGGAGCACACCATCACTGGTTCCACAGGCACCCTAAAAACTTGTCTAGAGAGTATAAGGATCATTTGCTCTACTTGCTCTTTCTAGGTATGCCAAGAGTGCTCACTCTGCACCACGACTGTGCTCTCCTCCACAGTTAACAGCTTCAGTCTCTTTCCAACAGCTCTTGACAGCTTCCCTGCTGCCCAGGGATTGCTCTCTTCTGGAGAGCAAATCAGTACCTCGAAACCTGAAAGGACCGCCACGTTACTCACAAAAACTACTTACTGGTCTGTCAGGGCTTTCCAAATCTTGCATATTTTACACATCCACTTTCATGAGAACTCTTATAAATTCGATTGCAGAAGAACCAGCTGAAAAGTCTTTAAAAATTACATCACTGCAAAGCTAATTACGCTTCAAAATTCAAGTAGGCATTTTCAGTTACTCATCTCTGACGAATTTCAGAGAAAAGGCTTATTGCACAAGAATGTGGTAAACAAAACAAAAATCCTCACTTAACATGTAATACAAGCTACAAAGAATAAACAAAAGAAAAAGGAAACAATAGTATCCCAAGAGTGGTAAGACACATGACAGAAAGGGAACATGGTACCTGAACAGTGGTAAGACATTCAATATCATTTAATCAGCAACGAGGGTGGAATCAAAGTAAAGATGTCACTTCTGCTACAGAAATATCACTGAACAGTTCCATCATATTCACTATATAATGCAGTCTGTGCTGTAGTGTGTGTATAAGAGAAAACATACTATCTTACAAAAAAAGACCAAAAAAACTGCAAGAAGTCCCCCAAAATTTTATTTACCACAATAGTGGCAATACTTCTCTTACCAGCTTTTAGATTTCCCCAGTTATCGAAGAAATTCAACAAACCAGAAAAGAAGAGAACACCATCTATCATGGGATCTCAAACATATTCCCTGGAGTGAACTTTATCCTTTCTCACATTAAGGAACAACCACCTTGCCTCTATAGGTAAGCATAAGCCACAAATCTTGCCCAGGTGGCTCACCAGCGGCAGAAGCTTGGGAGTAGGACACCCCAAACCCACACGCTGTCCACAGAGCCATCCTTCTGCCTTTCCCAAAGAACATTATCATGGTTCTGTCGTTGGACACCTGACAGGATCCCAAAGTTTTCTGATACCTGCTAATTCTGTCATTTAGTTACACATAGTTTGGGGCATGCCACAATCTCACTGCGCAATGGCTTCTTCACCTATCATAAATGGAAAATGATGCTTATCTTCACGGAAAGCTTTTGATATCAGACAAGCAACATACAAGTACCCTTACTGTAGAAGGGCCAAGATAAATCTCTTTTTACCTATTAAGAGCAAAACAGCAATTCTAATGCACACCACCCAAAGTAACATTGAGGACGCAGGACACCTTACCTGATTTTATAATTGGGTAAGGTGTGCTTGCGCTTAATAACTTTCTTGAACTGGTTCACAATGATGGAAGTGAGCTGAGGCATGGGCCTCCCTTCAAACTGAGACTTCACTTCAAAGAGTATCACAGGGTCATCCATAAAAGAGAAGGACCAGTGTGTGAAGGGCAGGCGCGTGAAGACCAGCTTCAGCTTCCCTGTCACCTGGGAGATCTTGACAAAGAGGTAGGCCGACTTGCCAAAGACCAGGTCAGCATCAATGGCCAAGTGGAAGCCACCGTTGTACTCCAGGTCTACCTCAAAGCCTAGCTCCTCGGGGCAGCCCTCTTCGTTGCAGACCACCGGCCGAATGAGCTTGACAGCTTTGAAGACGGGCAGGACATTGCCGAGAGAGACGTCCCTGAGGCTGAGCCCCTCCAGCACCTTCCCCGTCATCTTGGCCTGGAGCAGCTCCTCGAACTCTACCTTGATCTTCTTGGTGACCCAGTTCCTGACCAGGGCCGTGTCCCTGAGCTCCCTGAAGAGGAAGAGGAAGATGGCATTGAGGAAGTGGCACGTCTCCTCGCGGGAGGAGGGGGCCGGAGGGGGCTCTGGCTGCTGCGGCGGCTGCTTGGCGCTGGGCTCCGGGCCGGCGGCAGGAGCCGCGGCGGCGGCCGGCGCTGAGACCGGGGCTGGGCCGGGGGCCGGCTCCGGAGACGCCTGGCTGCCGGCCGGCTCCGTGCCCTGGAGGTAGTCCCTGAGGCTGTGGTCTGCCGCGACGCGGGCGTAGACGAGGCCGTCGGAGGCTCCGGCCGCCCCGGGGGGCTCCGGCTTCTTCCTGTAGAGAAGCAGGAGCTGCAGCAGGAGCGTGAGGAAGCAGCCGGCCAGCGCCGAGAGCAGGATCACATAGACCAGCAGCATCCTCGCCGCGCCCCGCGCCGCGCCCCGAGCGCGCTGCCCTCACCGCGCCGCCGCCATGGCGGGGGCCGCGCCCGCAGGCCGGCGTTTAACGGCCGCGGCCGCCCGAGGCTGCCTCATCCGGGTCCCCCCACCGGGCAGGGGGCGGGGCCGGCCAACGGCGGCGCGGCCCTCCCCTCCGCCCAGCTCTCATTGGCGGAGCCGGGGAGGGTTCGCCGGGGTACGTCACGGCGCCGCGCGGTGTGGCGTCACAGCGCGGCGGGCGCATGCGCGCGCGGGGTAGGCGGGGGGAGCGCTCCCCGCCGGCTCTGAGGGCGGCCCGGCGGGCTGAGGGGAGGTGAGGGCGGGCGGGCAGCAGGGGGACGCCCCCGGTGGATTCCCCCGGGTCTCCTCAGCGGCCCGCTGCCGGGGAAACGTGCTGCCTGCGGGAAGGTGCCCGGTTTCGTTGGGCACTCGGTTGCCCTTCGTTCCGTAGGAGGAGTGGGGAGGGAGAAAGGACGTTGAGTCTCTTCAGAAATCGGCAGGTGGATGGTGGTTGCTCCGGAGGGGGACAAAGAGACAAGGTCTCTTTTCGTGGGAGTTCTGTCACCTCCTGGGACATCTTTGTTTCCTGCTGATGAGAGATGCTTTTAGTGAATTTTGAAAATACTACCTAGATGACATTTTATCAAGCTCTGCTATCACTGGTGATAAGATGGAAATCTGTTTCCATCCTCTTCAGCTATTTACTAATGCTTAAAAGCTGTCATTGAGTAAACGAAGTAAAGAAACCCGACCAAACATAGGGAGGAGAGGAGTACGAAGAGAGCTTTGCGCAGCATCGTGCTGCTGCAGGCCGTGGTGCGTGAGAGCGGGGTTGGCTTGTGTGCAGGACTGAACTGCTGCGACCGTCAAGGGCAGCGGTTTCCTTGTAGGACAGGCTGCGGCGTCGCTGAAGTCGGAGGGGAAAGGAGAGGAGGCCATCTCGCCTCCCAGAGCATGCAGAACCCCTTCAGGGGAGGCAATCCGTGCAGGAGGCAGGGCGAGTGGCAGGAGGACATTTATAAAAATGGCTGTAAAAGCAGTGAACAAGGATAGAAAGAAGAAACGTGACGTGAGGCAGGACTACAGGGAGTGGGAAGAACGTGTGTGGAGACTCTTCAGCAAGAGTTGTTTTGAACATTGTGAGAGACTAAACCAGAAGACCCATTATATTCAAATTTGGTTTACAGGAACGTCATTTAAAATAACCATATTTTTACTGGAAAATATAAACGTACTTGCAAAATAACTGTTATTCTCATGCAGCAGACTCATTTAAAGGCCAGATCAAAGCTGTACATGCTGCTGGAGAATGTACTATGACAGCTGCACATTGTTTTTCCAGGTGCTTCTCTGTGTCAGGAGTAGTCTTTTCTTTAAGCCTTGAAATAGAAGTTTTATAATTTCTGAATGACAGCCACAATTAAGGCAAAAGTTACTTAAATGATAAAACTTGCTTTTTACACCTGTTTTCATTTTTAGTTAAATATCTAGTTAAAAGGTTCTTGAATAATGTTATATTTTGATAGAATAAAAGAAGACTCAGGCTCACATTGTTGGTTGGTTTTTTTACCAACCTCCAGACTACTTAAAAATGCAAACAAGAGGAGAAGAAAATGTGAAATTTAAATGCCAGGAAGATAAAAGCCCTCTTTCTCCTCCCCCTTCATAAAGTGTGTGGGGTGGGAGGATTGAAAAGCTCTTAATGATGCAGTGCTGTGGTTTGAAACTAGAGATTCAGAGTATGAATTTTTTATAGGTCTTGTGACTGAAAGTTGAAATGCCTGGGTGTTTAACAGAGCATTTCTATAGAAATGCCAGAGAGGTCATTAGTCCAACATTTGAACCGCTCTGTTACGGGCCTTTAGTGTGGCTAATACAGGCATAAGCAGTAAGAATGGAAAGGTTTTGGATTTGCAACTAAATGGCTTTTCAGATAAGGAGTAATACATTCAGAAAGCCAATAGCAGCCTTGGTTTTGGGTCAGGAGGAACAGCAGGAGAAAAAAAAAGTCACATTGCAGATATCTCAATTGAGTATTCTGTTGAACAAACAGAATAGGAAATTTGGCACATTTTGTGCACCTGATGGCAGCTTAAGAGCCTCTGAAATGTTCAGCTCAGTAATCGCTTTTTCCTCTCCCAGGAATGTTTTCAACAGGAGCCGTGTTATCTTAAAGACATGTTAAGAAGCAAGAATCGGGCATGCTTTAGCATTTTCAATGGAATGAAGGAATAAAGAGAAGTAGCAGCAAATGCGTTAACATGAATACAAAAAGGATGTGCAAAAAGTGTTCTATAACATAAAATAGGATTGAAATAAGAGAAAAGAAAATTATTTAAACTTGTCAGGTAGAGGAGAAAAAAAGATTCATCTTAATGCCATCTAAAAAGGGCCTTTAAGAGCATATTTTACTTTGGCTTCAATTCGGAAGTTGCTATTTGCATTTTCTGGAATCCTGGATAAACAGAAAGGTGTATGCAATCTCACCAATTTCCACCCTGGTTACAAAGAGCTTTGTAAAACTGTGTAGAAGGTATTCAACTATGGCACTTTGAACAGCTGGAAATTATTAAATAGGATGCAAGAAGTGCAAAAAAAGAAAGAAAAAAAAAAAAGACCCTATATGTATATTTGATTTTTTTAAAAAAGTAGTAGGGGAGAGTTTATTAAAAGGAATGTTCCACCTGTATTTAAACAAGGAAAATACTCCTTTGTTTTGCAAAACAATTTAGGACATGACAGCAACAAACCTGTAAGTCTAGAACTTCAATTTTCAACATTTTGCAGGAGATTGCAACAGTGCTAGTGTACAAAGATTGCAAAATAAGAGAACACGTAGCATAAATTCACAGAAGGGACGTGTTTGAGCCAATTCTCCTGTTCTAAGCAAAGAGTAGTGACGTCCTGGGAAGATTTGTCTTGATTCTTCTCATCTCATGACTGGTCCAAGGATCTTTGGATTTAGGAGCATTTTTATGACTGGAGGACCAGTCGAAGAGGCACACTTTAAAGTTCATGTCATGGCACTGAGGAAAGAAATATCCATATCACGAGCTTAGAAAAGCGATTACAGGTGTGTGTTTGGTTTTTTTTCAAAACTGCGAAGTAGTCTTAATACATTATTTTTCAAAGCAGGAAGTGCTGGGTTGTTTTGTAATGAGCAGTTTTAGTAATTTTCTTCACCACTGGACTGGAGTTGTCTCCTGCTTTTGTAATATCTGTTGGCAAAATTATTTCATTCTTTCCTGGGCCTCCTGTTGTTTTTGTATTGCAGGTCTTGGAGACCAAAATTAGATTATCGTTCTCGTGGTGCTGCATGAAACAGGATTTAGAAAGTGCTTAGGTAAATTCATGAGGGAAAAAAAGAAATCCATTGAAGGCTATTAAATACAAAGATTGCTGGAAGTTCCACTGGTGACAGTCTGGTGAGGGCTTTTCTTTTAACTGTCCTCAGGCATCTGCAATTTCGGAGGGGATACACTGCATAGAGAGCAGCTAAAAAAGAAATGCAGTGATCAGGACTGCTTCCAGTTCTAGTTCTGAACTCTGCCAAGCACAATGTCATCTTATTGTCAGGTGATACCACATTTTTCTGGAGTAAACCTCATTAAAAACACTGAGGCTTTGAAGCATGTTGGATTTCCTTTGAATAATCTAAATTCCTTAATTTTCCCTTTTTTTTTTTTTTTTTTTTTTTTTTTTTTTAATTATGTCATTTGAAGAGGCAGGTTGCAGTATGGGTTTGCTCCCAGTGCTGGCAGAAAGGGCTTACCCCGCCTCCAGCTGGTCCCTTCTGTTCAACTCACCTGGAGGAGCTCATCTGTCACGACCCATCTGAGCCCATTCCTTGCACAGAGGACAGCCCATCTCTTGTGGGTCCATATTCATTTCCAAATCCTTCAAGTACATTTCACTGTCATGAGCTAAGTTCCTCCACTTAGAAGTGGAGGAAAAACATCCAGTTTGGGCGATTCAATTGTATTTAGGCTGCATATAGTTCTGTAGAGAACCACCAGTGGATCATGAATTGTTGGATCCAGTGAGTTGAATGCATCCGTTTATCCTACTGAAAAATATGACTCTCCAGCTTTTAGTTATTTTTAAGGATGGCAGCTGAGAATTTTAGGGAGTTTTATTCCTATCCTGGAAATGACTCACCGTATGAATTCAGAAAAGGATGCTTGACCCGTGTTTTCAGGGTTGGCGTGCACTTTAAATGCTGCTTTTTGGTTGGATCCCACCTGACACACCTAAACCTCAATTTTCAGAGCTAATGAGAAACTGCAGAGTTTACTTTGGAATTATGAACACTGTGTGCAGTGGCAGAAAAAAAACCACCTCTATTTGCTGCCCAAAGATGCAGATGCCCCAAATTGACAATCACTTCTGAAAAAAGAGGCTTTTAACTTTTTGTCTCAATTTACCAATCTCATACCATCTGTCTCACAACAGGGGTACTCTGGTTGGTTATGAACAGCTTTGCAATCTTACATGCAACAAGTAAAGCGCTTGAGTTGGTTAGTAATAGTGGCTTAGAGCCCAAACCGTTTGGATCAGAACGTGTCAAAACAAAAAGAGAGTGAGGGTTTGCATCCAAGGTTTAGTTTGGCCCAAATACAAATCCAAGTATTTTGACTGAAGCTCATCTTTAATTATCATCAAAAGTATGTTCTGCTTGTTTAATCAAGAGCTTAATATTTTGGATGTAAAGGTGCTTTGGATACTTTAAGAGGCTCATGTTCAAGCTTAAAGTAGACTGTCTTTTAATTAGGGATTCTGTTACTCTCTCCCTGGCTTTTATTATGTCATGAAACAAGATCCTCCAGTTAGGAACTGTAACACTGAGATAACTTTTCCAAGATTTTTTTTTTTTTTAAAAAAAGCTATTTTAAATGTTAATATAACAAATTCAGGCTTTTTATATTACCAGTATCCAAGGCAAACTGAAGATTTCCTTTATTCCCTGCCTGCTGTTACATCTTAAGTCCAGAAACTGTTCTTTAAATGGCAGGCGCAAGTGAGGTTTGTCACACGTATTTTGCTTCTTACTGCATTTGCTTCCCTGACTGCTGGTATTCATGCAAATGCTAGCTTGCTTAAGCCTTAGAAAGTGATATGTTTGGGGTAGCTATTATTACATTTGTCATTTAGTGTTCGCTCAAGAACCTTTTCCTTACATTCTCTGAAGCAGATTCACCGTCCCTCATAAGAATTGCAGGCAGCCTCCCCGAGGCCTTCTTGCACGCTCCCAAATCATCTTTCTCGGAGTGGAGATTGTTTTAGCTACTTCCCCTAATACATTTCAAGTATAATTACACTATGATCAATATGTTTTAGAAGTTCCACAACCTCACATTATTTTTTTTTTTAATCCTTGGCTCACTTCCTGGATTAGTCCGAAGCAGCCTCTGGCTGATGGAGAGGCTTCAAGAAACTGCATTAAAAAGCAATTTTGAGTTTGTATAAGGGTTCAATGGCTAAAGAGTTAATATGCACTTCAGGGATGAACATAATTTTTGAGATGAGGGTCCCTGTGAGGCTTTGTGCCTCGCTTGCCCTTCATTAAAAGTGTAATTCCCTGCACTGGTCTGCAGGTAGCTGGTTACTGGGCTGGGGTTTCTGCCTCGGGTGCCGGCAGCAGCCGGTCGCAGGGTGTCTGCTCTGTCTCGTTAGCCTCCAGATAAGCTCGGCCAAATCAGGCCATGGCGAGAAGCTTCCTCCCTTCTGCTGGAGGTTACCACCCCTGCGGTAAGGTCAGAGCTGAACACGTGTCCGTGCTGCAGCCATTTGGGTGCAGAGCCGAGACTCTTTATTAGCCTTTATGGCCATGAAGGGGGAGGGAGGGGGGAGCGAAAGGGCTGCACGGGTGGAGTGGGAAAGAACCGCCTGGCTCTTCAACAATCCGAGCCCGAGATCCGTGCCCTGGTCTCGGGAGAGTGCTTGCTTGTGCAAATACTCGGTAATCCAATTTCACCAGCTACAGTCCTGGGATCAGTGACATGCCGTGGCAGGTCTTGGGTTTCTGTAGCTGCTCGCAGCTCCCATGTAGCCTGACGCTGGCTCAGCTGGAAAGAAAAACTAAATAAGGGGACAGCAGGAAATTTGGGGGAAGCTGCCCCAATGCTCCAAGCCGGAGGGAGTATCTCAGAAATTTTAGCCCGGATCCATGAGGTTTCTTGGAAAAGGAAGATTCTGAGATTTCTCTGTTGTTCACCTTTGCCTCTCTGATTGCCTCTAAGTTCCATACGTGGTATCAAGGCACTACAAAGGGAAAAAAAAAAAAAAAGACTTTGCTGGTCAGCTTGTCTGCTTACTCTATGGAGAAGGTTTGGTCTGTGTAAGCGCGGTGGGCAGGCGTGCCTGTGTACTGCCGCGCCGGGGCTCCTCGGGCTTTTCAGTGCGGATAGGCATCCCCACAGGGCCGTACATAAAAGCTGTCCGTCTAAGCATACGTAAACGTGTTTGCGGAGCTGAACCTTTCACAAATGCCTGAAGAGATCCTTTCGTTTTCCCTCCTGTTTGGCCAGCCCCCCCCCTCCTCCCAACCTAACGCTTTAAACTAAAATGAAAATTAACTTGTTCCAGGCAGTCGAAGCTAGACCAGGCATTTTGATGTAAATAAATCTGGGGGAAAAAAATACCTATTTTAGAATGAGTCTGACAAGCACCAAGTAAAGAAACAGTTTCCTCAGTTCCCACCACAAAGCTGGAAGATGGCCATTTCAGCTCCGTTCCTTGTATGAACTCAAGGCCATTTGAACATGGAAAAGTAGACTGGCTTTTTGTTGTGTGATCTTTCGTATTGGCAGGAAGCTTGGGAAAGGTAAACGGAAACACTTATTTACATATTCTCATTTCTGTACCTTCCTAGTGAGGGGTTTTCACAACAGGCCTCCCATGTCTGTGTTGACGCTTCTGTATTCAGAAAATGGAAAGATGCATGCGGACTCCCATGGCTAATCTTTACACGGGTAGTTTTATTCCCTTCACAACCTATTTTTGCACAAGCTCGAGTAGCTTTTCTTCAGGAGATGGCCCGAAGACTATTTTTAATGACAAATAATAATCATTGCACGCGTATCTGGACTACACATTGGAATACATATACATATGTATGCATATGCAATGCATATACATATCAATCTGGGCTACATATTTGTAATAACATAAGTTACTCTGTCCAACTATGTAAGACAAATAGCTGTATTACTGAAATCTCTGTAAATACCATTAGTAACACGTTTCAGCTGAGAAAGCATAACGTTACAATTCCTGTCTTTCTCCCTTTGGAGTTTATTTAATAGTCTGGTTTCATACTACGCTGTCTGTGCTGCTTCTGTTCAGAGTCTGTTCAGCGCAAGGCTAACACCAGCCAAATTTAAATTCACCCAGAAACACGACCTCATGTTTCACACTCAAAAAGTGACATTTGAAAGGACAGAAGCAACTCGTAGTTTCACAAATATTTTGCAAGTTGGAAAAGTGCGTTATCTCTGTAGTAACAGAGAGATCTGGCCTTATCCTTTGACACCGAGTCTGGGCCATAACTTTTTCACACTTTCTACCTTGTTTGTGCTAAGACACTGCAGGGGAATGGGCTAAGTGTAATGGCCTACACAAGAAGAGTATCAAAAATAATTAAGAAAAATAATCAGTAGAAATATTGGGGGGGGAGGGGTGTCTAATATTTGGATTATCAGTAAAAATAGATGAAAACCTCTGGCAGAAATGTGGTTTAAATCAGTGTTCCTCATGTTCACTTCCAAACTACTGACAGAGGAAAAAACTCAAATCCCTCTTAACTGAAGAATAATTTCCCCATTTTCAGACAAACTGTACTCTTGTAGCTTCATTAAGCCAGAAGGCAAAATTCATGGATATTCATACAGTTTTGGTTCTGTTCAATTTTTTCCCGGGCACTCAGTGATGCTGAGGATACTGGATTGACTGAGAAGGTGAAATTCTAGTCTGCGGGCTAAAAAAAAGTGAGCAACTTGTCTGTTGTCCTCAGTATTGCAGCAAATTAGGAATTCCTCCCACTACCAGCCTACAACTTTTCAGTTATTCCAATAATTTTAGAAGCGTGTCTCTAAAACCACAGCTGCCTGAAATGCAGCCTATACACTTCTATTTGAATTTACTTATTGAGCTCTCTGTCTAACAAATGGAAAAACTGAAGTAAATATTTTCAATATGAAATTTAAAACTTCTCTGAAATAAGCCCTAAAGAAGCTTGGCTTCCTGAATAATTTCTGCTAAAATTTGTCATCCGTACAAGGTTATTTAATCTGAGTCAATATTAAAAAAAAAAAAGGCCAGGAAGATGAAAACTGTCATATAAAAAGTGAAACTGAAGTTCTGTGAGGGCTGCATTTCCAAATACCGTTATTTTTATTGGAATGGGTAAAGCTTAGGATATGGTAATGAAAACTTGGAGGTTTTTTGCCAAGATTTTGACTTAACCACTTTTGATCAGCAATGTTTTCTCAGAAGCATTTTTAAAAAGCAGCCCATGTAACTACACGAGCACCAGCAATACATTTTCTGCTTTCAGTACTGTGACCTAATCAACTAGGCTTAAAGACAAATAAAATCTTTAATGCAGTCAATACAGTTTTTGTTTGAATGCCATGTGTTGAAACTACTCAGATTTAACCGAGGGAGCTCCAGATGCATGCACTGCCAGCCATGTGAATGATAGCCCTTATTTTTATAATAGGATTGCTGCATTTATCACCCCAATTACAATGATCCTAAGCACTTGTGCTTTAGAAAAGGCGGAATGTATTAAACAAGGGATATCTACAAGGGTGAAAAACTGTTAATGGAGTACTAAAACTGCACATTTACTTTTAAGAGTTGAAAAACCAAGTAAACCTGCTCTCAACTGTTGTGTCGTTCCACAACCTGTATGCTCCTACGTACCATCTCGTACAAGTGGGAGTATTGTCAGCTTCTACTAGTCTGAGAGAGAAATGTTACCTACGTGGAATATAATCAATGCACATCACGTACAATGGCTATAATAAAGGTCTCCGTAGCAACATTAAGAACAGTTATTTTTAAATGTTCTACCTTAGTCTCACGTTCATGTTTTTTTAAATACAACTATTAACTCTTTCCACTGCAGATGCTGCTGTGAGCTAGGCATCCAACACACCTCCTTTGTCAAGGCTTGAGAAGATGATCCCTGCCTTGTTTTTCCGCAGATCACTGCAGGCTTGCTTTTCTTTTGCAGTCAGCAAATACCCACTAAATATTGCATAATTATTTATCAACACGCAGCTGGTCTGGAAAATGAGCCTGTAAGAGCTCCCTCTCCTCTTGGGAGGAGGAGGAGGAAGGGGTACGGGAGTAAAGGATCTAACGAGCAAAACCTGAGCAGGCTGTGGCCCAAGATCCCCCAGACTGGTAGCACACAAGCAATGGGAAAAGGGTAGAAAACAAGAGGCTGGGGAGTAACATCATGCTCGGGAGCGGGGCTGGGAGGGGCAGAGTCAGGAGGTAAGGTGGTGAGGAGGAGGAGGAAGAGGAGGCTGGAAGGCACCTCCCCAGGCCCCCATGAACGTTGCCGCAGGCTCTGCAGCAGAGGAGCCGCTGCGGGACCGGAGCTTGGTTAAGACGGGAAGAACAACAGAAGACAGTTGGCTTTTATCTCAGGGATCAGAAATGGCTGCTTCTGAAGGAGGAGCAGGAAGGACGATAATATTTTTCTGAGAAATGAAGCAGCACGTGGGTTTTTCCTGCATACCCCTCCTTCAGACTTGTCACCCCCTGCTGATTCCAGCGTAAAGACCGAGTTAAGGCTGGCATGGATTCCCAGAGCTCCTTATACCCAGCATTTTTCTTTTTATCTTAGGGTAATCCTGTCACTTTTCCCTGGTTTCTCACCCCTGCAGAAGGCAACGCAGTTCGCGGGGGGAATGCAGATTTCAGGGAGGTAAAACAGGTAGAGCGTGGGCTAAGCTCAGCCCTGTGCCGGGGGTGGCGGTGGGGCTTCGCTTCTGGAAGGACCAGAAAGCTCTTTTTCACTGTTAACTTCTTAAGAGACAACTAGCAAGGGCCAATAATAGGAATAATTTATACGCTGCTGTACATGGGAGTCGTGTAGGAGTAGTAGAGGCATATACTGCAAAACTCTTGGATTTCATTAATAATATATAAATGCACACACAGGGTTAAAAAACTAGAACTCCTAAGTTTGTTAATAGACTGCTGAGATGCTAATTGTTGTTTCATTAGCTTAAATGCTTAAAACATAGTCTGGCAATACTGTTTGTACCATGCAGAAATGATCTGCTTCGGAGGGAGCACGAGCCAGGGAGCATGAGAGCGTACTCATCCGTTGTCCGCTCTATTAATATACACACGCCTCTGCTCCATCTCCGGAGCAGCTTAGGCACAAAGGATGTCAAAGGCAGGGGAAGAGAATCACAGGTAAGCATGTGTAAATTACACGGTAAGAAGGATGGCAGGAAAAAAATGGGTGGGGTTTTGACAGCAGACCTTGTCAAGAACAGGGTGTCCATGGATAGTAAAAGGGGTGAGCTCTGTCCCGTGCTAAATCTCTTCAAGGGAGACCAGAGGTCTTTAACAGAGGTACGCAAAGAGATGCGTTTGTGCAACAGAATTGCCTGGGGTGGGGGGAGCTGGTATAGTTAGGGGTTCCTCTCTTTCCCTTCTATTAGGAAGGGAACACAGATTTCTTCAGCTAATTACAGCTCTATTCTGAATGGCGATTGCCTAGGAAGTTCTCCTTCTTCAGGACTATATCCCCCTTTCACTTATATCCCCCTTTCACTTA